>OY992533.1:50252455-50852455 GCA_963921185.1 Dasysyrphus tricinctus | reverse complement strand
TTAGTTGTCAATTTCTTGTTGTGGTGCTCAAGTGCACCTACGTTTTATTTATTTCAATATTACAATAATTAGTTTGATTAATTCGCGGAGTTTAGTTTCGATTGTTTTTTTTAGTAAATAACATTGAAATATCAATAAAGTTCCCCAACCCATCCTCAAGAAAAAGTGCAACAATTGGCGCCCAACGTGGGGCCAACCTGTGGAGGAATTTGGTTTTTTTTTATCGTCTCATTTTGATTGTTTTGGATTGGTGATTGTGTCGTTTACAGTGTTGTTTTTTTTTTTATCATTCTGTGAACATATAATTCTGCTAATTCATTTTCTTTTATCAGGTGCCTAGGTGAAATAATTTAATTGAAAGTGTGGAGGAAAACCCGGAAAAGTTAAATTGGATTTATATAACTTGTATGTATTACAACGTGAAGGAGAGAGGGGCATACATATTCAGTGGTTTTCAAAGTGGAAGGCGTGAGACAGATAGTGTTGTGCAAGTATTTTTTTTAATTATTTTTTTTGTTTATTCTATACTTTCACTCTCATTTTAATTTTTTGTATGCATGAATTTACACTATATTACCATTTAAATAAGTTTTTTTATTCAGTTTATTATTCTTTTTTCGATTATTTATTCTTTAATTCAATTTTAATTAAGTCTAAATTCCTAAATAGAGTATTAATTTGTGCCGACATCTTTTTCTCTCGTGACATTTTTTTTTTGTTGTTGATAGTTTTCGTTGACAGTTTTCATTTGAGTGATTGTTATTTTACTTGAGTGCTTTAGTATTTCGAGTGATAGTTTGTTTGAATTTTAATTTGATTTGAATTGAGTGTAGGTGCATTTCATGATTGCCAACTCACGTTATTTTGTTTGAAATAATTATTTTCGGTTTGAGTTTAGATTTTTGAAATTGAATAAAGTAGTTTGAATTTTGTTGCAATTAAAGATTATTTTGATACGATTGTAGGGTTGCCGATTTTTTTTACTTTTTTGATTCCATTAATTGAACGCGATTACGTGTCTTAAGTTAAATACTTAAGGGAATTTCAATTCTGGTTAACAGAATAAGCTCAAATTACTACGTGAATTTTTTTTAACAGAATAAGTTAAAATTAGTACGTGATTTTCTTTATCGGTTTGCTTCCTTCTGTTTCTTTTAATTAAGGATCGTGTTATATTCGTGGAATACAGGACTGTTGTTTCTAGGAAAAAAAATTGTATCCTCGGATTTATATACTAGAAGTTGGTGTCTGGTTCACAGAACTACCAAACGAATTATTAATTTGGTTTAAGGTTTTATCGGGTTATATCGAATACATTTCGGGTGTTTTAGGCGTATCCTTTTACCATTTCGATACAAGTTTTCTGAAAAAAAATTTTCTCAATATGAATATAGGTCGATTAGCGCAGGACGAACTGGCCTATGAAATTAAGGTCAGGGGTTTAAAGGTAGGAACCGTTGAGGAAATGCGCAAAGCATTAAGGGCATCGAGATTACTCGCTAAGAGGAACTCGATAGATGTTAGTTTCGCTTATCCTTTTAGTTTTGAGGAAGATAGGGATGCCGTTAAGGCAAAGATGGAAGACATTAGGGCTCTTTTAAAGGATCCACCTAAAAATCCGAAGTCTTCGGAGTATATTAAAATCATGACCAAAATAGAATGGTGTATAGGTAGGTTAGCTAGGACACCGTGTGATGGTGAAGACGAGGAAGGAGAGATTAGCTCAATCAGAAATGATGTTTTATTTTTATTAGGTGATCTCACAGGGGATAGTGAGATCAGCGATAGGGAAGAAGAGTCGCCGAAAAAGAAGACTCCAGTTAGGGCAGAAACCCAACTTAAAGTACCAGTTGGTCGGACTGAAACGGTGAGTCCGCGGTCTCCATCAGCTTCTTCATCAGCTAGGGTTTCTTTAGGGTCTGCTTTAGAGACTATAGCTGCACCAAGTCATGGTGACAGTAGTCCTTTAGCAGGAGATATTTCTGTTAGGGTCCCAGAACGTAGGTTAGAGAGGGTTGATGTACCCTATGAACGATTTGTTGTTCAGCAGAGGTGGCCTGAGCGTATAGGAAAGTGGGGGGTGAAATTTACTGGTGACTCGGACGGAGCATCAGTAAATTCTTTCTTGGAGAGGGTGGAGGAACTTCGGTTGGCTAACGATGTTCCAGAAACCCATATTTTCAAATCCGCTTCTGAGCTTTTATCTGGTAGGGCGCTTATGTGGTTTAGGACGGTTAGGGAAGATATAGGGGATTGGCAAGAGCTCGTGAAGGAACTCAAAGCGGAGTTCCTGCCTGCGAATTACGATGACCTTTTGTTGGAAGAGATCAATCGTCGTTCGCAGGGAAAGGATGAGTCCTTTGGAGCGTACTTGGCCACGATGAGGACATTGTTTCGACGATTGTCGGAACCACTGTCAGAGGGAAGGATGCTTTCGATTTTAAGGAAAAATGTGGACCCATTTTTCCAATTGCAGATTTCGAGTTCCAAGCCACGGACGGTTAAGGAACTCGCAGTGTTAGGTAGGGAGTTAGATACCTTGAAGGCCAATGTGGAATCGTTTTCTCCGCCCTCTAGAGGCAAAAATTTATTGGAACCGGAGTGTGGATACCGCCCGAGTACGTCAGGACAAAACCGAATTGCGGTTGTCGACTCGGCTCCAAGCAACCCATTCCGACAGGCTGTTAGGTGTTACAACTGTAACAGGGAAGGGCATTTCGCCCATACCTGTTCAGTTGCAAAACGTTGTTTCGGTTGTGGTGCGTTAGGTGTTTATCGTAGGGATTGTAGGCAGTGTTCGGGAAATGGGCAACGGGCTCTTGTGTCAGCAGGACAAGAGACCCGTCGGCGTTAGTTAGGTCGTCTGCTGACGACCAGCTGGATGATAGAGTTAAACTGAGTTTCACGTTAGCGGCAAATGGTAGGGATAGTAGGCCATATTTAGGAGTACAAATTTATGGAATCAAGTTTTTAGGATTGCTTGATTCAGGAGCTTCACGCACCATTGTAGGAGGAGATGGGTGGAAAATTTTAAAAGAGTTAGGACTTAAATTAGGGAAAAATAGTGTTGGGTCAGTAGTGTTAGCAGATGGGGCGGGTGTAGGAGTAGCTGGATCTGTTTCTTTACCGATGGAGGTTGAGAATAGATCCCTTTTGATAGAATGTCTGGTGATACCCAGCCTCCCTCACCTGTTGATCTTAGGTGCCGACTTTTGGGCACTCTCGGGCATAGTCCCGGATTTGAGATCAGGTATGTGGAGTTTTTCGAGCCAAGAGATGGTGGCATCGATATCAGACATGGTAGCAATTAGGGAAAAATCGGATCTGAACGATGAAGAGGGCAAAAAGTTAGAGTTAGTTCTAGAGGAGCTTTTTGAGTCAATGACCGAGGGTTTAGGGTGCACCAACTTAGTTGAGCACAAAATTAGGACGTCCGCAGAACCGATAAAGCAGCGATACTACCCAGTATCACCTGCAATACAAAAACATATCGATAAAGAGCTCCAAGAGATGTTGGAAGCTGGAGTGATCGAAAAATCGAAAAGCCCTTGGGCATCTCCGATTCTTCTGGTCAAAAAGAAGGATGGTAGTTTTCGGTTCTGCGTGGACTATAGGAAACTTAATGAAGTTACTGATAGGGATGCTTATCCACTCCCCTTTATTTCAGCCATTTTGGACAAGCTTCGAAATGCGAAGTTTTTGTCATCTCTCGATATTAAGTCTGCATACTGGCAGATACCCATGGAGGAAGAATCGCGCAAGTACACAGCCTTTACTGTGCCGGGAAGAGGTCTCTACCAATTTTTGAGGATGCCTTTCGGCTTACACAACTCCCCAGCAACTTGGCAAAGGTTCATTGACGATGTTTTAGGTGCCGATCTAGAACCATTCGTCTTTGTGTACTTGGATGACATTATCATCGTCACCGATTCTTTTGAGAAACACCTCGAAATTCTCAAAGAAGTTTTTAAAAGATTGAGGGAAGCAGGACTTAAAGTAGGTAGGGAAAAGTGTAATTTTTGTAGGCCTTCTTTGAAATTTCTTGGTTATGTAGTAGATAGGAATGGACTTCACGTCGACCCTGAAAAAGTGGAAAGCATGTTGAGGATTCCTGCACCGAAAAATGTGAAGGAAATTAGGAGTTTTGTAGGGACTATTTCTTGGTATCGAAGATTCGTACCAAATTTTGCAATTTTACTTAGGCCTCTTACCGATCTCTTAAAGAAAGGTAAGAAATATGAATGGACAAAAGAATGTGAGGAGAGTTTTAGGAAAGCCAAAGAGTGCTTAGTTACGGCACCGATACTGACTTGTCCGGATTTTTCTCGGCCGTTTGTTGTTCAGACAGACGCGTCCGATTATGGTATCGGGGCCGTACTTTCTCAGGAGTTTGAAGATGGGGAAAAAGCTATTTGTTATATTAGTCGGTCATTGAATAGGAATGAAAGGAACTACTCTACGACCGAAAAGGAATGCTTGGCGGTTCTTTGGGCGATCGAGAAGTTGCGACCGTATGTCGAAGGTGTTCGATTTACTGTCGTAACTGATCATCACTCATTGGTCTGGCTGAGTAACCTTAAGGATCCGCAGGGTAGGTTAGCTCGTTGGGCCATTCGGCTCCAACAATTCGATTTCAAAATCATCCACAGAAAGGGCAAAGAACACGTCGTTCCTGACATGTTGTCGCGAGGAGTTCCAGAGTTGGCTGGAATCTCTGATGCGGATTCGGACCCTTGGGTGATAAAAATGAAATCTTTAGTAGAAAAGAGCCCGCTAGCATACCCAACCTGGAGAGTTGAGAATGGGCGGCTCTACAAACATGTTAGGGTGAACCATGTCGTGGTTCATGAGGAGAGCGAGGGGTGGAAATTAGTGATAGGGAAAAACGATAGGTCTAAAATCTTAAATGAATGCCATGATAGTCCCTTAGCAGGACACATGGGTGTGAAGAAAACCTTTGCGAGGATAGCAGAAAAGTTTTACTGGCCCAAAATGAGAGGGGATATTACCAAATACGTTAGGAATTGTAAGATTTGCCAACAAGTGAAACCGGTTAACGAGAAACCAGCTGGTCTTATGACCGAAAGAGTAGGGAATTCGAAACCATGGGAGATGGTGTGCGTGGACTTGGTGGGTCCATTGCCGAAGTCTTCTAGGGGTTTCATCTATATTTTGACAGTGGTAGACTATTTCACAAAGTTCCCACTATTGTTCGCTTTGCGGTCAGCAACCGCAAAAGCAGTTTGTAAAGAGTTGGAAGAAAACGTTTTTCTTCTTTTCGGAGTTCCAAAGTGGATCGTCTGTGACAACGGTCCCCAGTTCCGCAGCAAGGAACTGAAAACGCTTAGTGAAGCATACGGGTCACAACTTAGGTATACGGCGCATTACCATCCGCAGGCGAATCCTGCGGAGCGCATTAACCAAATTATTAAGACGACGCTCAGAGCGTACGTATCAGAGAACCATCGAAGTTGGGATTCGCAACTGGCGAAAGTAGCCTGTGCGATCCGAACTTCACAACATGAAGTGTTAGGTGTTTCGCCATACTATGCGAATTTTGGTAGAAACATGGCAACGAGTGGCCATGATGTAGGGATTAGAACAAACGATAGGAATCAGGGAAATGAGGAGATTGATAGGCAATTTAGGAAACTTCGTGAGGATATAGCTAGGAAGTTAGAGGCAGCAAGCAGCAAGGCTGCAAAAACTTATAACCTTAGGAGAAGAGACACGCAGTATCAACCTGGCGATCTCGTGTGGAGAAGGAATTTCACGCTGTCCGATGCAGCAAATTACTACGCGGCAAAGTTGGCTACCAAATTTGTGGGGCCTTTTAGTATTGCCAAACGTATGTCACCTTGGACATATTTGCTTAAAGATGACAAGGGAAAAGATCGGGGGACGTGGCACGTTAAGGATTTAAAACCTTATGTTGATGGTTAAGTGAAAAAGTCCCTTAATCTTTTCTCTTTTTACTACTTTCGTTTTTTTTTTACTACATTTTGATTATTTTTAAATATGTTTTCATTATTTTTTTTTATAATATGTGCCACCTTTTTTTTTTCTTCTTTGTTTATAGAACTTTTTAATAATTAATTTTTGATGAAAACCCCGATGTTGTGTCGTTTACCTTTTTTTAAACCTTTCCTATAGTCGAGCCTTGAGAAATGGTTTGCTTTTTTTGAAAAGTAAACACATTTCTTGGGAGGTAAGGGTGGGATTTGTTACGGTAAATTTTACCGCAACAATGACCAGTCTTTGACTGCTTCCCTTTCCTTCTTTTTATCTCCGTTGTGGCTGCAAAATACTGGTGAGGTTGAGGGCAACCATGGTATCATCAACCATTGGTGTACTAAGCCAGGATTTTGCAAAAGCAACACAAGCAGGTGTTCGAGTTAATGGTGTTAACCATTGAATGGGCGATTCCGAAACCCATAAACCTATCCAGCATGCAGACGGGCGGTCTCATGCAACGAGAAAAAGGCCAGCAGATGAGCTGAAGAGGTAACGAGTCAGGCGGACTCTTACCTACTCTTTAACCAACGCAACAACATCCTTATACTTAACTTAATTAACTTAATAATTTACTGTAATCATAATGGGTTGTTAACGCGTTTTACTTCTTAAAATCATATGTTGTAAATAGAAAAGGTGTTTTGGAATTGAAAAAAAAACAATTTAGTAGATTACGCGGTTTTGCAAATATGCCTTCCTCTCTTTTCTCGAAACAAATAGTTTTGAATGGTTACTTTGCGCTTCGAATCTCTCGCGAGTATTTTGTATTAACTAGGAGAATGCCTAGCGAAGGCTTTTTCTCGGTTTTGATTCTTTTTGATTTTTCTCGAAAATTTAGTTTGGGATAGGTCTGAACTCGGCCATTAAGATTCGGCAAGTTTTGGAAAGGCATCCAACAACTTGTCGAATTTGTGTTTGAGAGAGTGATTCAGCAAGTTTTGGGAAGACACCCAACAACTTGTTGAATTCGTGTATGTGAGAGTGAGAGTAAAGTTTCGTTGAGATTCAACAACGGTGGTTTTCTGGGGAGCGAAAAAGCCTTCCAGGAAGCCGATGTCCCGTGACCGATGATCACGAAAACGAATGGCTGAATGTATGAATGTGTGAGTGATTGGAATGTCCGAGGGAAGGATGGGTTATGTTTAGCTGGGAAAGTTCACTCTTGGGAGAACTATCCAAGCAATTAGTTGATTTGAAAAATTTTCGAGAAAATTCGAAGAGGAAAAAAAAAATCGAGAAAAAGTATTGGGAAAAAAATTTGAATCGAGAAATTGAAAAAAAAAGGAGATAAGAAAAAGAAAGGTGATTCGAGGTCCGAAGCAGTTTTTAAGGAAACAGGATAAGTCGAGGTGGTAGAGGAGGAAAAATTTCGAGGAGCTACGACAAAAGATAAGTAGAGTGAAAATTATTTTCATTTCATATTTTGTTTTTTTAAGTAATTGAGTGTCAATTCCGGTAGTTTGTTTTATTTCGTTGTGTTAAATAAAAAAATAGATTTCGACTTGAATCCTCATAATTCGTGGGACACGGTAGTTTTCTTTATTCCGCTTTAACGGCCCATTTTTGTTTCATTGTTCCTTGTTTGCTTCCTTTTGCTAAACGGTTACCTACAACCTATTAAAATTCTTCAATTGTACTGTTCTTTGTTCTTGAAAAAATTTTGGGTTTTCATCCTGGTTCATCCAAGGTTTCCCAAATAAAAATAACTAAAAAATCCCCAACGGGGCATATAAACATTGTGTTTTATTTACATATCTTGATTCTTGCTCGTTTAAAATTAGTTTTGGAATTTTACTAATTTGTCGAACAAAAATTCCTGGCGCCCACTTTTTATTGCACGTCACTGTACTTGCAATAAAACAATTCATATACTTTGATTACTAAAATCAAAATTGTTTTTTTTATCGTCGTCGAATTTCTTCCACTGGACCCAGCCCAGCTGAGCAGCCGTGGTTGCAGCTTTTTTTTATCGTGCTGCTGTTTGCACTTTTTCGCGTTTCGCTTTATCGTCTTCTTCGTTGTTTTACTAGCCTATTAGTTGTCAATTTCTTGTTGTGGTGCTCAAGTGCACCTACGTTTTATTTATTTCAATATTACAATAATTAGTTTGATTAATTCGCGGAGTTTAGTTTCGATTGTTTTTTTTAGTAAATAACATTGAAATATCAATAAAGTTCCCCAACCCATCCTCAAGAAAAAGTGCAACATCATTTCCCTGGTAGCTCCCAAAATATCTATAGCTTCGACCATTTTAGGTTTGATATGTAGTCAAGCTATCCAAAAGGTCTGATTACTAGGGACAAGATGCTTTGGGCACTCAACAGCTTCCAACCTTACAAATGTGCGGGACCAGACGGTATAGTACCAGCCGAACTCCAAATGAATAGAGATCTAATTTTGCCAATTCTGGAGTCTATATTTACCAGTTGCTTAGCACTGATTCACATTCCCCTGTCTTGGAGAGAAGTCAAGGTTGTGTTTATACCCTAAGCTGGCAAATGTTCCCAGGTAAGCCCGAAAGATCTCAGACCTATTAGTCTATCATCATTCCTTCTTAAAACCTTCGAAAGTTTGACTGATGTCCACTTACATACAAGCATTGACCGGCAGCTATTATCTACTGCTCAACATTCTAACTGAAAAGGGAAATCGGTGGAAACTGCTTTAAATACTCTTGTACGGACCAGAGAATATTCCCTCTATCATAAAGAGTAGGTACACCATGGTTGCTTTCTTTGATATAGAGGGCGCTTTTAACAATGTCGACACATCTGCAATCGCATCTGTAGTGACATCCCTGAAGGTAGATGGTTCGCTTGGTGAATTGATGCTGACTAGCAGGGTTATCAACTCAAAACTGGGCGGCTTTTTTACTAGAAGGTCTGTCAGTAGAGGTACGCCACAAGGTGGTGTCCTATCTCCTCTTCTCTGGAACTTGGTAGTAAATGAGCTTCCAGGCATGTGAAGCGGAGGGTTACAGAGTGATTGCCTATGCGGACGATGTATGGCAATTGCCGTATCAGGAAAACATCCTGACACCTTAAAAGAACTCTTACTAACTCTTGGCTAACCAATTGGGCGGACCGGTGTGGTCTCGGTGTCAACCCTCATAAAACAGAACTTGTTCTATTCTCTAGGAAATATAAAATCCCTCATGTAGATCCTCCTTCTATAAAAGGTATTCCATTAACTTTTACCGATCAAGCGAAATATTTGGGTCCTATTTTATCCCAAACCACAATTCGGTTCAAACTTTCAATTCACCATCCCTTCTAGAACCCTCTGGGAGGATATGGCGTTCTTGGATAATGAATCGGTCCATTTCTACACAGACCGATCAAAAACTGATGAGGGGGTGGGTGGCGGTGTGTCTCATTCCGTCTTCCTAATCATTGTAGCGTGTTCCAGGCGGAACTTATGGCAATTAAAGAAACCTTATCTTGGCTGAAAGAAAACGTGATATCAGCTACACATGAGTGTCAAGTTAGCAAAGCAACTTTGACGAATCGAAAAATGGGTAGGTGGATAATTTGCCGTTAGCTAGTCGTTAATTAGTTGTGACAGTTTCGAATTTGTCGTTTAATGTTTTCTATATTTTTTGGGTGCTTTGCTAACTTGACACTATTCGAAAAGTGTGAAAAACTTCTTATACTAAATGTTTTATGGCTTAATAATTTGCCGTTAATTAGTCATTAATTAATTGTGAAAAAATGAATTCAATCGTGCAATGTTTTCTATGTTTTTTTTTAATTCTTCGTTAGCTTCAAACCAAGTTAGCAAAGCACCACCTTTAAAAGGGATTAAAACTGATAATACCGAGCTGTTTATGGCTTAATAGTTTACCATTAACTAGTCTTCAATTAGTTGTGACAATTTTGAATTTGTGGTGCAATGTTTTCTATGTTTTTTGAGTTCTTCTGTAGCTTGACGTCAAGTTGGCAGAGTACTATCTGAAAATGGGCTTAAATCTGTTTATATCGGATGGTGTACGGCTATATAATTTAGCATTTACTAGCCGTTTATTATTTGTGATAATTTTGAATTGGACATTCTATGTTTTCTATGTTTTTTTTCGAAAAGTTGTAAAAACTTCCAAAACTTCATATGTTATTCCTTGATAATTTGCCATTTAATAGTTGTTAATTAGTTGTGAAAAATTAAATTTTGTCATGCGATGTTTTCTATGTAATTTTGGTTATTTGTTTAATATAAGCATTAACGATGGAAAATAATTATCAACGGCAAATAATCCACCTACTCATTTTTTGATTAGTGAAAACTGATTTGGTAACCTGACGCTCATAGAAAACAAATACCCTAAATTACATAGAAAACATCGCATGACAAAATTTAATTTTTCAAAACTAATTAACGACTAATAAATGGCAATTTATCAAGGAATAACATATGAAGTTTTGAAAGTTTTTACAACTTTTCGAAAAAACATAGAAAACATAGAATGTCCAATTCAAAATTATCACAAATAATAAACGGCTAGTTTTAGTGCTAAATTATCTATCCATACACCATCCGATATAAACAGATTTAAGCCCATTTTCAGATAGTACTTTGCCAACTTGACGTCAAGCTACAGAAGAACTCAAAAAACATAGAAAACATTGCACGACAAATTCAAAATTGTCACAACTAATTGAAGACTAGTTAATGGTAAACTATAAAGCCATAAACAGCTCGGTATTACCAGTTTTAATCCCTTTTAAAGGTGGTGCTTTGCTAACTTGGTTTGAAGCTAACGAAGAATTAAAAAAAAAACATAGAAAACATTGCACGATTGAACTCAATTTTTCACAACTAATTAATGACTTATTAACGGCAAATTATTAAGCCATAAAACAGAAGTAGTAGAAGAAGTATAAGAAGTTTTTCACACTTTTCGAGTAGTGTCAAGTTAGCAAAGCACCCAAAAAAACATAGAAAACATTGAACGACAAATTCGTAATTGTCACAACTAATTAACGACTAACTAACGGCAAATTATCCACCTACCCATTTTTCGATTCGTCAAAGTTGCTTTGCTAACTTGACACTCATAGAAAACAAATAACCCAAAAACACATAGAAAACATCGCACGACAAAATTGATTTTCTCACAACTAATTAACGACTTATTAACGGCAAATTATTAACCACTAAAATATTGAATTTTAGAAGTTTTTACCACTTTTCAAAACAAAAACATAGAAAACATACAACGACAAATTCGAAATTGTCACAACTAATTAACGACTGACTAACGATAAATTATGCACCTATCCATTTTTCGATCCGTGAGAGTTGCTTTGCTAACTTGATATCAAGTTAGCAAAGCACCCAAAAAAACATAGAAAACATTGCACGATCAAATTGAATTTGTCACAACTAATTAACGACTAATTAACGGCAAATTATTAAGCCATAAACCATCAGGTATAAGAAGTTTTTACTGATTTTCGACAGGGTGCTTTGCTAACTTGATATAAAGTTAGCAAAGCACCCAAAAAAACATAAGAAACATTGAACGACAAATTCGGAATTGTCACAACTAATTAACGACTAATTAACGGCAAATTCCAACTAACCATTTTTCGATTCGTCAAAGTTGCTTTGCTAACTTGACACTCACCAGCTACAGATATCCGCATCTTCTCGGATAGTCAAGCTGCTATAAAATCCCTGGAATCGGTCTCGAAGCAGAAGCTGTATGGATAAGGAAGAGATAGAATCAATCCCTCACCTTCTATGCACGTGCCCTGCTCTAACTCATAGACGAAGACTGCACCTTGGTGATTTTTAATTCAATGATCCTAGTGATCTAACAAACTTAGACATAGGCAGTCTATTACGCTTCATAAGAAGCTCCAAATGGTTCACCGAGTGAGGAAAAGGGTTTCCTAGATTCATGTGGTGTGGTGTCACAATGGACCAACTCTTGGTCTAAGTGTGTCAGTCTTCATGAATGGCAGCCACTTCAACCTAACCTAACCTACAGATATACTATCAAATTAGGTCTAAAAATTATTTCAAACCCAACATTTTTTAAAAACAAGCACTAATATAAGTTCCAATCCCTTTGGAACATTTCTAAATATTTTGGGCTATCTTTTTTAAATTTTTGTACAAATTTTTATTGGATTCATTTTTATACAAAAGTATACACTCAGGAGAATATTTCAAACATAAACTTGAGTCAGTTCCTGACTTCGACAATAGGTTTTTCCTTTAATTTTTAAATTTGAGACCATGTTCTGAACTAGATTGTAAGGCCCATATTTGAAGTAGAAAAAAATTGGCAGTACTACTGAGTTCAGCATTTCCAAATCATTAAGCGTACCAACCTTCACAAATTTCTATTAACAATTGGCATGGGAAATGATTTCTGTCGCCGAAATTCAACAAAGTTACTACTGATGGGCGACGACGACGTGGCCTTTTTTTCCCAGTTGTTCAATGCGAGATCATCCTGATTTTGAGGTTAAACCCAAGTTAACTCCTAATTCTTAGGGCCGTTGCGTTGTAGTTCAAATGTGATTCAGTAATTTTAATTCACCGATTTCTGTAAATCAACTGAACACTTTAAAAAACTAAATATGATCCATTTGGCCTAGTGCCGTTTTTTTATTGTCAAAAAACTGCAAAATGGCGATGTTTGTGTTCGTATTCTTTGATTACGAAGAATAAAATTAGACCATGTTGCCTAACATCATCAGAATTCTCCTGATTCGTCAATAATATTTTAAGGAATGATTCTTGAGCATAATATAAGAAAAAATTGTATGTGGGAAAATTGTACCACCCACCTCTGAGGCAGGGGGCCAATTTCTGAAACATTGAATAAGTCTAAATGTAAATAAAATATTAAAAATCAAAAAGCACAAACAAAAATGTGCTATCGTTGTTTTGGAAGTAAATATTCCATTCTCAAGTTGTTTAAGCGCATAATTTTTAAGAAATTAATTTAAAAAATCAAAATTTTTTAATAACTTTTGTGATATTTTTAGTTCATATTTTTCAAAATTTTATGTGATTAGGTGCTATTTTTGTGTTCGGTATTCAATGCTCTAATTCAATTTTTATTGAAAACCAAATTTAAAAATCTTTCTTAGTTTGGAAAGATTAAGAAAAAACAAAAGGTACTTTTTCCAAAAAAAAAAAAAAAAACACGAAAAAATTAATTTATTCATAAATTCTCCATAATTAAACCTTTTTTTTGTTTTTTTTTTTTCTGGAAAAGTTTCTTTGCTTTTTTTTATTTCTCAAAAACTAAGAAAGATTTTAACATTAAGTTTTTGGTACTTAACTAACAACTAAATTAGTATCAAATACCGAACACAAAAATAGCACCTATTTACGCAAAATTTTGAAAAATATCAACTAAAAAAAATCACAATTTTTTATCCAAGGAATTTTCTTATCTAATTTTCCTTGGCTATTTATCATGATATGGAATTTTATTACATTTTTTTACGAAACCAATACTACCAATTAAAGCATGTAAATAACATTAACTGCTTCCGTTTTATATTCAGACTAAGACAGTCAAATTAGACTGAAAAAGTGGATTTTTGTACGTTTCAGTATTCACACCCGCTCCTACTCCTTCAGTGAAATAAAAATTGTGAATTTGTTGTCATGAGAGCGTCGTGACTTAAAAAAAAAAGCATTAATCATTTGCGTTCATTCACATTCAAGTTGATGTGTTCTATTTTGTGTCATTGAAAAAAATCGCGTGTCGAAATCACAAGTGTGTTCCTAGACTTGGAAAAATTAAAAAAAAAGTGAATTGTGCGGTGGTTGATAAAATTTTCTCGAGGATTTTCTATCGGACTAACAACACACTTATAGCATTTTTTGTCGTTAGTTAAATTCATCAGTGTATTGATGAATTTAATTTTGTGACAAAAAAAAAAAAATTGAGCCGTCGCGGGACGCCTAGCACATGTGAAACATTGGAACTGATATTATGAGTTTTTTTAATGTGACCAATTATTTAAATTTAATAGTTTTAATGGTTTTATTGGGCTTTTTTGGTCAACTTTGTTTAATTATGCAAATTAAAACACGTACATAAAGTTTTTTCCCGACGTTTCGCTGGAGTTTCTCAGCATCTTCAGGGGCGTTTATTATGTCTATATATATATATATATAAATTAACAATTTTTAATATTTAGTTTTAAATTGACAAATAATTTTTCCAAACTTACTTTACTATTATTGCATTTTAAGTTTAGAAAATTGCATCGTTCCCTACATCCAACATCAAAAAACGGCACAGTTTTAATAAGTTAATAAATAAATAAATAAATAACATTTGGAACTTTTTAACTTGAAAAGTAAAAATAAACTTCTTAGCACAAACATAAATATCACAGTATGGCAATGTTGTAAACAGAATTGGTTCCGTCAATGTCTTCTTTTAAATTCATCGAAGTAGTTCTCTTCTGCTGAATTCGTAGGCTTTCTAAGATCTCGTCCCTCCTCTTCTCTCTTTGTCCAATATCTTTGCATTGTCGATGTCAGCTTCGTGTCCAGTCTCTAATATGTGTTGCGTGATAAATAAAATAAATAAATTGGGTGGCGCAACAGCTCGAGGAGAACCAGGGCCTAGTGACTTACAACTCACAACCATTCCTGTGTGCGTGTTTGTTGGGCAGGAATGGAGGGGACCTACAGTTTTTTGCCGAGTCCGAACGGCTAAATGAGAAGCACTTTTTCATGACAAGTATACTCTTGGAGGATTTGTCAGTTCCTCGCAAGAGGCAGTACCTCGAATAAAACATTTCTGTTTTTAGGTTGCACGGCTGGGAATCGAACCCACACCTTCGGCATGACAGTCCTACGCACTAACCATCAAGCCACGAGGTACTACATGTGTTGCGTGATAACCCCGTTGATTCTCTTTTGTTTTTTATGTCTCTCTTGGTTTCTGTCATTCTTATAGCTAATGCTTGCTTAGTCGTGCCGATGCCGATGTAAACCAAGTTACAATCCTCGCCTTCTTTTCCATTGCAACCGATCTCATATATAACATCGTTTAGTAGCTCTTTTGGACGGTGTTCACATTGGACTAACTCCTCCGACTTTTTTTGACGTCTCTGTACTTTATCTCACTCCCACTTCATGGTGAGAAGGAGATGGGAAGGACAGGCAGAATATTTTAAATTTTTTGAAAATCTATGGATTTTTTTTGACGTTTTCTTTTGTGACAACTGCTTTCTCTCTCCGTACTTTTTCTTTTCAAACAAATACTACACAATTCAATTTTATTTCATTTGAAAATATTTTAAATAAATGAAATTAAAGTTTTGGAATGAAAAAAAAATTTATTAATCCCTCACCGAGCTCAGATTTGTCTTTTCTCTAAACGACTTCTCAACTTCAAAGTGAGTCTGTGGGTGTTCACATTAGTTTGTGTCTGAACAAAAGAAGTTGGAAGAATGTCAAAATAAGTCGGAGGAGTCAGTCAAATGTGAATACCGTCTTGGAATTGGTGTTTTGGTATTTGTGAACAGTTTCTTAATATTTTCGTTGGATTTGTGTGCGAACGTGATGTTGTTCTCTGCTCCTATTATTTTGAAGAAATTTTTACTTTCTGTCAAGTTTGGAATAAAAGGAACCTTGGCAAATATCTTAGCGTTGCCGTCTGCGTTCAATAAAACTTTTTTGTTAGAGTTATCTTTTTGTTGTTTTTTCGTTATAAGTTTATCAATAATGTACCGTGGAAAGCTGTTCATTTTTAGTATTGTAACTATTTTGTGTTTGTTTTCTTCATGAAATCGTTCATCACTAAGACAGAAAATGTTATTTATTAAATTTTTAGCGGTATTAATTTTTTGAGTAAGTGGTTGTGTTGAGTGGAAGTTGACAAGTCTCCCCGATGATGTAGGTTTCGAGTATACCAGTTGAATATTGTTTTGTTGTTTTCTCTTATTAGTAATGTGTCTAAATACGGTATTTGGTTGTTTTCTTCATCTTCTATTGTGAATTTTATTTTTGTGTGGTACTGATTCAGTGTTTTTAAAATTTGGTCTTGATCTTTTTGTTTAATTATTGCGAATATATCATCCACATATTTAGTGATGAACTTGATTTCTATGTTTTCTTTTTTTTAAATCTTCAATAACGTTGTCAAGTAGGTCGTCTAGAACAATATCTGCTATTGTCGGTGAAAGGGGGTTGCCCATGGGCATACCAAATGTCTGATTGTAGAATAACTTGTTATATTCGAAATAATTACTGTCCCTTAAACAAAACTCCAAGAGTTTCAAAAATTGCCGTTTTGGTATTTTGGTATGTGGTTGTAGTTGGTCCCATGCTGATATGCATGCACAAATGCCACAAATGGTTTTAAAATTAATAATTAAATTAAATGACAAGTTAAGAAAGATACTGAAATCTGAAAGATCTGTACATTTCTGATTCGAGGGAGACAGTTATTTTGTTTCTGCTGTTTGAATACGGTTTACTATTGTGACTTGAAAATCTAATACATACTGGGAAAAAGTAAGTCACAATAAAGGGCGTGTTCAAACTGAGAATAGGCTTGGTGCGGAGAAAAAATCTGCACGCCGCGTTCTTGTGCTGTTTATTGCAGCAATAAAATGGACGGAACCCAAGTCACAAATTGCGTTATCTTATCAAGTAGAAAGCGGGAAGGTTAAGAGAACGCTACGGCCAAATTCAAATTGTAAGAATTTTACGACACTTATGTCTGACGAATGACATTGTGGGCATTCTGAATTATTATTTCTCTTTGATAAGACGATTCCTGAAAATAATAAAAAGTAATCTGATTTTAGTTAATTACATATATACTTAATTTGTATGATTGGATGTCACGTTATTTGTAAAATAATATAATCGCCTACGCTTATTAAAACACAAGTAAAACGACAAGGCACCAGAAATGACAGTTTTTGTTTTTTGAATGCAACTATGTAAGAGTTAAGCGTTCTCTTCGCTCTTCAATATTCCCACCACCTTAACGGTATTCGTTTCATTGAAACGCCAAGTGTCGCTTCTAGAGAAATGTCATTTTAGTAAAACGACAATTGTAATAAGGTGAATTTTATCTTTATTCTCATTCAGCAAACGAAACAAAAGTTGAGAAGCTTGTAAGTACTAAATTGTTTTTTGAACTGTTGAAGAGTACCGAAATCGCAATTTTAGTCGCGTCACATGAATTCCTTTTAGTCGATTGGTTTCGTACGACCACATTTGCATCTTTCTGACTGTTATAGTTCTAACTTAGCCTTAAATTTAAAAACTTCCGCCTCACTTGGTCAATGGTCATCTCTCTTTTTTCAAGAGATGAGAAACAGAAAAAAAAGAAATGTCAAAATGAGTCGTCTCACGTCTGAACACCATCAATGGATGCGCCAGTAACGCATGTGTAACCACCCTTATCTATAATTGTACTAGATTTTTCATTGTGAATGAAAGAAAACTAGGTTGAGTGCGAGTGACATGGATGTATGTGTACATTTCATCCACTTGGACTCTTCTTGCCAAAAAATGTAAACAAACAAATTTCTCCTACGACAACTTTGTGAGTGCGAGTATAAATGAAAGAGAGACAAAATGTTTCCCCTTTTCGTAACGCCTTAAGCCACGCCCAAAATCGAGTTTACAACAAAATATTTTTTTCAGAAAAAGAAATCGTTTAATTTTTTTTCCACAATTGGTAGTATGTATACGTTCATTTATGAATCATGAAATTTATGTGTTATGTATATACATATTTACAAAAATGGCAACAAAAAATATTTCGTGTGATTTCATTATGAATGTGCAAATATCGCTTTAAAAAACGAAATGGGACCATCTTTGGCTATATTTCGACTTCTTTTGTTTTGCCAATAAACTGCAAAATACCGATGTTTGTTGTTCATATTCATATGCATATTCATATTCATATTCATATTCATATTCATATTCATATTCATATTCATATTCATATTCATATTCATATTCATATTCATAATCATATTTATATTCATATTCATATTCATATTCATATTCATATTCATATTCATATTCATATTCATATTCATATTCATATTCATATTCATATTCATATTCATATTCATATTCATATTCATATTCATATTCATATTCATATTCATATTCATATTCATATTCATATTCATATTCATATTCATATTCATATTCATATTCATATTCATATTCATATTCATATTCATATTCATATTCATATTCATATTCATATTCATATTCATATTCATATTCATATTCATATTCATATTCATATTCATATTCATATTCATATTCATATTCATATTCATATTCATATTCATATTCATATTCATATTCATATTCATATTCATATTCATATTCATATTCATATTCATATTCATATTCATATTCATATTCATATTCATATTCATATTCATATTCATATTCATATTCATATTCATATTCATATTCATATTCATATTCATATTCATATTCATATTCATATTCATATTCATATTCATATTCATATTCATATTCATATTCATATTCATATTCATATTCATATTCATATTCATATTCATATTCATATTCATATTCATATTCATATTCATATTCATATTCATATTCATATTCATATTCATATTCATATTCATATTCATATTCATATTCATATTCATATTCATATTCATATTCATATTCATATTCATATTCATATTCATATTCATATTCATATTCATATTCATATTCATATTCATATTCATATTCATATTCATATTCATATTCATATTCATATTCATATTCATATTCATATTCATATTCATATTCATATTCATATTCATATTCATATTCATATTCATATTCATATTCATATTCATATTCATATTCATATTCATATTCATATTCATATTCATATTCATATTCATATTCATATTCATATTCATATTCATATTCATATTCATATTCATATTCATATTCATATTCATATTCATATTCATATTCATATTCATATTCATATTCATATTCATATTCATATTCATATTCATATTCATATTCATATTCATATTCATATTCATATTCATATTCATATTCATATTCATATTCATATTCATATTCATATTCATATTCATATTCATATTCATATTCATATTCATATTCATATTCATATTCATATTCATATTCATATTCATATTCATATTCATATTCATATTCATATTCATATTCATATTCATATTCATATTCATATTCATATTCATATTCATATTCATATTCATATTCATATTCATATTCATATTCATATTCATATTCATATTCATATTCATATTCATATTCATATTCATATTCATATTCATATTCATATTCATATTCATATTCATATTCATATTCATATTCATATTCATATTCATATTCATATTCATATTCATATTCATATTCATATTCATATTCATATTCATATTCATATTCATATTCATATTCATATTCATATTCATATTCATATTCATATTCATATTCATATTCATATTCATATTCATATTCATATTCATATTCATATTCATATTCATATTCATATTCATATTCATATTCATATTCATATTCATATTCATATTCATATTCATATTCATATTCATATTCATATTCATATTCATATTCATATTCATATTCATATTCATATTCATATTCATATTCATATTCATATTCATATTCATATTCATATTCATATTCATATTCATATTCATATTCATATTCATATTCATATTCATATTCATATTCATATTCATATTCATATTCATATTCATATTCATATTCATATTCATATTCATATTCATATTCATATTCATATTCATATTCATATTCATATTCATATTCATATTCATATTCATATTCATATTCATATTCATATTCATATTCATATTCATATTCATATTCATATTCATATTCATATTCATATTCATATTCATATTCATATTCATATTCATATTCATATTCATATTCATATTCATATTCATATTCATATTCATATTCATATTCATATTCATATTCATATTCATATTCATATTCATATTCATATTCATATTCATATTCATATTCATATTCATATTCATATTTATATCGATTTGATGTTTGGAGTACTCCTTTTCCACCCCTTTTCACTCCTGCTAACCTACATTACCTAAATCCTTTGGGGAGCTCAATGGATCCATTGAGATCCTAGGAAGATAGTTCGACTTGCCATATCATCACCCTTTCTAACCTAACCTAAACTAACTTACTTACTAACTTAATGTGGCGCTACACGCGGATGGGCCAGGGCCTCAAACAACAAGCTTCTTCCAGCAGCCGGCTCCGTTTCTAGCTATAGCTGTCTCCAGTTTCACACGACAAGTTGGTTGAAGGTTGAGGTCCTCTTCCACTTGCGTGCGCCACCTTTCGCGCTGTCCAACTCTACTCCGTTGTTCCATGGGGTTGGATTTAAGGACTTTCTGGGCCGGAGCATTGATGTCCATTCGCTCTAGGTGACCCAGCCATCTCAGTTGTTGGCTTTTCACTTTTGTGGCTAGGTCAGTGTCGCTTTACAGGCCGTGTTCGTTATTGTATCTTCTTCTCCATTCCCCATCTACGCAGACGGGACTAAAAATCACCTGGAGAATTTTCCTCTTAAAACAGTCTTACGCGTTCTCATCCACCGTTAACAGTGTCCATGCCTCTGCATGGGGAACCGGACCGGAATGATAAGCGTCATTATACTAGGACAGTATCTGGTTGGTGGTTGATTGACCAGGAATTCACCAAGTACCCTTGTGTATATCGAGATACTGGAACTGTGTACTAGCTACCACAACGTTTCGCCCCGCAGCAAAGTCGTTCGTTATAGTTAAAATCACCCAAAACAATTTTAATCTTATAACTAGGGCATTGCTCATATGTCTTGTCCAGGAGCTCGTAGAACGCGCACGAATATGAGACTGATGTTGGCGAACTTGCCTTGATGCGAATTGTCGTGAGGCGTTCGTTCACATAGTTGAAACTCAGGACTTCTTGCCTAAAGCTGCCTCTAACGACGAATCGACATCCAAAGAGACGCTGCTGTGATCGGTAACACACACCGTAGTAGATGTCACGGTCTTTCAGTTTCCTTTTGCCCGGAGGCGCATCTCATCGCACTTCTTGGATGGCGATGATGTCTGCTTGGGAGCAGTCTAAGGCTTCCGCAAAATGTTTGGCTGCACGAGGTCTATAGAGAGACAGAACATTCCACGTGCAGATCCAAAGTTCGTTGTCCTTATTTCGTTTACTAGGTTTGTCAAGAGTATAAATGCGTCCGTATCCGAGGCTTGTTGTTTCTTCGCAACTAGAAGCGACACCTAACCTGGAGGAACAGACCCTTACAATATAACTCCAAGGGTGGGGAGCCAGATTAACCGCTCCCTAAAGGCCTGAGCTCCAAATATGTCGTAGTAGCCCGTATAAGGTGTTCACTAAGTATTTCAACCTTAATGGAACTGTAGACGCCACCGCTCAATCCATCTGGAGAATTCTTTGGCTGCTACATCTGTAGCTTATTTGGGCTAACAATTTCCGAAGAACTATTCGGCCAATGCAATAAAGTTGATTAGACCATTTACATAATTCACCAGAATGTGTTAAGTTTGAGTGATATCATGTCTTTTTTTTCAAGCTAATGGGTAAAAGAAAACATAGTCTACTGAACCAGTAAATTCGAAATCAATAATCCATTCCAAGCAGGTCAGTAGAGTGTACATTTATGTACATACTTCAGAAAATATTCCCAGTTACTCAAAACTCAATGTGCCAATGTACACTTATAACAAATACAATTCACAATCACATTAGGTATGGACAGAGGGGCTAAGTAGATACTCCTACCAAGTTCAATATAGACTTATTCTGATATATTTTAAAATCCGTTACGAATCAACATCATGATTCTTTGGAACTGCAATGCTTTGCTCATCACTTATCATTCTACGAAGTGTAGATGGGTTTGTAGTACACAATGAAGTTGCACTTTTGATGCAGTACCCACTTCACTTACAAACTCGAGTACTGGGTCTGGGTTATGCAACGGAGAAATTTCATTTCTTCGCCTGTCTATAGCATCCAAACGAAGATGTTGATTATTCTGAATGCTCACTCTGAGGTTGCTCTTCAAATTGATTTTAAAACGATTCTTGTTTTCGTTCATTTCAGATACCAGATTCCATCATCATCATCATCACCACAGTCCTGGTGTGGTCAAGAATCAAATAAACAATACGTATATACAGTTGTGAGGAGCATAAGGAAGAGGTGTGTACATTATTCAATGTTAGATATGACCAAGTCCTTGGTCATATTGGCCATTGTCAGTTGCATAGACTTTGATGGAGCAAATGGTAAGTAATGTTTTTATTGGAATCATGATTGTTTGTGTATCAACTCTGGGTCTTTTATTTTGTTTCTGCATAGGTTATCCCTTTGTGTATCCAAATAATAGGAATCCAGCGATACAATGGATGGCACCAGAAGACAAATGGGACATACAGTCGGCGCCAAGAAGTATTATTCCACATGTGGAGCTTAGAAAATTTCCCAACCGGACAAATTCTGCTTTGAATGGCAATGACGATGAGTTTCTTGATCATGTGGAGCTTAGAAAATTTCCCAACCGGACAAATTCTGCTTTGAATGGCAATGACGATGAGTTTCTTGATCACTTACGAGAGCTTAAGAAGAACGCTAGTTCGGCCAGGATGCTCTGGTTTGATACTCCATCAGATGGACTCACATATTTGCCGTTTGTTGATAAGGCCTTGAGGCTTTTGAATCTAAAGCAAGTGGCCTATGAAGTGGAGAACAGTGTAATGTCGAAAGTCTCCTGTACAGCGTGCAAAGCTGGTAGGTTTACAATTTGGGCTTGACCATAGAATTCCACTTGAGAGTTTTTTGTTTTAGGTGCGGGACTTCTTCAGCACTATATTCGTACGGGGAAGACTGAAGAGGAGATCATTAAAATGATCTACGAGTTCTGTGTGAATCTTCAAATTCAAAGCGCCAGAGTTTGCCAAGGAGTCAGCCAGTTATTCGGGGTGAGTTTTTTTAGAAATTCTCAAATACAAATTCTAGAATTTATTTTTATTTTTATCATAGGGTGAAGTGGTGTATGTCTTGAAGAGAACTCCTCTTGGTCCGGATGAGATATGCAGTTTTGTGATTGGCGATGCTTGTGGCGATGTATATAATCCCTATCATGAATGGGAAGTTGCATTCCCACCAGTTCCTAAACCACCAATTCAGGATGTTCCTATTCCAAAAGAGGGTGCTCCATTTTTCAAAGTTCTTCACATCTCCGATACCCACTATGATCCACATTACGTCGAAGGTTCCAATGCCGAATGTAACGAACCACTTTGTTGTCGTTTGAGCAGTGGACGTCCATCGAATCCTAATGCCGCTGCAGGCAAATGGGGAGACTATCGAAAATGTGACACACCCAAACGGACTGTAGACAATCTATTAGCTCACATTGCCGACACCCATCAAGACATTGATTATATTCTCTGGACAGGAGATTTACCTCCACATGATGTGTGGAATCAGACAAAACGAGAAAACCTGGAAATCATCAAAGAGACAGTGAAGCAAATGACGGAGAAATTCCCTGGAGTTCCGATATTCCCAGCACTGGGAAACCATGAAAGTGCTCCGGTCAATAGTTTTCCGCCACCTTATGTTAATCAAGAAGACAACTCCATCTCGTGGCTGTATGATGAACTTGATGTGCAATGGAGGCGATGGTTGCCTGCGAGTGTATCGCACACAGTCCGTCGGGGAGCTTTCTATTCGGTTTTGGTTAGACCTGGGTTTCGAATTATATCGTTGAACATGAATTATTGCAACAATAAAAACTGGTAAGGGACTCTATGGGAAAAGGATAATCTAAATGAATTTATATTTTTTTATATTTCACAAGGTGGCTCCTTCTCAACTCAACTGACCCTGCAACTGAACTTCAATGGTTCATCTACGAGCTCCAGAGTGCTGAATTCTCAAATGAAAAAGTTCATGTAATCGGTCATGTTCCTCCAGGGCATTCGGATTGCCTAAAAGTCTGGTCAAGAAACTTTTATAGGATAATTGCTCGATATGAAAATACAATAGTTTCACAATTTTATGGTCACACACATTTTGACGAATTTGAAGTTTTCTATGATCCTGTTGATTTGGGTGAGAAACATAAAACAAAAAATATCGAACACACTACTTTAAAGTTTTTGTCTCAATTCATATATAGGCCGTACGACGGGTGTTGCTTATATTGGACCATCAGTCTCACCATATTATGACCTTAATCCTGGCTATAGAATTTATTATATCGATGGGGACCACGATCAAACGACAAGATTGGTCATCGATCATGAATCGTGGATTATGAATTTGAAGGAAGCTAATGTATACGATTATCCAATTTGGTATAAGTTATATACAACTAGAGCTGCATACAGTATGACAGCCTTAAGGCCTCAGGATTGGGACACTCTCATTGATGAGATGGCTAACAACCAGGAATTATTTGATGTGTATTATAAGTAAGTACATATAAACATGTGTAGTAGTGTGTTGGGGGTCTTGCTCTGCTTCGCGAAACATCAGGGTCGGATTCGAAGATTAGTCGAGTTGGTGCATTGCTGTTCATATGCTCCCCGTGTCCCAGCCATATCAACTCCTGTATTTCCAGCTTTTTGACCATACCAAGTCGACGTCACTGTTAAGCCCGTAGAGCTTATCGTTGAATTTTCTTCTTAAGACTTCTTCGATACACACGGGACCAAAATTCACTCAAAAAATCTTCCTCTCTTAGTACCAAAGCAAATTTTCATTCGATTCTTTCAGGGCCACGCTTCTGCCCTATACAGCTGGAGAGTGATGATTAAGGTTTTATATAAAGTCTCCTTGGTTCTATGAGAAGACACAGTGGTTGACAAGAGTAAGTCTTCTACATTGAGGGGTAGTAGTGGATTCTTGGTAGACAAAGTCTTTGACAACTTCGAAGTTATATATATCCATCGTGACGTTATAAATAAATAAATAAATTGGGAGGCGCAGCAGCTCGTGGAGAACCAGGGCCTAGTGACTTACAACTCTCAACCATTCCTGTGTGTGTGTTGTTGGCAGGAATGGAGGGGATCTACAGTGTTTTGCCGAGTCCGAACGGCAAAGTGAGAAGTACTTTTTCATGACAAGTATACTCTTGGAGGATTTGTCAGTTCCTCGGAAGAGGCAGTACCTCGAATAAAACATTTATGTTTTTAGGTGGCACGGCTGAGAATCGAACCCACACCTTCGGCATGACAGTTTTATGCACTAACCATCATGCCACGAGGTCGTGACGTTATATCCAAGTCGATGATGTTGAGACTCATTTTTTGTTGATAGCATTATTTCGTCTTGTTTTTATTAATAGCCCATTTGCGCCGCATCCGATTCAATATACGGGGAAATGCACCAACCGCATACAGCTCGCTCAGCTCTGCCAATAATGTCTTTGTCATTTGCATATGCAAGTAGTTAATCGGGCTTTTGATAAATTGTAACAGTGGTCTTGACTTGTGATTTGCGTATAATTGCTTCAAGAACGATGTTTAACGGGTAACATGATAACGCGGTGCCTTTCCTTAGACCTTTCTCAACATCAAACGCTAGTATTCTTACAAACTTTTACGGAGTAGCGAGATTTTTCCATCGTCATCCTGTACGTGCGGACGAGTTTGGCAGGGATGCCGAGATAGGACATGAAAAATAATTTGTCTCTATATCTTTATCCCTCTCAATGATTTCTGTGTGCGTGTTGTTGGCAGGAATGGAGAAGACCTACAATTTTTTGCCGAGTCCAACTGGTTCATGGAGGCTCATGGAGAATTTGCCAGTTTCTCTCAAGAGGAAGTACCTTGGAAAAGATTTTCTTTGTTTTTAGGTGTAGCGGCTGTGAATCGAACCCAGATGAAGAAATGGTGTGTATCGATCTGGAATTCCTGCTTTATTCCTAAATCTGTTAGAGTGAAAACATTTGACCGACGCGAAAGTTCCGAAAACCACACTGACAGGGGCCGATCAAATTGTTGTTCACACAGTATCATCATCAAAGTGTCCTGTAACCCCGGATGGGACATATGGCAGGGCGTCAACAAAACTTCTCCATCGTTCACGGTCTGCTGCTAGATATTTTAGCTGTGGCCACGTCTTTCTCTGGGATTCTGTTTCCGCTAAGACAGTTGATTTCCATGTTGTTCTTGGTCTTCCGACCCGCCGTGCACCCTGAAGATTCCATTCAAAGGACTGCTTTCTAATTTCATCGTTTGGTTTCCTCAGTGTGTGACCAATCCAACGCCATTTACGCTTTCTTATGTCGACGTCCAGGCGCTCTTGACTTGTCCTGTGCCACAATTCCTCATTTGATATTATTTGTGGCCAGCGAATCTTTAGGATGAGGTGAAGACAGCGATTCACAAAAGCCTGCAATTTCTTCGAAAAATGGTAGACGTGACTTTCCAGGTTTCACAAGCATATAACAGCACGGATTTGACGTGGGATTCGAAGAGTCTCAACTAAGTGCGTAAGAAGATTTGACTGGATGTACAAAATGGGGACAGAGTACCGAAGGCAGCACGAGCTTTATTTATTCTACTTTTAACATCCAGATCCGCCGCACCGTTGGCAGAAACAATACTGCCAAGGTAGTTAAACTGTTCGACTTCCTCTGATGTCTCTTGTAGAATAATTCGCTGCTGTGTGGAGCGGCCTGTGAGCATTATTTTTGTCTTTTTGCTGTTTATTCTTAGACCACACCCTGTTGCACTATACGTGGGAGTCGGATAGCTGCTCATTGTGTAAAACAAAACACCTTGGGTTGTTGTAGGACTCTTTAATAATGACAACAATTTTTGGCGGGATTCCTCTACCGAGTAACGATCTCCATAAACATTCTCGGTTAGCTCGGTCGAAGTCCTTCTCAAAATCCACGGAAATGAGGTAAAACGGTGATTGAAGTTCCATCGACTGCTCGAGGACGATACGCAGAGTGCTAATATGGCCAACACACGATCGACCACTGCCAACTTGATGCCTCTTGAGTGTAGACTCGATTCTGTATTTTATTCTCTCGAGAATTATGGTTGCCATTAGTTTTGGGAAAACGAACAAAACGGTGATACCACGCCAATGGGGCCAATTCTTAAGGTCACCTTTCTTTGGCGGCTTAACAATCACACCATCCTGCAGTCCTTGAGATAGCTTTCGTTTTCCCAAATGATTTGTAACAGATGTAAAATATTAGTCGCTGTAACGGGATCGGCACTCTGGAGTTCAGCTGGTATTCCGTCAAGTTCAAGTGCCTTGTTGTTTTTGAGGAGATTTATTGATATTTGGTTTTCCGATTCTGACGAGGGTTCGATGTCTATACCCCTGTAGGATCTGCGTATCTCGTTCAGTTGGGGGACTTCAGCACTCTGCTCAACTGAATTCTAATTTAGCAGGGCACAAAAATGGTCCTTCGATCTGCGTTGCAAAAGTGTGCCATCCACATCCATTACTGGATGATTGGTGCTGCTTTTTTTCCCAATAACATCTTTGGCTATTTGGTACAGTTCCCGGATATCTCCTTTTCTTGCAGCGGTTTCCGTATTTTCTGCGAGTCCATCAATCCTCACCCTCTTGTCACGTCTCACACAGCGATAGACCATCTTATGATACTCGCTTCGCAGTTCAGCCTTTCGTTGCACAAACAGTATACCTACTCGAAAAAAAAAATTGTACGTGATGTTAAGGAGATTTTGATATTCTCCTGTAGTTGCAACAGGTCATAGCATCTCCCTGTGCTAAGTCTCCATTCAACGAGCATACTTGCATTCGACCAAATTGTGCAGATTATTTGGTACATGCTTCTTACCAAGAGATCTTTCGGCTATGGATAATTCGGCTTAGATCACTTCCACACCATCAGACTTCTACAATTTAAGTTCGGAAATCGCTTACCCCACTTCACCAAGGTCGGGTAAACGGAAATGATGGCCATCATCGTCCAAGTTAAATGGAATGCCTTGCCTAGAAGAGGTATTCAAGCTAGAAAAGTGTTCCTTCCAGATCCTTAAAACTGATTGTGTATCTACTACAACTACACCATGTTCTCATTCTCATGTCGACAGTCTTCCGTTCTGGCCTTGTAGCCTTGGGTTGATCGTTTCACCTTATGATAGAACTTACGAACGTCACCCCTGTCGGTATACTATCCCCAAGACTCAACCTCCCGCTTTTAGTGCTCTCTCTCTCTTTTTCTTCCTGGTCAGTCAGCGCCCTCCCCTTCTTTTTTGCCAGTAGAGCGTAGAGCTCCCGAACTGCCCATGTGCGTGAAATTAGCCTCGCCATTTTAGATTTTCAAAAAAAAAGGTTGTGCGGTAATGTGCCCAACTTGTGCAGCACAAGGGCCGTATTTAAAAAAAAATCGTACTGAGGGTTTGGTTTTTAGAGGGTACCCATTTTTTAGCGTGAAGCTAGCGCCAGCATTTTCGATTTTCGAAAAAAAAACATTGTGCTGTTTTGTGCTCAACTTGTGCCGTTGCGAATGAAATTTTTGCGAAATCACAAAATTTCCTTAAAGACTTAAAAACTTGTGCTGCTTTGAGCTCAGAAAATGCCACTAAGAACCAAAAAGAAGAAAACAAATTCACATAGTTGCAACTGTTATGGCCAAAACAAAACTTTGCGAATGGCGGGCGTAGCGTGAAGTTAACACCGCCATTTTCGATAAAAAAAAGTTGTACTGCTTTGTCCTCGCTCAGCTGGGGCGCCTCGTGCCGTAAATATTAAAAAATTTTCACAAATTTGCAAATTTAACAAATGATTTTTTTTTAATTTCACAATTACTAAAAAGTGAAAGTTGAGCTGTTTTGTGCCCAATTTGTATTCCCATATTCCGAAGAGATACAAGAAAATTCGCATATTTGTAACATTTATGCCAAAAATTAATGTATGATTTGTTTTTTTAAGTTTCACATTTTTCCTTAAAACTAACATGTGTTGTTTTGCGCTCAGTTTGTGCTGCCATATTCCGAAATGATAAAAAAACTGATATTTGTAACATTTACGGCCAAAAAACAAATTTACCAAGCGTGAAGTTAGCACGCACCATTTCCGATTTTAAAACAAAAAAAATTGCTATAACGTGCTCAACTTATGCCGTAAATATTTTTAAAAAATTCGCAAATTTGCTAATTTTACGGATGAAAAATTTTCAAATTTTGCAATTTTGTAAAAAAGTTGTGCTTGTTTGTGCTCAGTTTGTGCTACCATATTCTGAAGAGATTGACAAAAAATTCGCATATTTGTAACTTTTATGGCCTATTGCTCTATTGTGCTCAACTTGTGCCGTAAATATTTTTAAAAAATTTGCAAATTTGCATTTTTTTTTAAATTTTGCCATTTTGTAAAAAAATAAAGTTGTGCTGTTTTGTGCTCAATTTGTGCTGCCATATTCCGAAAAGATAAAAAATATTCGCATATTTGTAACTTTTAAGGCCAAAAAAACAGTTTTGCGAAGCCATTTTGTGCCCAATTTGTGTTGCCATGTACAGGTGCATATTTACATATTTTTTTTAAACAGCCTTAAAGCATATACCTTACCTTCCTAGTTAATAATTCTCTAATTAAAAATTTCTTTCAGAAACTACTGGAAAAACTCGCCAGTGAAACCATCATGTGACCACGAATGTCGAAAACGTATGCTCTGCGATTGCAAAAGTGGCCGAAGTCATGATCGCAAGCACTTCTGTCAAGATGTCGAGGCTAAAATTGATGTTGGCACATCCAAGGGATGGAAAGATTGGATTTTCAAAGGATTCTCCGCATCGTATGTTGAAAATCTTCTTAAATAACATATTTTCTATGTGTTGTCTATTCGTCATTATTATTTGTTGGTGTTTGTTCGTCATCTTTATCCATTTTTAAGTATTCATCATTCATCAAGCTTTAAACTAATTTGAATTTTCTTTTATTTTTTCTTATATAAAATTATCTACATCTGGGTTATGGTTAACAAAAAATTAAAAATGTATTCTAACATAAAAACAACAAACAACAATCACACAACAAAAATACACAAAACCGGAATAAAAACAAAAAATAAAAACAAAACAGTTCTTCCGAAGATGAAGGCATTGAAAATAATTTACTCACCAGCAATAACGTCGAAAAGGACAACATGGATGCAAATCATAATATTATTGGAACAACTGAAAGAATTCCGGAAGTGATTTATGTCGGTGGCGGTGGGCATTAAAAAAAAAAGAAAACTGTATATACACATAGAATAAGTTAAGTATGCTGGGCCCAAAACTTCCCATATAGCGGTAGCATAAGGACGACGAAAGCTTTACGAAAAATAAAGGCATTTTTTATGGGTTGATTATGTAGAATTTATTAAAATAAGTTTTTTTTCTGCTTTATTACTGAGGGTATACGAAAGGTTGCTTGTAAGGGTTTAAGGGGCAATGGGTGGATGTTGGTACGAGTAATAAATAACCACTCCAGAAGGACTCAGTTGAAAGTTAATAGCTTTAACGGTGTAATTTGACTTGGTTAAATATAAAATTATATTATTTTTTGTTATCAGATTTATTGATAAGGGTTACTAAGTAAAATTTTGAAATCGATAAGAATCAATGTTAAAAGATAATTACATGTTTATTATCAAATAAAAAATAATATAAACAAAGCGTAAAATATGTAAATATTATAAGGATAATTTGAACCGAAATTCTTCAATAACTGCATAGAAAAATGGGAAAAGCAACAGGAAGAGATTTGTATAAAATAAAAACAAGTCCCTAATTGTTTTCTCTTCTATTTTAAATAAAAACCCGATTAAAACAAAATATATTATGTACATAGATATAAATTACTTCAAATGAATGCAGTCGAAAATTCCTGCTAGAACCAAGGCTTTATTATTCCCTCTATTTCAATTTGTGAGAAATGGGAAGAAGGAGGAAAAGTAAGAATCTTTCTGGGCCCAGAAATTTTAAACAAAGCAATATAGGTATTTTTTCAATTTGGAACCATGCTTTTAATTTAAATAATTAATTTAATTTTAATTAAATATCCTTGCATTCCACAATTTTTGTAAACGTTTTCCTATCAAGCGATAATATGATGGTATTTTCCTGATTCTTCTGTCTAGCAACTTATTTCTTGTACTTTTATTCAATTTTTGTTAAATAATAGAGCCTGAAATATCAACATTCAAAAATTCTTCTTCTCAGTAGACAACAAGAATAAAATAATCTACGGTCACAATTTAGCTCGAAAATTATGTATCGAAGAATTATTTAGTGCGGTAAATTTCAACAGTTTGCGTTCCGCTCGGCTAAAAAACTTTTCTAAATTTTGGAGAGAATTTCCTATGGGAGTAACATTTTGCAAGATATTGGTTAAAAGTCTTTTTCAAAATGGTAGCTGAAGAAATCATTTACAGCCACGATATTTCGATTGAATGATCCCTTTATTTTTAATCATTCATATTAACTAATGATTATTTATCAATTAGTCAGGTAAATCTACGGAAAATATAGGGCAAACCCAGGACAAATTGTAACAAAAGAAATTCATTTGCAGTTAGGTTCAATGTATATAAGTATATCCAAAACTAGCCACAGTCCACCCTTGGGAAATGGCTTTAATTTGAATGCATTTATGCATGTGCAAGGCATTTTGCATACGTTAAATGATGAAAGAATGAGGTTGTACCGAAAAAAGAAAGAATTAATTTTAGAGGGGGGTCTTACTGCCGCCCGTTTGAGTGGGAGGGGCAATTTACAAAAAATTCATTTAAATTAGAAAAAAACATATAAAAAAACAATGGCAACACTTATAATATCATGCTATAGGTTTTTGTAAGGCCAGAAATACATTCCTTAATTTTATTTTTAAATTAAGAGCATAATTTTTGAAAAATTAACCTTCAAACTCAAAATTTTGAAAACATAATTAAAAAAAAATTGTTCAAACTGATTTTTTTTCAAAATTTTATGTTATTAAGTACTTTTTTTTGTCTCTATTTAGGGATCCTACTATAAGTAAAGATCTGAGATATAATTACTGATTCTTTTCCTTATTTATTTGAAGATTCATTTTGGTAAAAACTGATATCAAGTTCGATTCATATCGATATGCGTTATTGAAAAGGACTAAATACCAATGTTCCCATGAGCTGATTTTGGGTAATTTTGGATATGTCTTAAGTACCAGTGGACTGAGTATTTTCGCAAAAAATTTTCTTTTGTTACAATTTGTCCGGGGTCAAACCATAGATTAACTTGACTAAATTTACTTATTTATTAATAAGAAAAACAGCAGATTTAAGATTGAAAACAGTATTTTTTAAAGGAAGTCTATTTATGAAATTGTCTTCGAGCTGTAAAACCAACTTGAAATAAAAGCTTTAGATTCGATTTCAAGGACACTGGATCCTAGTAAAAAAAAAATTCAGTTGCTCGAAAACATTTTATCCAAACTTTCGTACTTGTAATAAAATTCAATAGGATAATAATTAATGATTAGTTCTCTAAACCAGTGTTTTTCAAACTGTGGGTTGCGACCTCTTAGGGGGTCGCCAAGAATAATTAGGGGGGTCGCGGTCACAAGCCATTAGGTACAAGGAACTAAAAAGGGTTTTCTTTTATTAAATGTTAAAAACTTGGTTGTATCTTTGGGGTGTTAACAATTAAAGCATTTTCTTATTGAAGGAAGAAAACGTGAGTTCTGGTATGAAGTGGTAAATGGCACTTACAATGTTAAAGCATCTTTTGCCAGCTCTAAATATTTTCCTCTTCTCTTCTCTTTATTCAGAAATTATCAATGGTTTTTACATTGAATTCAGAGCATACCATCTGCAGCTAAATAAATAAGATTTTCTATTATCTTTACCGATTGAAAACCGGCCAGATGGAATGATATATTAAAAAAGTATTGAGTATCTATCTCTGTCCATTTCCATCTTCAGAAAAAGGTTCTGGAAAGTCACTTAATAGCTTTTTCTCCTAATAATGCAAACTCTCGTGATGAAATTTCATCGAGAATTTTCTGAACCCAGGGAAAATAATCATACATTTTTTTGCAAACGAAGTTTTGCGAGGAGTTCTCTGATTTTGTCTTTTGCAGTCAAAATATTTTCTTGTCTCCCTTGGAGTTGTACCAAGGTGTTTAAGTGGGCAAAAAAAATCAGCGAGAAATTATAATTTTTAAAGCTGAGTGGGGACAGAAAAATTATTTGATTATCCCGATTTTGAATCTTGCACAAACATCAATAAGTCAGCTTTTAATGCTCACAGCAGATTTCGGGTGTGAGTGATAGCAAAAAATGAAGTTTGAATGCAATTTCGAGGGTAATCGTGTTAGCCGAAGTTGGTTTTCACCCTTCACTAGATAAGCTCCACGGACAGCCCCGGATCTATGGGGGGGCAAACCGGGGCCTGTGCCCCGGGCGGCAGCTTACAGGGGCGCCAAATCCATGTGACTGAAAAAATTGAAAATTGCGACGCTTAATGAAATTACATGAATTGAGATCCGGCAATGGAATATAAAATTGTATTTCTCGTCAACATTTACATAGCTGTTTTTCTACCATTATTTCACCATTTTAAATATTATTCAAAAACGATTAACAACTACCTACCTATAACCTGATTGAAAAATTAAATAAAATAAACGAGCTATAATACATTGTTGTAAGTTTCTCTGTTGTTTTTTCAGAAATGTTTTTTGCATTGTATGATAGTTCATTTTTAGGGGGAGAAAGATTCCCCTTCTTGAATAATAAAACGCTTGAAAACACCACGCAGCGTGCCGTACAATTCGTAGTCTTGCCTAAAGAATTATTTGCTGGATACAGGCAACTTTATAACACTTTATTTTAAATATTTTTTAATTCACAAAAAATCTAAATACAAACAAATCTAGGAAATCAGGTGATCTACAAAAAACTATTTAGTATAAAATTTTTCGTTCAGATGAACAAAAAGTGAAATAAACGCTAATAACGATTTTTTACAGTTTTTCGACAACGATGTTTCATAATGTCAAAAATATTTGTAAACAAAAAATTTGAAAGAAAGTTTAACCTACAAAATCAAATAAGAAATTTTACTCTTAGTTCTATAGGAGCCGAGAAAATTGCATTTACCTTTTTCAACACCCTTTTTCAAAATGGTGGATACAACATTTCCAACCAGCCAGAGACTGCCCCCGAGCGTATCATAGAACCAGCCAATCTAAAATGACTTGTGGTTTGACGTTGCTTATGCTATGTTTCCACTTGCCTTTGAATTGACACAGGTTAACAGATCAAGTTTTGGTCTTTGAACGACACTTGCCAGTTCATTTCCACTTGTGTCTTTAATTGACACAAAATCGTTGGTCTTTTAAAAGACAAAGAAATTTTGACCAACGTCTTTGTCAGTTCATTGACAGCTATTTCCATTTTGATTCGCCTTTTATGAACTGACAATCACTGATAATGAGTAAATTTTCAGAGCTATCAGTCCTCTTCAATGAAATGTGTGTATAGTGCGAAAAATTAGGTATTATTCTTATGGAATTTGTAGTTTTAATTACAAATAATTTCGAACTTCTGTACCTTTCTGTATCAGGGATTTTGGTTCATTTCACTGCCCACTCTCTTTATTTTCTTGTTGTCAGGAACATAATCAACCTCTAAAATGGAAGGAAGATAGCTATACAGGACAGGGGCTCTCAGCTTATTTGTTACAGTGTCTGTTTAGAAATATAGAGCCCTGTAACATCAAAGATAAGAACTGTAGCCCCAAAATATTAATGCCGGTGTGTAAATGCACATTTCCGTGACAAACGGTGCCAAATTGGATTCAAAAGAATATTCGTCTGCTTCCCGAAAGAGAGGAGTAGCAACTAAGTAGCAAAAAACAGCTTATTTGATACAGCAACTTTGGTACACATGGATTATGAGCGTTTGTTTTTTTTTTAAATCACTTAGTACCTATGTTACTTTAATTGGTTTAATTAAATCAAATATTTTGATCAAGCTGACCTAATGGTCAAAACCAAACTTTTTGAAAAATGACTCGTAATGCAATAGTTTTCAAAATGAAGTGGTCGTAAAACTTGAATGATTATCCTTAAATTTGATCTATTTGTCAAATTGAAAATCCTTTTGGTCCATCATATTATTAGGCACTTTGTTCGTGAGATTCAGTTTCAATATAAAACAAGTAGAGTACTCAACAAACTTCTCAACGCAGCTGACGAGTGATAAATTGCCAAGAAAACCTGAATTAATCCAAAGTTGACGGGTCCAAAATTATGTTCTAAGTTTTAATATGAATTATGAAAACCATATATTGCGCATACCATCCAGCTTTGCATCGCGAGTATGGTTTTAACGAGCGAGTAGTTCATTAACAGCCATTTATAAGCTGAAATGCACAAAAATACGACAACATGCATACGTTGAGGAGCTTGTTTGAAAGAGGTCTGACTTCTTGAACTCAGCTATTTTTAAGAACGAGTTCAAATACAATATTTATAGTCCAATTGATCCATTGAATATCTGGCTTAAAGCAAATAATGCACTTAAGAGAGTTATCCTCCAAGTTATTGTGAAACAAAGAAGCGCGTACTAAGCTGTTTTGGTCCCAATTGTCAATACTCGCGTTAAAATTTCGGAGGTTCTTGAGTGTATTGTACTAGTGAAATATGTAGCCTCATGTTATCAAAAAATGTTCCATAAAAAGGTTGGACAATCTTGGTATTTCCAAAATATTTTAATTTTGTCCAAACGACGCCCAAAAGCATAAGTCTGGAAATGTGCAAAACTGGAACATATTAGACTGCATCCACTTGATATTACTGCTAGTACAGTCACCTGATATAAACGTCGTTGAAAATATGCATTCTTATTCGTTTGACCACAACCTTGGTAAACGCAAGATTTCAATCAAAAATTATTTGAATTGAGTCATTCTGGACGAATAAACGACTTCACTTCAGGTATTACAATAACGGTATTAAATGAAATGCCAAAAAGACTAAAAGCTCTTGTAAAAGAAAATATCTTCCTTACGGAATATAAAAATTATTACTAAATCTTATAGCTAGTAATTATTACACGTATGCACTTAACCGTATCAAATAAGCTGTGAGCTGTATTTTGTTACTTAATTGCTTCTCCCCACATTGGAGAAGCAGAGGTGTATTCTTGTGAGCCGAATTTTACGCCGTTTGTCTTTCAAATATATATTAACAAACGTGCATTAAAATTTTGATGGTGCACCTCTTAGCTTTGCAGTTACAGAGCTCTGAATATTTTAAACGGACACTGTTTTTCTTCACTCTTGATAACATTATCGTCCAAATTTTCAAAATCACCTCCAAATTGCTTTGGATCAGCTGTCAAATTAGTGTCTTTCATTGACAAAGAATTAAAACACGTTTCCAAAAAAATTTCTTTATCAACTAAATACAAAGTGATATTTCGTTTATTGCCAATTAAGCTATTTTCACTTGTCATTCAAATTTGTTTTATTTCATTGACAAACAGTGTTTATCAATTCATAGACAACCAATTTTGGAGTCATCAGTTGTTAAATGACAAGATTGTTAAATGACAAGTGGAAACCTAGCATTAGCTCTAGTAGGTACTATTAAGGACTGAAATTGTGTGTCAATTTCATTAAAGTCGTTCAAGGATCTACGAAGTTATAATATGTTGAAATTTTTTTAAACATGCTGTTTGAAAATATTTTTTTCTGTTACAATTCTGTATCAGATAGGTATCACGTGTAAATTTCATGTAATCGCTCAAGGAAGAACGAAGTTGCAAAATGTTGACATTTTTTTGAAACCTCCTATTTTGAAAATACTTAAATATTTTTTTCTGCTATAACTCTGTCTCAGCTATCACCTCTGTTAATTTCATTGAAATCAGTGAAGGAACAACAAAGTCCCGAGGATTTCAAAACTTTGAACTTCGATAGGTACTTTATCTTGCGCAATTTTGGTTTTCCAAAATTTTGACCTTTCTTAAAACTACCTAAATTTTTCTTTCTTATTTGAATGGTTCGTGAATGGGTCTTCAATAGTTCCCCCATTATAAATTCGGGAACGAACCATATTTTACGGATTGAAAAGTTGGTGAATAGGTATGGACTGCACATCCATTTAAAACTTTTACTCTCCCAGTGACAAGAAAATCCAATCTAGTAGGTAGATATATGTTTTTTTTTTTATTTTTATCATAAACGGAAGGGGCGCCAAAATCAAGTTTTTGCCCCGGTTGGGAAAAATCGTAGATCCGGGGCTGTCCACGGATCACATATAACGGAATCCGAGACCATTTGAGTGTTTAGTTCGCCCTTCCAGACCGTTTAAAAAATTTAAAATTCTAAGTGAAAAACGTTTATTTTTTTATAACAGTCTGGCAGGGTGAACTATATACTCAAATGATCTCAGATTCCGTGATATGGGATCCGAGGAGCTTATTTAGGGAGGGATGAAATTAAATTTAGGCTTACACGATTACCCTCGAGGTTGCATTCATACTTTTTTTTCGATGCACTGTTTTATCACTAAGGCCCCGGTTGTGGACAACAAGACTTCGATTTTTTTGAATAGCCTTTAATGAAGCTTTCGATGTCTATACTTCTTTTTTTGTTATCAATCACCCAAAATCTGCTGTGAGCTCTAAATCTAAATATAACTTACGTTTTGACAACCATCTGAGCTCTATTTGACAAAGATTTTGATGGGCTCGATTCATGTCGCTTTTCAAATAACTGACAAAGTATTATTATGAATGTGGGGGTCACCAGAATGTTTTTAATAACAAAGGGGTCACGTACTTAAAAAGTTTGAAAACACTGCTCTAAACCATAGCAAAAGAGATTCAACTTAAAACAAATTTTATCTGAAAACGATTTTTCAAAAATTTATATTTTTCACTCAATACCACCACCTTTCTGATTAATAGTTTTTCATTTTCTATAAAAATGATAAAACGAAATTATCATTGCTGAACTAACCTTATTAGTTTCATCCAATGCTCTATCTAAGGGCCTGAGCAAAAATGCAGCATTTTTGTATGCGTATTTACTAGCACAAACTTTGTTTCTTTCGCCTACGGTTTTTTTTTTTTCCAAATCCCTAGGGGCTTGAAAAAAACGCAGCTTATACATGTTAATCACTAAGTCCCAACATCTTTCTTTTATTATTTTTCATTGAAACTTGGGAAAACAAGCTTTATATAACATTTTTAAGCCCTTAACCTCGTGACGGAGGCCTATAGGGGCTTTAGCCCCTATCATCTAATATTGATCATTTAATATTAAAAACAATAAAAGATTTTATGTATCGTAATACATTATGTTTTACAATTATTGAATTATTTTAACGAATCGAAAACGCTCCTATAGCCTTTTCAGTGATTTTTATTCAAAAAAAAGGTGTCTTAAAAATTGGATAAATTCAACAATATAGAAAATTACACTTTCATATGTGGGTACTCTTTGTCTTTATTACTTTACTTGAAAGAATAGAAAGAATTTAGTATTTTTTTTATATTTCTTAGCATTTTAATAAATTATCCTAAATAGTTAAAAAAAAGATGGATTAAGCTGGTTTTCACTCTTAGCTAATGAAATGATTTATGAAAATTTACTTAAAAATAAACAATGTTTGTGGTTTTTGGTAACCTAAATTTAATTTATTTTTTTATTTTCTAAGTTTGGTTTTGGTATTTGGCATAGGTACACTACTAACTACCTACTGTAAATACAAGCAACACAAATCCACACAATATTTTTCTGCCAATTCTTTCAGCATTTTCTTAGCAAAAATAACTTTAAATAAAAAAACTGACAATCATGCATATCTTTTTCATAATTTTCATGATACAAAAAAAAAAAAAAATACAGATTAAATGTTATAACATCAATAACTAGTCTGCCCAAATACGTAATGAATCTTGGTTAATCTCAACTGCACGAACAATGTTACATGGCATCCCAAAGAGCAATGAATTGAATGAAAACAAAACATAAACCACGATGAACTAACATACCATTGAAAAAAGTCAACTGCCATAACTAATTTAAGTTATAAAACAAAAAATACAAAATAAATTAATTTATTAACAGTGCTCAGCTGTCAAGTTATTCAGCATTGAGCAACTCTAAATAAATTAATACGACAGCGTCGACAACAAACTATACAAAACGTGTGAGCGAGAAACAAGCAAGTAGTGGTGGATAGAAGAACCGAAGAATCCTTGCTATAAACTTCCAGTTAAAATGAGGATATGGAAACCTTTCAGGATGCAAGAATGCTTTGCAAATGTGATAAAAGTTTTTTTTATAATAAATAATTTTGTTAAAAAAAATATATATTTATATTATTAGAATTAACATTAAAAATGAATACTATTAAGCAATAAATTAAAATTAAAATCACTTTTATTTAATTTAATGTTTTTGTTAGATTTATTTGTTGTTGTTCTTTTTTTTGTTTAATTGATAGATTTTATAAAGAAAACAAATCAGTTCTATATATTTAAATATCGTGTAAGATTTTAAGAATGATGTTCAGGTTTTGATTTTCTTAAATTTAAATAAAGTTACCTTAATTTAAAATAAAGTTTTATTCGTTTAAATGATTTGAATGCAAGCTCCACTTAAAATAATAATATCTAAAAGATGGTGGTTAAGAAACCAGGTAAGTTGAACACTTAAAAAATTATAAGATGTTTAATATTAGTCACAAAATTTAACTAATACATAGTGATCATTATGTTCAGTCATAACGAAATGAAAAAATGTATTAGACATGGTTAGAGGAAAATGGGAATTTTATAAAAACACTTTCTGACTTATATCACTGGAAAGGTCTCAATGAGTTCTATTTTTTTTTTTTTGAATTGGCATAAGTCTGTGTCTCGTGCAGGGAAAATGTTATAGTAGGTCATAAAGTGTTACAACGATGGGACGAAACTCATACAATTATGCCCATTTCCTTTCATAAAATATTGTTTATTTTTTTTTTAAAGAATCGCATATTTAATTGAGGTTTTTTTCTTAAACACTTAAAGAAATTTATAAAATCCATTTTTAATAAATGCATGTTGGTATAAACATTAAGATCATCGTGGATGGACTTAAATCAGCTCTAAAAAAAGAAACAAAAATTCCCTATATTTTTATTTTCCCTTTAGTCGTCGTAGGGGTAAATTAAATTGCTTTTCTTTCATTCGTTTAAAATCTGTCAAAAAATTCAGAGCATGTAGATTTGAAGTAGCAAGAAAAAAATCCTTAAATTGAAAAAAAGCTTGCTGAGAATGGCTTAAAAACATTGTTTCTGGTTTTGTCAGCTGGGTGCGGAGCGTGATAACATGTATAGTTTGGTAATTTACTATCAAGCTTTTGGTCTATAGCACGGTGAGTTTCGGACACCAAACAAATGTCCTTATGGTCAATGTCTTAGCAGAAGTTTAAATCATATAAATGTATTAAAAGACTATTTGCATTCCATGTTGGGATTTAAAGTGTTCTGGTCCATCATTGTTTTCAAGAGCGACTTCTTTGCTTAGCTATTTTAAGTTTAAATCTTGTTTGTGAATCCTTTTAAGGATAAGTTAAATCAAAGAACATATTAGTCATGCACAGAGTATTGCAAATGTGGTGAACAATGTAAGAAATAGATTTTAAAAAAATGTTTACTCAACACTCAAATGTCAAGTATTCCTTTCTTTTTAACTAAATTTTCCTTTGGTCTCTACACAAATATTGTGCAGATATAATATTACTATCACAAGAAAAACATAAATATTAAAAAAAGAGCCAAGTTCTTATATGTAAAAGAAACCTGTGCGTAAAAGTTAACCAAAAAAAGTAATGAGATCTAAAATATATGCCAAGTCTTAAGTTCAGGAAGTTTAATATCAAATATTTGAATTAGAGTAATATCGAACCAACTCCTAATTATGAAAGGAAATTTGGTATTTAATGATGACTGATTAAAATTTGGTGGTTTCACTGGTCAAGTTTTCATACATTTTTAATTCGTTATTAAGTAAGTAATTAAGAGAAAACTTACCAAGTAAATCCACCAAATTTTAATCAGTCATCATTCGATATTTTTACAATATCAGATATTTGATATTAATTTGATATTAAACTTCATGAACTTAAAACTTGGCATATATTTTAGATCTCATTACTTTTTTTGGTTGACTTTTTACGCACAGGTTTCTTTTACATATAAAAACTTGGCTCTTTTTTTAACATTTATGTTTTTATTGTGATTTCACTCCTTTTTGCAAAGATTTATTTTGCCAGGTGAAAATCAAGCCCTACCGCTCTACAAAGTTTAATAATTCTACGACAACCGGAAGTGCTCTATATTAATAATAGCAATTCTGAGAAAGTGGGTGAATGCCACGCCCCCTGAATGGAAAATTCCAATGTTTCAACTTTTTTTCTTTCTAAGTACTTCAAGCCCTACCGACCTACCAATTTTCATCGTTCTACAACAGTCGGAAGTGCTCTACATAATTTATAAAAATTTTTAAGAATGTGGGTGGATGCCACGCCCCCTGAATAGAAAATTGCAGATTTTTGATTTTTTCATTTGTATACACCACAAGGCCTACCGTTGTGCGAAATTTCAAGTTTCTACGATGCCGGGAAGTGCTCCATAATTTTGATGATCTGTCAGTGAGTCAGTGAGTCAGTTACGGTTTTAGCGATTTTTGAAGTCCTTTATCTCGGGAATAACTAATGTTAAAGAGTTGAAAATTGGTTAGCCACCTGTGTTTAATCAGTTCAGCAAATACTGCGAATTTCAAGCTTCTGACTTTATTGGTACTGAAGTTAGAGGGGGGTTGAAATTCGCTTGAGTTTGTTCATGTAAAAAGGGTGTAGTGCCGCGAACTGGGCTGGGCACCACCGTGCCCTTTGATTGAATTTTGTATAACTTTGTGCACTTTCTTATTAAAAATCAAAAATACTGATTTTCTTTAGTAAATAGCAATCAGGAAACTTCACAAGGCATCTTAATTGATTTTGTATCCTTCGGCAATAACAGTAATTGAGTAAGAGTGATAAGATGAATTTTTGTGGCTGTGTCAGTCAAAAACCCTCATAAAATGGGCGTTGTAGGAACTTTGTACAGCTTTTATTCCAAGCAAAAATATTTGTATATAAAGGCGCGTCCACATTATGTCGAATTGTGTAGATCAACATCGTTGATCAACAGTGTTGAGTAAGTGTAGACGTGTTGATCGACAAAGCCAATCAACATTTGTTGACCCGAACGTAACCCGATTCAAATGGATAGCAATCGACAAAGCTGTTCAACAAATTTCATTTTATTGAACACATTTGTAGGGTTTTAAATTCATGAACATAATTTATTGGTTTTGTGCGTTATTAATCACATTTTTAATAGATGAAAAATGCAATATTTATTGTGAATAAGTATTTAATGTTAATAATATCGTTTTAACTTTATTGTTCACAAGAAAAAATAAAAAAAAGTTGGGTACCACCAGGATTCGAACCCTGAACCCTTCGGTTGGATCCTGACGCATCAATCAGAAAATTCCAAACCACACAAATGTTTGCTACGAAAGTTTTTCACGTACCCACTAGCATGTTGATCGACAATGTTAACCAACAATGTTGATCGGCATAGTGTGGACCGTCCTTAAGGTTTACTAAAGCAACATTCGAATTTGTATTCATTTTGAACAATATATTTAGATTTTTTACAATGTCGTATATACAATAGATATCATTGTATTTATAAAGGACACTGTAAAAAATCAAAATTTTAAGAAATAAACACTTAATACAAATAGACTAAGAGCCCACAGCAGATTTTGGGTTTGATTGATAGCAAAAACAGAAGTATAGGCGTCGAAAGCTTTATTAAAGGTTATTCAAATAATCAAAGTCTTGAAGTCCACAACTGGGGCCTTTGCGAGAAATAGTGCATCGACAAAAAAAAATATGAATGCAACTTCGAGGTAAATTGTGTTAGCCGAAATTGGTTTTAACCCCTCCCTAGACAAGCTCCGCGGATCCCATATCACGGAATCTGAAATCATTTGAGTGTTTAATTCGCCCTGCCAGACTGTTTAAAAAAACCGTTTTTCACTTAGAATTTTGAATTTTTTAAACGGTCCGGTAGAGCGAACTATATACACTCAAATGGTCTCAAATTCGTGATATGGGATCCGAGGAGCTTAAAAAAAAGTTTAATCTATTGCTTTTATCAAAAAAGGGGTTGTGATGGCAGTGGGTGGAACTTAATTTTGTTGTATTCTCATTTTATTATTTATAATGTCTGATCAATTCATTGAAATCGGTTAAGTGGTTTAATTTTTATGGATATTTTTCCGTTCTCCAATACAAATTATACTGCTGTATCTTAGCCATTTTGAAAAATGGTGTCTAAAACACCCGGTCCAGAATACGGTAATGTATATCCAAGCTTTTCTGGCTTTCCTATATATACTTAATCGATTTTGATAAATCAGTTACGGACATTTCTACGGGACTTCACTCTTCACAACAGTGACAGGAGTATAGAGCGACTATTTATAGGGGATGAAAATATAAATCTGAGAAATTATAGAATTTTCATTTTCTTTATTTAGAGCTCATTCAGGCCCATCCACGATGATCTTTGTTTAACGACCACCCTATTGTACCTACATATATGGGACATTCATTGTTGATAAAAAGTATGATTGACCATCGGGTACTAAGGTAATATGTATATTTTTAGTTCCAATATTTTAACACAAAAACAATTTTTTGTGACCTCATTTAAAAATAATAGCAGAATGTTAAGGTAATTTGGATTTTAAAAATTGATAGCTAAAGATCAAGTATAAGGTTTTGAGTTTTTGTGTATAATCGCTATCTAATGAATAAATAACGTTTCTTCTTATATGCAGGCTTTTAGGTCAAAGTTATAAATTGAAAATATGAGGAAAGGTCACTTAAATCATCAAAGAACAATCTAATGAAGTCAAACAACATAATAATTACATAATAAACAAAGCTCAATGTCGCCAGAAGGTCATTCCGAACCAAATCCTACTATATTTGTTAAGTTTATTTAAACAGAAAACCAGGTTTGGCTATTTTCAATTTAAGTTTTGTTGGAATTCAAAATTATCTGATCTTATTTCCTTGCAAGCAGAATGGTCTTTTCTAAATTAAGATTTTGGCTATTTTCAATTTTCTCAAAAACAACAAAACAAACGGTTCTTAGTGTTTGATTATAAATTCAAAAATATGGCCCATTTCATCAAGATTTCAAAATGGTACAGCACTTGCTACTTATTCCTTCGAAAATAAAACGCTCGACTGGATCGCAGGCACTTTCTCTTATGTTCAAGTTTTGTGGAACTTAAGAACTTTAAAAAATATTCAAGTAGTTATAGAAATAGTATAAAAAAACATTTAAATCGTTCTTTTAATGGTATCAACCAGCCTGATAAATAACTTAGAGTTAAAAAAAAAGTATGGTGTATGATTACTTGAATCAATATCAATATAAGCAAATAAAAAATTTTAAATCGTTGAATCCGTTTTCTTAATATGCATTTAAAACTGAAATTCCTAAATAATTCATCAACCCCTCAACCCCTTTTTGAAATATTGAATTTTCAAAAAAAAAAATTAATCTTTTTTTAAAAATCCAAAATTTTGGAATGCACTATTATTTATATTTTAAGAAAGGTTTTTTGCCAAAAATTTTATTGAAACCGGATGAGCGGTTAATGAGAAAACGGAAAGTCAAAAAACCGTATTATGGCAGGTACCGTCAAGAAATGTTTTTGGAAATTTTTTTTCTTACCAGAAAGTTTACCATAGCTACAATAATACATTATTTTTTTAATCAAAATCGTTGGAGCCGTTTTTGAGATAAATTAGCTTTTCCTTTACCGTTGTATGGCAAGAACCGTTATTTTAAGAGCTAGCAAAATTTTCAATTTCCCCTTTGGAGAGTTACAAAAAAACCTTAAGTTCAAAATTTAAAGAAAATCGCACCATTGGCTTAGGCTGTAGATCCAGATACAAACAGACAGCCAGAATTGTGCCACCCACTTTTTCGTGTTCTCTATTACCGTAATGTTATGTTTGATTATTGTTATGTCAAAATTTTTGTTTGCACGGATCCAAAACTTGCCCTATAGTACCTACCTTTATTGCAAGTAAAAATAATGTTAATTTTTTATCTGCAAAAGGACCCAGCTAACTTCATATCATTTTTACGTGAATTATGTTTATGCTCAAAATCAGTTTTATCGGTTTTATCTCACAAATTAAAACAGCTATCCTACTCAACCTGCGGCCCGTGGGCCGCATGTGGCCCGTCGAGCTTTTTAAGTGGCCCACCTGGCATACTTACATAACTATGCGATTTCATAGAAAAACTTAATACTTCCTGTTTTCGTCATCACTTTCTTTTATAAAATGAAACAATACCCGAAATAATAAATCAAATGGGAAATAAAGCCCAACATAGGAAACATTTCCAAACAAAGAGTGTTGTCAGTGAAAAACATCAAATTTGAAAAACAAGTGAAAAAAGCTCCATCGACATCGAATGTCACTTTGTCTTTTCGTTTTCACGAATGACTGAAAACGTTTTCGCTTGGTCCTCCCGTAGCTTCCGGCAGCCTTTCAAATGCTTCTGAAAAAGTTCATTTGGCACGAGATGACAGTTCTTCTTCTGAAAAGAACAGAAAATTGTTCTGAATTTGATTTCAGAATTGAAATGAGAAGCGTTCACACGAATCGAATCGCTGTTCCGGATTGCCAATCGAAAAGGCCATTAATCTGGAATTACCATTGTGCATTTTCATTGTACTAAGATTTGGAGTTAAAAGGAAACAATTATGAAAAAATGGATAGGCCAAACATTTCATCCTCTCCAACTCTCTTTCATCATCTTCATACCTTGCTTTAGATTTTTTGCTTAGGTAAGGAGTTTACTCAAAATAAAAATCCAAGGTGGAGACATTCGTTTCTGGAGGAATATCAATATTCAGAGAACAGCTGTGTGAACATTTGATCACCCAAATGCAACAACCCAGTGCACAAATACAACCAAACCCAAACTTCAGAATCAAGTAAAGGGTTGCAACTTGTTCGTTTGGTATCCTGGAATCTGGATCTAAGAGCTCCGGAGGGTTCTTCCGGATTACCAAACGAAAACGCAATGACAAAGCAAGAATGTTGCCTACGTGTGAAAGAAACTGATTTTACAGCTGATTAAACTCAAATCGCAAGTAATTTTGAGAAGTTTGACCGGTTTTGCTCTCGAAAGTGAAGACACAAACTAAAAAAAACAAAAAGACTGTGAAATGAGTGACCACAACATACATTTTCCTCGTTCTACTTCAGGTAATAGATAATGTTCCTGACAGAAAAAAAAATCAGAAAGTCGACGCTGGATTGAAAAATTAACATCTTGGATCTTCAAACGTTTGGGAATCAGCGTTTCCAATCCTACAAAAAATGAAATAAACGAACTAGTTTAGCATACAGGAACAATACAAATCTTGAAAAAATGTTCTAAATTTCAGAAATCAAATTAGTTTTTGTATTAAAATGAATAAACCATTCAATATACATTACTGAACACCTAAGTGCAAAAATAATTCATGTTGTGGCCCGAGGCAAAATAGCTAAAACGTCTTTGTGGCCCTTTTGAAAAAAAGGTTGAGTATGGCTGAATTAAAATCTTGCATTCGAAATCTCGCCTAGCAAAATGTCGTAATAACATCCCGTTTTTCAAAATATCGTAATATCAAAATCCCGCTTATCAAAATCTTGCAATATCGAAATCTCGGAAAATTTAAATCTCTCAAATTTAAATCTCGAGCGAGATTTTGATTAAAAAAATGTGTTTGATGCAATGCAATTATATTATTCGAGATATCCTACCTTCTGCAAAAATATGTAAATCTTTTGTAACGGTTATATATATTCTATATAAAAACTTTGCATGGATTGTTGTTGGATGTGTGTTCACATACCCTCACTGGTAGACATTCGGTAGGAAAAGTAAACCCAAACCAGAGCACAAACCGACACTCCTCTTAATTATCTCATTTTTTGTTTTATATCCTATCCTACCACCTGTCCACTTATCCGAGAAAAAAAGTCTTATGAATCCTTCGGCTCCAAAAAAAATCATTAAAACCGAATTTCCCTATCGATTGAGGATCAAAACAGACCTCAACAATAAAACACGACCGATTCTGATTCACAATTCTTCCTTTCGCTTTAAAAGTTTCCCCTCGCGACCTTCCCCCACCTTTAGACCGACGTCTACAGAACCATCGGCCCGTCCAGGCAGAGGTCGAAAGGGGGGGTCCAACTGCGTTTGTAACGGAAGGCCTGCTAGTTGCCATGCATAGCTCGTCGATGGGGGGGGGGGATCTTGTTACACGCTGAAGGGACAGTGTTACCTTTTTATCAGGCCTAAATCTGTGATGTAGTTCGATTGGACATATTACCATCTTTAAAGAGGTGGAGCCCGAATTTAAATAACCGATTCATATGTTTCCGTTTGATTTCCCCTTGACTACATACTTGAGTGGAGGGGGGCATAGGTGGTCATGCCTCCTGGAGCTATGTCATTACCCTCCCTTTATAGCAATCCGAAAATAAAATCCCCGGACGGCTCCAATGCCATTACTAGTGCTCCGATAAAAAAAAAAACGTAATAGCCCTCGTCGGAAAGGGGAAAGTTCCAGAAAAAACTTCCCCTTTTATGTCATTTGGAACGGCGTCTCACCCTTCATTCCCCTCCGATTCACTCCCCAAATTTACTTCCTTAATACTCCATTAAAAAAAATTTTTATAAAACCTCTAAATATACATTTTTCATATCACCGGAATTCCCTATGAATCCAGAAATATATCCAAATATGTTGAACTTTCCTCCAAATAACTTTCAACCGAATCCGTAAAAGTTACAAATGAAAACTATCATATCACTTTGTTTTGGTTGCAATTCATAAATACACTTTTATTTCGCTTAGATCTTGCGATTATCTCTTAAAATTATGAACATTAATTATTTTATTTCAAGTCATCCCCATTCATCGGACGAATATACAAAAAAAACGCAAAAGATACTTTTAGGTATATACCAAAAATTGTCTTTGAAAACAATATAATTCGCATATCTTTCCTCATATAATAAGTATCTCCCAATAACACCCGAATCTATCTCCTTTTAAAAGGCTTACCGCGTATTGAAAATCGAATTAAACGTTTATCGGAAAAATCTTATCCCTTTTCTTTTCCTTAAATTTGGTATGTTTTTTTTTTTAAGTGTACTTTATATAGGTTTAAATATTCAATATAGTAGATACAAAACAAAATGACTTACCGGAGATCCAAAATGTTGTGCACAGCATGATGAAGCTCGGCGTATATCTAAACGTTGATTGATGAAACTTATGTACATAAGTAGATATTAAAAAAAATAAACACTGAATGGTATTAGGAGCAGAGAACAAGTAGTCGATATGAGAATTATTCTGGTTTTCTTTTCATATCCCGAAACAATCATAAACAAAATAAACTTATCGCGATGGATGGGATGTTACATTCGTTTCTTTAAATTCTAATATAAACTTAATCTATTTTTCTTTTTCTAATTTCGATTCTAACTTTAATTCTTCATAAAAAAGACTGCTTCTTCTTAAATTTTTCTTATTATCACTGTTTTCAAAACTCTTCTCTTAAATTTTCAGGATTTTTCCCTTTTTCTTTAACTCTTTTTATTTTAAAGCATTAATTCGATTAAAACTGTTAAGCTACTTTCTTTCACTTTCTCTCACTTTAATCTCCGTTGCAATAAAACGATCTTTTATTTTCAGCTTTAATTTTACTTCGTTTCACTGGAAATTTTTTTTTTCACGGCACTGTTCTTTTCTTTCTTGTTGGTATTCAAAATTTTCTTTTCTTTTTTTTTGTATTACTATTTTCTTTAAAGCCTAAACTTCTTCTTATTTCTCTTCTTCACTAACTTTTCTTTACTAGCTTTAAGATTTCCCTCTTTTATTTTACTATTAAACATTCAGCTTTAATTTTTTATAAATTTCAAATTTTTCGAGACCAAATTTAAAGATTTTTTTTTTTGTTTAGGTACCTACATAGGGATCCTTAATTTACTTTTTTTTCTTTAAAACTTTTTTTCTTATTACTTTTTCTTTTAACTGCAAACAAAAACTCTTCTTTTAAATTATGTTTTTTTTTTCTTATGTTCCTGTAGTCTACTTTTCGTTTTCTTTACTACTTATTTCTTTCGTATCTTTTTTCTTTTCACTGTAATCCTTTTTTTTTTTGTTGGTTTATCATTGCAGCTGGCTATTGGGTAAAATCTTATTGCTCTTCTGGGACTTCATCGTTTTGCGTCTGCCCCCGTGACGTCCCGAAGAGCAGCCGCATGGGCTTCTTCACTCCTTCGTTGCGATAGCAGATTTTCGTGTTTGCTTAATTCGGACTTCCTATTTGGAGTGAACTTAAGTTAGGTTTCTTTTTTTTTTCTCGTCTAATTCTATATCAACTTACCTATATTTTTTGAAATGGTGTCTTTTTTGGACAACTTAATTCGTCTCTCCAAAATCTTGGTCGTTAGGGTTGGCTCTCTTGCCACTGATTTGCCAACAAAAAAAATAGCTGATTATCGGAGGACAACTTCCTAATCACACAAAAGATTTAGTTTTTTTTTCTTTTCTTTTCTTAAATTCACCTGCCTACCTTAGGATTTTTTTGGATTTTTGTGAATCCTTTCGCACACGCTTCGTCGTTTGCAATTTTGAGGAGAATCGCCCACCATGAAAAAACTACGGATTGTTTTTTTCTTTTTACTTTGGCAGTTTCTCCTTTGTTTTATTCTTCTTATTATATTTTGTTGAAGAATATACTTAGACGGTAGAACTTTACCGCTCACGATGACGATTCGAAAAGGAAAGAACTTTTTGATTTCCTTCTTAGTCGACCGAACTACTACACGATACACGAGGATGGCGATTTCGGCTTCATTTTGGGAATGAAATAGAAATAAACGGAAGTTGACGATCGGCACGGGCCGACTTGAAACATTAGGGTAGCAAATTCCAGTTCGTTTCTGCTTTGAAGTTGATTATGCTCGAACACAATGCTTTACATTTGTTGCGCGGGCGAGTGCGGGCATGTGTGAGCGGGCGGGCGTTCAGAATTTGCTATCGACTTTTATAATCGATTTTTCGCAAGATGAACTGTTTGTTGTTTGAATTTTATGAAAAAAATAATTGTATCAATTTAAGTGCGTGTTGAGTTATATGAGATAAAATTTTCCGCATAATATGTAGGTTTCATGTAATCTTATTGTTTCACTCAAGGCAGAATATGATGAAATTAGATCTGCGCCTGTCTTTTTAGGTCTGAAGAGTTTTCTTTAAATAATTTAAAAAAAACTCTGTGACCATTTCCTACACTTTTAGACTTTTAGATCACCGTTATTTTTCAATTGTTGTCATGACAACAAGAGAGAATATAGAGACTGTCCAGTTGTAATGTGTCATGTGTAAATTGCATTAATAGTATTTGGCCTTGAACTAAGAAATATTGTAATATTTTCTCAGGTTCATTAATAAAACTTATTTACTTAAAACGTCCACTTATTTATTTCACAAAATGAAACACTTTACTTTTCTTACTACAAACAAATCGATATATTATTCACCACTGAAATTAATTTACCAACTTTACTTTTCACTTTAATACCACCAACTTTATTCATTCACCATTAAAAACAAACTGGGCGCTGCCGGTCAAACATGTGCCTTTTATAGTTGTTTGACAAACTCTGGAATTAAGTCGAAGGTTCTGATCTCTGCTTCCAGAGCTTTCCGTTGGGGAAATTTCCCAATAATTTCCCTTTCAAAAGCTTTTATTTGACAGCTGGTGTATCTGCTATAATCCGGCAGATGGCGCTTCTTTCGTTTGAGAGTCGCTATAATTATAGCTAAGGGGTATGTTTGCATTGTGAGACTTTATAACTCAAATGTGAAAGTCATTCAATATTATTTTCTTTAAAAAAATATATATAATTTACCAAAAATAAAAAAAAATATTTTTTTTAAACATTTGTAGTTAATATATATTTTTTAATAAATAAATTATTTTGAGTTACATTTTTCAATTGTTAAAAATAATTTTTAGCAATAATAGTTTTAAAAAAGATTTACGTTTTCGGGCTTTATTTTCCATTATGTATTTTCATTTTGCGAGAATTTAGTTTGTGGGATTTCGTTACTGCGAGGTGCGAGATTTGGAAAAGCGGTAATTTTGTATTGCGAGATTATGAGAAGCGGGATTTTGTAATTGCGAGATTATGTAATGCGAGATTTCGAATGCGAGGTTTTAATTTGCGAGGTTTCGTACCCAACCCCGATAAAACCGATGTTTGAGTACAAACAAGCATAATTCACATACAAATTATATGGAGTGAACTGGGTTCTTTTGCAAATAAAATAAAATGCACGACTGGATCGCACGTACTTGCTCTTATGTTCAAGTTGTTTGGGGCTTAAGAACTTTAAAAAATATACAAGTAATTATAGAAAAAGTATGAAAAGCATTAAAATCGTTCTTTTAATTGTATAAACAGCCTGATAAATAACTTAGAGCTCAAAAAAAAGTATGCCATTTGATTACTTGAAATAATATGAATATATGCAAGAAAAAAACTAAAAATCGTTGGAGCCGTTTTCTTAAAAATTAATTTTGTATATATAAAATTTTTGTAACATTTTTCAAAAAAAAATTTGGTATGCCAATTTTGAGTATATATTAATATACATTTAAAACTAAAATTTCAAAATTTTTCATCAACCCGTTTTTGAAATATTGAATTTTGAAAAAAAAAATTTGAATCTTTTTTTAAAAATCCAAAATTTATTTTTTCAAAAATTTTGGTATGCAGTTTTATTTATATTCTAACAAAGCTTTTGTGCAAAAAAAATTATATAAGTCGGATGAGCCATTAATGAGGAAATCAAAAATCAAAAAAACCGTTATATGGCAGGTACCGTTAATAAATGTTTTTGGTGATTTTTTTTCTTACTGAAATTTACACCATGTCAACAATAATACACTGATTTTTTTTTATCAAAATCGTTGGAGCCGTTTTTGAGATAAATAAGCTTTTCCTTAACGGTTGTATGGCAAGTACCGTTATTTTTTGAGATAAAAAAAAAATTTCAATTTCCCCTCTGGAGAGTTACAAAAAAACCTTAAGTTCAAAATTTGAAGAAAATCGCTTCAGTGGTTTAGGCTGTAGGTTGAGGTACGGACAGACAGACAGACAGACAGACAGACAGACAGACAGACAGACAGAATTTTGCCACCCACTTTTTTCGTGTTCTCTATCATCGTAATTACATGTTTGATTGTTATCTCGAAATTTTTTTTTTGCACGAATCCAAAACTTGCCCTATAGTACCTATACCTATATGGCAAGTAAAAATTGAGAATATTTTCCGGACGAATAAGTAGCAAGTGTTGTTAGTTAGCCTTCAAATTTTTTATAAAGACGACTCACTGTCAGCCAAAATTTATTTTTCTTACGAAAATTACAATATGTAATTATTTTTGGATTTATGATTCCGATCAATGGCATGGTTCGTTATTAAGGATTACGTTGAAATTTTAAAATTTGGGACCACGTTAGCTAAAAATTTGGCCTAGGGTACCGATTTTCATTACTTTTCTAAATATTGCTAGTATTTCTAAACCAAATGAGATGGATTTTTTGTCCTTATTTTTCCTATTACATATTTATTGAATTCATTAAATAACTAACGATAGAAAGCTTATAAAACTAGTTTACATTAAATATAAATTAATATAGTCAATTACAATGATGTATTGAAAAAGATCTCTTTGAAATTACAACTTTTGTCATTGTCATTTATACAAGAAAATAAACAATAATATTTATTGAAGACTGAAATCAATTGATTTAAAGGACTATTCACACCATAGTTTGTTCTACTGAAGATCGGACATATAGGCAACTGTGTTCTTAAGCTTGTCTGACTGAAATTCAAACGACACAGAGCTGATGGAGATACTATTGACCCATTTATCAATTTTATAACGAAGCAAAGCTGGATATATTGTCTATGTTTTGAGAGTAAAAGGAGATTAATTAACGTGAGTCTTTGAGCATAAGGAGGTAAAGCATGTCTCTGGGACCACGGAAGAAAACGAAGACAGAAGCGCATAAACCTTCTCTGAATACATTCAAGTCTATTTATGTGAACTGTGTAGTAAGGGGCCCATACCACGCATCCATATTCAAGTACTGGCCTTACAAAAGAAACATATCCCAACTAACAAAATTGCTTCGCAGTTCAGACATTATAGTGTTATTTGTTTCTATAGCGCGCCTTTTACCCTCTGACGTGAAGTAAATACCTTATTGGAGCATTATTGCTTCCTTGAATATTTTCTGATGCTAATTTTATCAGGTTGATAGAAGCGATATACCAATGTTTCTATAATCTCTCTATATTGCTTTTATGAAATGACGACGGAGCTTTTGTTCTATAGTCATCCTGTAAAATTATTACACAATCTCTATGTTAGTTTCTGGTACTTGCTAAGTTCAGCCACAAACCATTTCTGCTGTACTAGTAAAAACACAAACCACTTCTGGTATACTAAAGAGTATAGACACAAACCAGCAGTGTGGAGAAAGTGAATACGTTTTTTTTCATCGTAATTATATTCTTCCATGGTCGAGCGGTTAGCGTGGTGGACTTTCAGTGCGAGAGGACCATCGTTCGAATCTCACAGAAACCTTGTAATTTTTATAACTTAAATAATATCTAATAAATTCTAAGATTGTATTTCAGATAAAAACTTTCAAATAGAATATCAGAAAATTAATAAAATAAAATAAAAATATAAATAAATAAATATAAATCAATTGTGAAATATTTTTTTTTTTATTTTTCCACCTTCTTCTATAAGACCTCTAAATTGAGTCCAGTAAGTGTTTTCGGGGGCAACTGAATTTAGGCCATAAAGGTCCAATAGGAGCTTAAAAAGTGCGCCCTTTCAATTCTATGGACTATTATATAGTGCTTATATGATTGCAAGAGATGATTATAGGAAGCTTCTTTGGATGATTATAGGGGCAAAATTGTTAGTTGGGATAGAAGCTTTAGAACATATGGGTCCTGGAAATCACGAGAAAATCGTTTTATGAATCCCAGAATTTTATTGGCCTTTTTTACAATAAAGTCATAGTGGTTGACAAAGGTTTAATTTTGTGTCAAGAACAATGCCAAGATCAGAAAAAACAGACAATCTACATAAAGAAGAAGAATCTAACATATAATTATAAGTTATCATACTTTTTTTGCGTGTAAAAGTCATTGTTTTACATTTGTCAATATTTAACAGACGACGGTTTGTATTGCACCATTCCCTAAACCTATAAAGATCATCTTGGAGTGTTGAACAGTCATTTATAGAGGTTATACTTTTAAAAAATTTTATATCATCGGCATATAAAAGAATAGAGGAATTTTTAATAATCGAAGTCAAGTCATTTATGTATAAAATAAATAATAATGGACCTAAATGGCTGCCTTGTGGAACACCAGAGTTAACAATAAAATGATCAGAGTGCTCATTTCGAAAATTCACACTATAACACCTATTCTCCAAATACGACGAGATCCACATTAAAAAATTTTCATTGAACCCTAAAGATTTTAGTTTATTGGTTAAAGTTTTATGACACAATTTATCAAAAGCCTTACTAAAATCGGTAATATACATGTATAACCTACGCCAGCTTTTCCCAAACTTTTCAAGCTGTGGAACCCTAAACAATGCTCATATATATTTCGGAACCCCATCCTGACAATAGCAAAAAATGAAAACAACACATTTCAAAATCAATTTTTTATTTAGTGTGAAGAATGAATCTGTTTCACTGTTTGATTTATAATTGTTTTTAAATAACTTCTATGTCCGAAAGTTGTATTCGCATATCTGGGCAGCGCCCAGCCTCGATCTGTATTTAGTTTTTGTGTAAGTATACGCTGAAAAGCCTATTTCTCAGCGGTACGTTGTAACAAAAGGTAGACAATTTGATATAGCTTTCTTGGAAAGCTCAGGGAATTCATTCTTAATACCAATCCATAATTGTTTAATGATACAGAATCAAATATCTACTAATTTTGATGGGGAGGAGCTCTATCAGGGATTCGTAATCCTGTATACTCAGGGTCATAGGCTTGATGGTTTTAATTAGAAATGGATTTTGTACCCACTCGATGTCAGTATTTGTATCTGGAAAGTAATCCAGCATAGATCTTTCGAGACTTACCAAATGGAAAGCAATAACGTTGATAATATCTGCTCTGAGTTCAAGCATGTTCTCTTGCAAGAATTCATGTACAACTGGAAAACACTTGAAATTGTTCTTTTGTACACATGAGATACTCCAGTCATATTGTATTTTTACCATAGAAATGTAAGCAGCTTAAAAATGAACACGACTATATGAACAGGGCCAAACAAACTTTTGAATTGATGTATTGAACGGACACAAAAGAGATGACGCTGTGAGGAGAGGCAGTTGATATTTGAACGTCGAAGTATTTAGTCGTGTGAGAGAGCCACTTAGTATTAATAAAATTAAGTTTATAATCGGTAAGTAACAATTGTTTTTTTTATTGAGAACTCTAGTATTATTTAATTAGTGAAAAACTCCCGAGAAATGCATTTTTGCATCATTTTTTCGTTTTTTTCCATGTTGCGTCACGAAATTTTGTTGGCAAAGCTCAGATTCGAATTCAGCACCCCGAAAACATATAGGAAGGACAAATCAAAACTAACCCACAATTTGCTCGCAAAGGGCCTTTTTGAGCACAAATTAACTGGACTAAGAGCCAGAAATTAATTTTTCTTTTCAAAGCTGTCAGTTTGTCTCTCGCATAAAATACTGTAATTGGTTTTTCCTGCAGAACTGTAGCAGTTTCATTGATCTTCTCGAAAATGTCTGCAGTATGAAGAAGAAGCGATTCGTACTGACATATCTTTACACAAAAATCTAAACAATCTCGATTGGAGAGGACGGCTCTTTATAAAATTTACTATTTTCACAGCTCCACGGAGAACTTTTTAAAAACAGTTGGCAGTCTTTCCATAACAAGTGCATAGCGATGGAAAATACAATGACTGCTGGTTCTTCTAAGAGCAAAGTTTTTAATATTTGAAACAACTCCTTTAACCTTTCCCACGAATAGTATCTATTCATTCTCCCCAATTAATGATGTGTTTACTCATTAAACAGTTTATGACCTTGAAGTTCACACTTCGATTAAAAAATATAAACTTAAAAAATAATGGTTCAATTTTTTTTTTGTGGAAATTTTTAATTTTTTTTTCTTTTATTGTTTGTATTTTACTGTTTATACTTGAAGAAATTTGTGGAACCCTGAAAAATCACTGACCTACGCTATCACCCGGTTCCCGCTTGATGTCGAGTTCGAAAAACCCTGAAGTCGAGTCGAATCGAGTTGGGTCGAGTTGAATTGAGTTGGATATAAGCACTTTTTATGCTATATTGATTTAAAGGGAAATAGTAACTAATAGTATGTACTGGGCGCAAAAGTGTGCCATCCCCTTCCTTTATTGTCCAGTGTGCGTATTTGAATTGTAGTTGTAAGCTTTTAACACTTCGTATTGTATTTTACAAGCTCCCCAACTTCATTATTTTGAAATAAACCGCTGAAAAAGTAAAAGCTCTTATAGCTTTAATTTAGAAAACTTAACGAAAAAGCATTTTTTCGAAACAAATGCATATAACAGTATGGTTGTGGTATTAACTTATTTTGTACACGGGAAAAATACGTTATTGCTCTAGTCTAGATCGTACGTGATTTGATATAGGTGTATCTTTGTATATAAAATTTATATAGGTATACAAAGGGTGTATAATTATTATTGTTCTTTATTGAATATGTGTACCGATTTCTGAATCGAAATCAGGGGTGCCAGGGCCAGCATGTAACTTGACACAATCGAGTTGAGCCGATACAATCGAGGATAGGTAGTTCCTATTTTGAAGCAGTCGATTATATTTTGTTCGTTTGAACCGTTTGAACTTTAATAATAGCCGTTCCACACTATCCCATTGAGTATTAATACATGTCAAAAAAGTGTGAAGAAATCATGTATAATAGTGTGGAAGCAAAATATGAAATTTCATCACACACAACTTGACATCGCATCCCACACGATTTGACATGTGTTTATACCTGAAAATATTTAAGATCGGTTCTAAAACCATTGTATATCCAATCTATAGTATTCTCATGAAACACGATTTTGTAGGTAGACATTTGGTCGATAGGTTCGCTGTGATCGCCTTACCGAGATCCCTTAACAAAAATTAGTATTACATTTGGACGCATAGATGGCCACGAGCTTTTTTTCTTCATGAGAATACTATAGAATTTATATACAATGCTAAAACCATCACACATTCTATCCCACTTGGGCGTTTGAGGTTATGGTGAAACTGATTTGTTTTGATGCAAGTGTGGAAGCAAAATATGAAAATCATTTTCATCACACAAATTTGGCAGTCGTATGAAATTCTTTCCCACTTTATTCTGACATGTGTTAATACTTTGTGGGATAGGGTAGAGGCACTTTAAGGAACAGAGGCTAAACTCGATTGTATTGACTCAACTCGATTGTATCATCTCAATTCGAATGTGACAAGTTACCTGCTGGCACCCTAGATGAAACTAAACAAAGTCAATTTTGTGATAGGTAAGATCAAGGTTAATTTGTGAAATTTAACATACCAATTATAGTGTAATGGAGGAACCACACTATGCCGATCAACATTGTTGGTTAACATTGGCGACCAAAATGCTTGTGTGTACGTCAAAAACTTTCGTAGCAACAATTTGTGTGGATTGGAATTATCTGATCGATGCGTCAGGATTCAACCGAAGGGTTCAGGGCTCGAATCCTGAGGGTACTCAACTTTTTTTTTTTATGAACAATAAAGTTAAAACGACATTATTAACTTTAAATACTTATTCACAACAAATATTGCATTTTTCATCCAATACAAATTGATTAACAACGCACAAAACCAATAAATAATTTATTGTATTCATGAAAATAAAACCCTACAAATGTTTTAAATGAAATGGAATTTGTTGAACAACTTTTTCGATTGCTATCCTGCATCGAGTTGCGTTCGGGCATTGTATACACTCTATATCTATAGTATTCTCATGCAACACGATTTTTTAGGTTTACATGTAGGCGCGCCTAAAATCTTTTACTCTTGTTATGAGATAGAAAATTGCCTCTAGTAACTAGGCCGTTTAACGCTCATAACTATCGTATAAGAATCTTGTAGTAGACTACCAGAGAATATTTTACTCCAATAAAATAATCTACTAAGAATCTGGCAGAGTTTTATGAGAGGAAAATTGTTACTTGGGCGGATAGGTTCGCACTACATGTGGCCGCCTAGATGGCCACGACATTTTCCGCCATCATGAGAATACTATAGAGTTTATATACAACGGTTCGGGTCAACAAAGTAATTTAACGTAATGTGGGCACGGCTTAAGAGCCAGTGGTCGGCAAACTTACGGTATTTCAGATTTTTGTCAAATTTATACATTAAGGCAGTACGTAGATCGTGCTGAGTTTTATCTCCCACATTTCTCTCCAAACTCTATTTTAACATATCATTTTTGTGAAAAATATCACATAAAACAGCTGTTCTCTGAATACAAATATTTACTCAACGATTTCAAAGAATTTTTTTCGATATTTCAAGTAAAAGTGATCAAATAAAATGGGTTCTTTTTCGAATATTATTCGTTTTCGATTTTCATTTTAAAGCCTGGTTTATACATCCATGTGAAGTGTAGTTTTCATAGAAAAAATACTTTTTTTCCAAGACGTGAAAAACTGTCAAAAACTAAATGCAGTTATTTTGGTGACAAGGAGGAACAAATTTGTCTCGAAACAAATGCAACTCGATGGGCTTTTTGTAACTAAATATTATGACGAAAACTATTTTTTTGAAAACCTTTTGTTTCATTAATTATTGATGTTTCATTTCAAATTTGATTTCACTTCGCTTTGAAGTATAAACTAGACTTAACAAAGGTAAGTCCACCTAAATCTCATGAACTAAATAAACTGTAAGAATTTAGCTCGAGAATAAAGTGGCGAACAATTATTTGATGCACTAAATTTTGACAGGTATCTTGGTGATATACAGTTAGAAACTATTTTTAATTGGAGATGCGTACCGCTCAGCTAAAATACTAGGCAGAATTTAGGGGAAAATTTTGTATGGGAGAAAATTTGATCACGTTTCAAAGATATTGGTTAAAACGTCTTATTGATATTGGTTAAACTCTAAAGCAAGCATTTACAGACACGCAATTTTGTTTGATGATTGATTGAATGAATTGATTTATTTCATTTTATTTATTTATTATTTTAAGGAAATCCAAAGAGAAACTTAGATTAAAAGCAGCATCGTTTTAAGGAAACGTATGAAATCATCAAAACATCTTCGAACTGCAATTTTTTAGTTTTCAATTTCGAGGACACTGATTATAGATAATAAACAGTAATTGTTTGATTCGGTTGCTCGAAAAAATTTCATGCTGAGTTTTTTTTTGCATCGGAAACACAGTTTTTAGAGTTATAAGCTCTAAAATTTTTGGGGGGTCATCTAAGTCCGAAAGATATCAACAGAAGAGCTTAGGAAAAAGGTGATATTTGCTCTTGTGGTCAAATTCATTTCTATCGATATCATTAGCTTTCTTTAATTTAACTTAAAGAAATAGCGTGCTATACTCAAAATTTTACCTGAAAAGGAATTTTAAAAGCAAAAGGTAACATTTTTCACTCAATACAAACACCTACATATCTAAATTTCGGTTTTAAATTTCCGAAAAACTTTATTTAATGCAAATACCAGGTGTTGTCCTTAAGCACCTCAATTGCATTGAACATTTAAATTTGCTGAACCAACCTCGTTTGTTTCGCCGTTCGCCCAATGCTCTTCGGACTTGAACATAAACTCTGAATTTTCCTGCGTCTACCTTGTTTTTGCGGCCAATTCCCTAGGGGCTTAAAAAAAAAACACAGTTTACATGTAAATTATTAAGCCCCAACATTATATTTTCTTTGTTTGTGGTGATGTCTCCACGTTGTGTGTTGATATGAGATATTAACAAAAATAAAAATAATAAAATTTTAAAAGTTATTTCAAATTTTAAATTTATTTAACTTTAATAATTGAATATGAAGAAAATTTGAAAAGAAATTCTTCTGTTTAAGTGGAGTGACCGAATATATAATTCAAAGTTAAAAGTTCAAGTGAGCTCAACTCCATGATTGCGTTTCGCCCAGGTACGATAGTTGGGCTCATCAGTTAGATGACTATCGTACCCTTCTAAGACGCAATTTTGTATCGATGTTTACCGACGAATATAAAAATCACAGCATTAAGATTCTATGAATTTTATTATTCTAAGGGAATTTGGTTAAATTCAGACACTTAGAATTTCAAATGCCCGTGTTAGAAGGGTACAATAGTCATCTAACTGATGAGCCCAACTATCGTACCTGGGCGAAACGCAATCATGGAGTTGAGCTCACTTGAACTTTTAACTTTGAATTATATATTCGGTCACTCCACTTAAACAGAAGAATTTCTTTTCAAATTTTCTTCATATTCAATTATTATAAAAAGCCTGAGCGCGGGCATTTGAAATTCTAAGTGTCTGAATTTAACCAAATTCCCTTAGAATAATAAAATTCATAGAATCTTAATGCTGTGATTTTTATATTCGTCGGTAAACATCGATACAAAATTGCGTCTTAGAAGGGTACGATAGTCATCTAACTGATGAGCCCAACTATCGTACCTGGGCGAAACGCAATCATGGAGTTGAGCTCACTTGAACTTTTAACTTTGAATTATTTATTTAACTTTATTAAAATCACAACATAAGTTTAAATTTTTGATTAAAGCGACGCGTTTCGGTTCATGGAACCATCATCGGGCTTGTTTCTTTGATTTGCGGTGTTATTTTGCCAAAGTCCACTTACTATTTAGTTGCTGTAGCTGTTGATGTTGTTGGGCATGTTTTATCGTATTTGGTGGAAGTATAGCTATTTCATGTTGGTTGCTTGTTCTGATATTTAATCGCTGTGTTGAAGAGTACATTTGTTTTGATGGTTAGTTTGTCGTTTAGTATTTTGTCATGTTCGTTCTTGTATGCGTTGTATATCTCGTACTCTTCCAATGCGTCTAATTTTGTCCCTTTTTTACATATATGTAATGGTTTTAAATTTGTTTCAAAGTCAGTGTAATTGTGATTATTGTCTATCAAGTGTAGTGCGTATGTGGATTTCGTATTCTGTTTTGGTCTATGTTCTACATATCTGTCGTATATTATATTTTCGTTCAATTTCCTTGAAGCTTGGGAAAACAACAGCTAATATGTAAAACTTGTAAAGCCCCATCAGTCCTTATCGAATTTCTTTAAGGCTTTTGAAAAAACACAGCCGACATCCAAATTTGCTAGCCCCATTCTTGTTTTTTTTTCAATTCTCTTAGGGCTTGGAAGAACACATTCTAGGGGTAAATTGATTAGCCCCAGCCCTGATTTTTCGTCCCTCTTGTAGGGCTTGAAATAAATAGAACATACTTTCATGCCAATTTTTCAGCCCCAACCTTGTTTTAATAAATATTATATCAATGATTTTAGATATCATTCTTTGTTTCACAGTGTTTTTAAAAATTCTGTGTTTGAAAATAAACACAAAATGGAAACATATCGAAATAATTTTATTTTGCTACTAAATTAATTGTACGAATCGACTGTGGGGGGGGCTTCAGCCCCTATAGCCCCCCCTCTGGATCCGCCACTGAGTGTAAGTAATTTTATTTTGAAGCGATTATTTGGTTTGATGCAAATCTTTGTATTTTAGTCATGAGTCATCCCCGTATTATTAATGTGGGGATATCAAAGAAAATAAATAACTTTAATAGAGTCGCCTAATTTCGAACACTCCCAGTAGTCGAACACTTTTTGAAAATAAGCTTATAATCTGTGTTATTTCTTAGATTTTTAACTTCTAACGGGTGATTTTTTAAGAGGTTTAGAACTTAAAAAAAAAAAAAACACAAAAAATTCGAAAAAATGAATGAAATATTTATTTGAATCGATAGTTTGAACCTTGCAATTTAATGTTTAAAGATAATTTCATGCAAATGTTGACCGCGGCTGCGTCTCAGGTAGCCCATCCGCTGAGTCCAATTTTGGCATACTCTTTCATACATATCGGCCGGTATCTCACGAATGAATGCATGGATGTTGGCTTCCAGTGCGTCAATCGAAGCGGGCTTGTCCCTATAGACACTAGCCTTGACATACCCCCACAAAAAATAATCTAATGGTGTCAAATCGCACGATCTAGGCGGCCAATTGACCGGCCCAAAACGTGAAATTAACTGTTCACCAAACTCGCCTCGCAATTGCGCCATTGTTTCGCGTGCTGTGTGGCATGTGGCACCGTCTTGATGAAACCACATATCATGCAAGTCAAGAACTTCCATTTCGGGCAAAAAAAAGTTTGTTATCATCGCTCGGTAGCGTTCACCATTGACAGTAACGCTGCGATTCGCATCATCTTTGAAGAAATATGGCCCAATAATGCCGCCGGCCCATAAACCGCACCAAACAGTGGCTTTTTCGGGATGCATTGGTAGCTGTTGCAATGCTTCTGGCTGATCTTCACTCCAAATGTGGCAATTATGCTTATTTACGTACCCATTCAACCAAAAATGAGCCTCATCGCTGAACACAATTTTTCGATAAAAAAGCGGATCCTCGGCCAGCTTTCCAAGAGCCCATTCACCAAAAATTCGGCGTTGTGGTAGGTCGGCTGGCTTTAGTTCTTGCACCAGCTGTATCTTAAAAGGCTTTACGCCCAAATCCTTCCGCAAAATTTTCCACGTAGTGCTGTAACAAAGGCCTAACTGCTGGGAACGGCGCCGAATCGACATTTCGCGGTCTTCTGTCACACTAGCTGATACGGCCGCAATATTTTCTTCACTACGCACAGTACGTAAACGTGTTGGTGGTTTAATGTCCAACAAAGTAAATTTGGTGCGAAATTTGGTCACAATCTTCCGAATAGACTGCTCAGAAGGTCGAGAATGCCGACCATAAAATGGAAGCAGCGCGCGGTGAACATTTCGAACCGAGCACGAATTTTGATAGTAAAATTCAATAATTTGCAAGCGTTGTTCATTTGTAAGACGATCCATGGTTAAATTGCAAACCAAACTGAAGCTGTTTGACAGTGACACAAGGTACTAAACACACGTCAGCTGTCAAAACCAGTGTTGCCAAAACCAAACCAGCTAAAAAATCCCCCGTTATAAATGCAGAATAATTCATGTGTTATTCCTTTAAACCTTGAAGTCCTATCAACTAGTCAAATCTCATCCTAAATTTTTAAAAAAAGGACTTAAAAAAGAGGCTTTAGGAAATCCAGTAATTTCAAGTTTTTGTTAATAAAAAAACTGTTGGAAGTGTTCTGGGAAACTGTGATTTTTGGTGTGAAAATAAAACTTAATGCCTGTTATAACGCGTTTTCTTGTTAAATAAAAGTTATTTTATTTATGTAACTTAAAGTTTGAACTTAAAGCTTAATAATTTATTAATAAATTGACTGTTCGAACATAGGAAACCAAATTTGTTAGAGTTGCCTGTTCGAACACTAGTGTTCGAATATGGGCAACTCTGGTCAAAATTGCTTTATTTATTTCAGGCAATAAATATTATACAAAATTAAAAAATTTTCACGGTTTTACGTCAAGAACACTGAGAGGAACGTTGGGTCCAGTATTCGAACACCTTTTTCTTCTTTTCTTCCAGTGTTCGATTCAAGGAAGAGCTCATGTAATTGTTAGCTTCCTTTGTTCGAACAGTTTTTGAATTGTGTTCAAACTAAGAATCCGTTAAACTGTTTTCTGTTTTATTTCGTTTTTAAAAGAATTGAATAAAAACAAATTAACAAACACAATTTGTTTAATAAAAATGAGAGAAAATTACTTCTATGATTCTTTTGGTTGAAACTATGTACAAAATCTTGTGTTCGAAATTAGGAAACTTTCTGTTCGGGCTTATGAAACTAGTGTTCGACAACTGGGGAATTCGGCTTTTTTAAGCTTTTGATTTTTTATAAAAAAAGTTGTTAAAGTTACTAAAAAAACCTTAAAAGTTATTAAAAATATTTGACTTTAAGCTGATAAATAATTTTACATCAAATATTTACGTTGAATGGTTTGCTCACAGTCAACGATTACTTTATTATGAACCACTAAGTGTTCGATTACTGGGGACATGACCCTATTGCATCTTTAAAATAACAAGCATCTGTTTCTGATTGAAACATCATTTCTAACAGATTAAAGTACATACTTCTGAAGCCTTCTATGGAAAAGGTTTGTCAATGGCATTTTTGACAAAAAAATCAAAGTTAAAAAAATAAGCTTGCTTAAAAAATTTCTCCTTAGATACTAAACAAATTGTAAAATATGTTTTTCTTCTTAGCTGCCTTAGGTTTTCCCAAGTATCAAGACTTTTTCCACATGCCATTTTTTTAAATTACCTACTATTTAAACATTTTTTGGGGAAATGTTCCACGAGAAAGTAAACAAAATTTACAGATATGAATAATGGAACTACAGATTAAATAAAATGCACGACTGGGTCGAACGTACTTGCTCTTATGTTCCAGACACTCCACGTTTAAGAAAATTGTATATAAAACATGGAAATTATGAGAGAAAAATGTGAGAAGCATAAAATACGACATTTATATAAGCTAAATCAACTCTTTTGACAGTTTGTGGTGGAAAAAAAGAATGCCATCTGAATTCTGGATTGAATATAATTGTATGAAAAAAAAAGTTTAAAATCGTTGAAGCGGTTTTTTAAAAAAAAGTTTTTTTATGCATATATACAATTCTTAAAACATTTTTAAGGACAAATCTTGGAATGCAAATCTAGAGTATAGATTTATAAGCAGATAAAAAAAATAAAAAAAAAAATTTCATCCCGTTTTTAAGATATCGAATTTTCAAAAAAAAAATTCAAACTTTTTTTAAAAATTCAAACTTTTTTTTTGAAAATTTTGACATGCAATATTATTTTATCTCATCTGATATTTGTATATAATAAAGTTATCTTAATCCGTTTAGCCGATAATGAGAAAATTCAAAGTAAAAAAAACGTTATATGACAGGTACTATTAATAGTTTCTTATGCTGTTTTCCATTGGACGTCCGGAAGCGTCCAGAATCGTCCGGAACGCTTCTGAAACCGTTTCATTGGCACAAAAAATACTCTTCTGACGATTCTGAGGAGAGAAAATTGATTCTTGATTTGAATTCAGAAGACACTCAGAAGCACTAATACATGCAACACGAAACTTCAACAAAAATTCACTCAAACGTCAAGACAAACTGCAGTACAACTTCATATTTTTTTAACATTTCATTCGAATTAATTGTGCACTTGAAACCAAGGAATTTAATATAATTTAATACAAAAATAAAAAAAAAAAATAAAAAGAAAAATTATTATTTGTTAGTTAGGGGTTGATACACTATTGTTTTCAGTTTTACTTTTTGTGTGCCAGTAAAAGGTTTCTATTTAATGATTCACCAATATAGAGACAAAACTTCAAAATTGAGTAGAAGTAACAAGCACTGTTCCATTGGATTCGGAATGAGTGTCTTCTTGAGTGAAACCAATGGAAAACGACATTAGTGTAAAATGTTATAATTTTTGGTAGATCGTACTAATTTTAGTATATGGAAAAAATTTAATCAAAATCGTAGAAGCCGTTTTTGAGAAAAAAATATTTTCTTTTGCGGATTTTTAAAATTTTTTCCAAAAATATTTTAGAGAGTACTAAAATACTCTTAAGTATCGAATTTCAAGGAAATTGATGGCGTCCTTTTTGAAATATTTGATTTTCTAAAAAAAAAATTTAAGCATTTTAATAAATCAAAGAAATTTTTTTTTTTAATTTTGGTACACGAGACTGTCTATAGTTTTTGGAAGTTCCTGTATAAAAAAACTATTGAAATCAGTCATACCGTTTTGAAGAAAATCGAAAATTTAAAAAATGATTCTTTGTGAGGTACCATTACTAACCATTTTTTGAAAAATTGGTTTCCACCCAAAGGATACCTTTACTAAAAGTAATTTATTGAATTTTTTTTTTAAGAAAAGTCGTGAAGCCGTTTTTGAGAAAAATACAATTATGCTAAAAAAAATTGTATGACAGGTACCAGTATTTTTGGTCCTAAGAAAAAAATGAAAAAAATGTATGGGGAGAATGACCAAAAACTACTATGTACCAAGTTTGAAGAAAATCTATTCAGCCGTTTAGGCTGCAGCTCAACGGACAGACAGGCAGACAGACAGAATTGTGAGACCCAAATCGTCTTCCCTATCACCGTAATGACAAATCTGATCAAAATCTCGAATTCGATGTTTTTACGAATGCATAACTTGCAATAAATAAATAAATTTGGTGGAGAACCAGGGCCTATAGTGACTTACAACTCTCAACTATTTCTGTGTGTGTTGTTGGCAGGAATGGAAGGGACCTACAGTTTTTGGTCGAGTCCGAACGGCTAAATGAGGAGCACTTTTTCATGACAAGTAATACTCTTGGAGGATTTGTCAGTTCCTCGGAAGAGGCAGTACCTCGGATAAAACATTTCTGTTTTAGGTGGCACGGCTGGGAATCGAACCCACACCTTCGGCATAACAGTCCTCTACGCACTAACCATCATGCCACGAGGTACTATACTTGCCATATAAATAGAACCTATATATCGCAAGTAATAATCGAAATATGTCCGTGGCGGTCGTGAAGAACCAGGTAACTGAAACACAAAAAAATTTATAGATTCGGGGTCAAAGTTTAATAACATTGACAAAGTCTGACCTATGTCAAAACAAGTGTTCATCATGTGTTTTCAAATATATAAGGAAAGTATTAGATGAAGTCAAAATTTTGTTTAATATTGTTAACTATTTAGTTAAGAATTTTTGAAAAATAAAAATTCACTTCAGGTATAAAAAGCAGCAATTCTGAAAAAGTGTATAGATACCACCCCCGTGAATTGAAAATCTCAATTTGCATTCGCAAAAAAAAATTGAACTTGAAATTTCAATCAGACTTGTTATAACGATGATAGAAAAAATGAAAAAAGTGGATCTGACAATTCTGTCTGTTGGTCTACAGCTTAAACAGCTAGATTGGTTCTCTTAAGACTTGGTTCATAGCTAATTGTTTTTGGTGATTCTGCTCACTCGTTTTTTTTTATTTCTTTCTTAGAACCAAAAATTACGGTACCTGCCATACAATTTATTTTTTACAATTTTACATAATCGTTTTTTCTCAAAAACGGTTCCACAACTTTTTTAAAAAAACTGATATCAATATTTTTGTATGCAGAAGTTTCTAAAATATACATATGAATAGTATTGGGTACCTACCAACATTTTTGAAAAAATATTTTTTTAATTTTTAAAAAATGTTTCAAATGTTTGTTGAAACCAAATATTTAGAAAATGACTTAATCGATTGTTTTGAAACTCAATGATGAGTTTTTAATACTCTCTAAAAGATTTTAAGAACAAATTTACCTTAATGCAAAAATAACTGTACCATCCATACAAAAGTTAAAAAACCTTTAAGGAAAATATTTTTTCTTTTTTCAAAAACCTTGTCCGTATGCTCTACTACCAAAAATTATAAAAAAAAATTTATTTAGAATTTTTCACTATTAGTTTTAGCGGATTTTGATTAATTTTTTATATACATCATACAGATTTCAAATAAGTTCAAATAATATTGCATGTCAAAATTTTCAAAAAAGGAAATTTTTGAATTTTTTCAAAAACTTTCAAACTATTTTTCTTAAAATTCGATATCTCAAAAACGGGGTGACAACTTTTTTCATATGCACATACAAAATACTTAAGATTGGCATACCAAAAGTTTTCCTTAAAAATGTTTTAAGATTAACAAAAATTGGAAATGCACTATATAATTGATAACAGTTTTGAACAAGTGGGTGGATGCCACGCCCCTTAACAGAAAATTCCAAATCTCAAGATTCTACGACATAAAATTCCAGATTTTCGAATTTTTTCTTCTCTTTTTCAAGCCCTACCGCTCTACCAATTTCCATCGTTAGCAGTTTTGGTTGGATGCCACGCCTTCTGAATGAAATGTTTTAAATTTTAAATATTTTATTTGTATGGACTTCAAACCCTACTGCTCTACCATACCAACCATCGCTTCATCACTCTGCAACAATCGGAAGCGCTTCATATAATTAATATGCATTTTTGAGAAGATTAAGTATCGCGAACTTGAATGGGCACTACCGTGCCCTTTGATATATTCTTAAATTCAAGCAATCTGCCATTCAATTTCAAAGTGGTATTAATACCTTTGGAGATACCTGGATAAGGTTTTAAGGTTCAATATTCTATAAAGTCAATAGTCAACTAATTGGCTGATTAATTAATTATCATTATTTCATGTAGGTAAGCATTCTTATGCCTCGACATAATTTTTCTGAACTCTGAGATGGTTCGATGGCATGAGTTGATTGAACCAAAACATTCGAATTCACGTTATACTAGGAAGAGCCGCCTTACCTACCGTAAAGGTAATAATATAATAACAATCCATAAATAATATTCGCATTTTATCATAACAACCGATAAGCATTTCGTATGACCTTATCTTCGTCGTCATCACAATTTCACTGATTTCAGACGGGGAGTGTGTTTGCTGTTTAGATTACCAAAAATTATATATTTTACTCTCTAGGTAAAGGGTGTTTTATATTTTTCATTTCGTGATAGAACTTCCGACCTGTCATTTTAAAGACTGAAAACAAAAAGTACGTGCTAAAAGCGTTCGCTCTATATCAACTAGGTTTTAAGCCTTTTTAGCCCTGGGAATTTCATTTTATTTAAAAAAATGTTTTCATGTATCTGCTTAAATATTTTGACTTTTCGTCTAACGAGGTTTTTAAAGAAAGTCGATGCAATAATATTAATTGGCCAAGCTTCTTCTAATTTTTTCTAGATGTGAAGGTATGTTTGTTTGAATGTTTGTCAAGTTATCACTCTGGTAAGTTATCACGACTGGTAGAGAAGATTCTAATGAAATGAAACTTTGCGTAAAAGTTGATAAGGCCATGGAACACTTTTTATTATGCAATGGAGCTGTGAGATACTCAGCAAAGCGAGTTGGTAGAAGCTAGTCGAATATAAATAATAAAACCAAATTAAGTACTTTTACTTCATCGAAAATTCGATAGTAGCTAAAAAAAAACACCCTGCTTATTATGACGACTTGAGTGTAATGAACCAGCAAACATGCATTGTTAATTCATTAAAAATCACCTGTGAGTTTCTTATCGGTCAGCTAGTCTTTAAAACTCGGTAGTGTCTTTGCTTCCTGATCATAACGAATGAATCACTAATATTATTTGAAAAATTAAAGCAATTTCTTTATACACAATAACCTCGAATAACCTGCAATCAAACACACCTTTTGGATTTCGTATTGGTGTTTAACGAAATATGTTATAAGTTTGGTTTCGTTTTCCTGATAAAAATGTATTGCATTGATCCTGCCAAGCCTAGTTGTGATGAGTCGATACGTATTTTTGTGTAATTTACATGATGCGATGATTGATTTGGTTGCAAAAGAAAACGTTCCTTTGTGTAAGTTCTTGCAAAATTGTTTATATTTTTATTTCACTGGAACAAAAGTTGACAGTGAAATTATGAAACTATATTGCATTGCAGGGACATTTTTCGAAAGATAATATCAGTATTGCACTTCGGGAAATTGATAACGGATTGATCAATGCACATTAATCGGAAAAAATAGCTAAGATATAAATTAAGGTCAGTTTGGTAATCCTTGTTGAAGCAATCGCTGACAGTGTGTCACAAGGAAATAATTGCATTTTGTAACTAACAAGTTTAACTAACAAGAACAAGAAAATGTTGTAACAATATCAATATTCAAATGGCTGAGATTTCGTTTTCCACTTAAAAAAATATTTTTCATTCTTAAACGCACAAAATTAAAATACACAACTGGATCGCACGTACTTGCTCTTATGTTCAAGTTGCATGGAACTTAAGAACTTTTAAAATATGCAAGAAATTATAAAAAATATATATAATATTAAATATATTAAAAAGTATAAAAATATTTAAATCCTTCTTTAAATTGTATAAAGAACTAGTTAAATAGTTTAGCGCTCAAACCCAAGTATGCCATTTTATTACTTGAAAAAATAGTTTTTTCTTAAAAACTGATTTCTTATTTGTAACATTTTTTAAAAAAAATTTGGGAAGAACATTTTTAGAAAATATTAAAATACATTTGGAAACCTAGTGATAACAAAGATCATGACACGTTTTTAAAATATGTATCAAAGGGCACGGTAGTGCCCAGCCAAGTTCGCGGCACTACACCCTTTTTACACCCCCCTATAACTTCAGTATCAATAAAGTCAGAAACTTCAAATTCGGAGTATTTGCTGAACTGATCAAACGCAGGTGGCTCACCAAATTTCAACTCTTTAGCATTAGTAGTTCCCAAGATATAGGACTTCAAAAATCGCAAAAACCGTAACTGACTGACTCACTGACTCACTTACTGACTGACTAACTGACAGATCATCAAAATTATGGAGTAAAGGAAAAAATCGAAAATCTGCAATTTTCTATTCAGGGGGCGAGGCATCCACCCACTTTCTTAAATATTCTATAAATTATATGGAGCCTTTGATTGTTGTAGAACAATGAAAATTGGTAAGTTGGTAGGGTTTGAGGTACTTAGAAAGAAAAAAATTGTAGAACGATGAAAATTGGCAGGTCGGTGGGCCTTGAAGTACTTAGAAGAAAAAAATCAAAAAATTGGCATCCACCCACATTCTCAAAAATTCTTATAAATTATATGAAGCACTTCCGATTGTTGAAGAACGATGAAAATTGGTAGGTCGGTAGGACTTGAAGTACTTAGAAAGGAAAAAAATCGAAAATTTGGAATTGTCCATTCAGGAGGGGTGCCATACACCCACTTTATCAGAATTGCTATTATTTGTATGGAGCACTTTCGGTTGTCGTAGAATTATGAAACTTTGTAGGGCTTGACTTTCACCTGGCAAAATAAATCTTTGCAAAAAGGAGTGAAATCACAACAAAAACATAAATGTTAAAAAAGGAGCCAAGTTCTTATGTGTACAAGAAACCTGTGCGTACAAAGTCAGCCAATAAAAGAAATGAGATCTAAAATATATGCCAAGTTTAAAGTTCATGAAGTTATTTAATATCAAATATCTTAAGTAGAGTAATATCGAATTAATTCCAAATCTTGACAGAAATTTGGTAATTAATGATTACTGATTAAAATTTGGTGGATTTACTTGGCAAGTTTTCTGTTAAATACTTACTTAATCACAAATTTAAAATGTATGAAAACTTGGCCAGTGAACCCACCAAATTTTAGTCAGTAATCATTAGTTACCAAATTTCTGTCAGGATTTGGAATTGTTTCGATATTACTCTACTTAAGATATTTGATATTAAACTTCATGAACTTTAAACTTGGCATAGGTATATTTTAGATCTCATTACTTTTTTTGGCTGACTTTTTACGCACAGGTTTCTTGTACACATAAGAACTTGGCTCCTTTTTTAACATTTATGTCTGTTCGTTTGCATCTGGATCTACAGCCTCAGCCAATGATGCGATTTTCTTAAAAATTTGAACTTTAGTTTTTTTTTATCTCTGCAGAGGGAAAATTGAAACTGTTTTTAGCTTCAAAACTAACGGTTCTTGCCATAAAAACGTTAAGGCAAAGCTTATCTGTCTCAAAAACGGCTCCAACGATTTTGATAAAAAAAATCTGTGCGTTATTGTATCTAGGCATGGTATACATTTTGGTAGACAAAAAATTATCAAAAACAGTTTTTAACGGTACCTGCCATACAACGGTTTTTTTGATTTTTGATGTTTGCATTAACGGCTTGAATTTGATGGATTTCGAGCAAATTTTTTTGAAAAAGCTTCTTTTTAATGTCAATAATATACCTACATATTGTATCAACATTTTGAAAAAATAAAAAATATTGAAATTTTTTTTTGAACATTCGATACTTCAAAAATGAGTTGAATGAATCATGAATTTTTTTTGAAACTAAGTTTTTAAATGTATTTTAATATTTTCTAAAATGTTCATCCCAAAATTTTTTTTTGTTACTAAAATTTTACATATACAAATTAATTTCTTAAAAATAATTTTTAGCAATTTCAAAATTCGTTATTTTCTCAAAAATAGCTCCAAAACTTTTCTTAAAAAAAATTCTTTTTAATTCTACCTCAGTGGCGTAGCGTGGGGGGGAGGTTGCGGTGGGGGCGGACCGCCCCGGGTGGCACTTTATGGGGGATGGCAAATTTTGCGGCACTACATACGGGGCGGAGAAATTAAACAACTAATAGGTGTTGACTGTAAAATTTGTCTGCCCTCAGCAAATGTATTCATGTGAAATACTGAATTTGCAATCCAGGCGGGAGCTTACGTGATCAGAAAGGCTACGCTTGAATTTCAATGACCGCATTCACGACTCCATAAATTGAAATACCGATTCGCGAAACTATATTGCTGATTACCGAAGGTGCCCTGCTGTTCGCAAAGTTATTAAATTTCAGCGTCCCTAGAAAATTCTGTCCGGGGTGGTACTGAAACCAAAAGTTTTGTCGTAAACTGAAAATTACTACACCAAAATTCTTTTGAACAATAGGTACAAGGGTAGAAAGTAAGAAAATAATGATTGAATATTCAAAATATTATTATTTTGAACTTTTTCATTTTAATTTTTGATTAAAATCAGTCACAAAGTTTTCAAGAAAACCAAAATCATTTTTGTTGAGCTGTTTTTAAGAAAAATAAGATTTGGTAAAATTGCTAAAAAAAATTGGGTTGGGGTCAAAATTCTGTCTGAGGAGAAATTCTGTTTTCAAAATTCAATTTTTCATAATTCTGCTTTTCAAATTTCTGGTTTTCAAAATTCTGTTTTTGATAATTCCTTTAACAAAATTCTGCAAATAATGAAAAATTTTCAAAACCACTTTTTTCATTATTTGCAGAATTTCATAAAACAGAATTAGGAACAGCGAGTTATAACAGAACATTAATGAACCTAAGCAACGGAATGAATAAAAATAAAAATATTTTTGCAGCTCGAAGAGGCTTGCATATTTCGTCAGCTTAGACGTTTAGAGTGAAAAGCCGCTAAATTCAGATTTGTTTTGATAGTTATACATGGTTATTAAACTCAAAAATCTTTAAAATATTTTCAATTTGATTGAATTTTAGTAACAACGAGAATAAATTCAAAATTCTGAACACTTTTGGGTGAGAATTTTTTTAATGAAAAAAGGAATTACCAGTTTTTCTCTGTAAGTCGACAATTTGAAAAAATTCTCTTCAAAATTGGGAATCACCTTTTTAAGGTTAGCCTAGAAGGAAAATTTTTGTTCTTAGCTCCAAAAATAACGGTATCTTCCATAAAACTATTATAGGTATAAGAAAAACTTATTTGGCTTAAAATAGACTAGGTTAATTTTGTTCATGAATTCTTGTGTCCTAAATAAATAAAATGCACAACTGGATCGCACGTACTTGCTCTTATGTTCAAGTTGTGTGGGGCTTAAGAACTTTAAAAAATATTCAAGTAATTATAGAAAAAAAGTATAAAAAAGCATTTAAATCGTACTTTTAATTGTAAAAACAGCCTGATAAATAACTTAGAGCTCAAAAAAAAGTATGCCATTTGATTACTTGAAAAAATTTGAATATATGCAAAAAAAAAAATTAAAAATCGTTGGAGCCGTTTTCTTAAAAAATAATTTTTTATATATAAAATGTTTGTAACATTTTTCAAAAAAAATATTGTAAGCCAATTTTGAGTATATATTAATATACATTTAAAACTGAAATTTCAAAATAATTCATCAACCCGTTTTTGAAATATTGAATTTTGAAAAAAAAATTTGAATCTTTTTTTAAAAATCCAAAATTTATTTTTTCAAAAATTTTGATATGCAGTATTATTTATATTCTAACAAAGCTTTTGTGTAAAAAATTTCATTGAAATCGGATGAGCGGTTAATGAGGAAATCAAAAATAAGAAACCGTTATATGGCAGGTACCGTTAATAAATGTTTTTGGTGATTTTTTTTCTTACTGAAATTTATATCATGTCTACAATAATACACTGATTTTCTTAACAAAATCGTTGGAGCCGTTCTTGAGATAAATAAGCTTTTCCTTAACGGTGGTATGGCAAGTACCGTTAAATTTTGAGCTAAAAAAAATTTCAATTTCCCCTCTGGAAAGTTACAAAAAAACCTTAAGTTCAAAATTTGAAGAAAATCGCTTCAGTGGTTTAGGCTTTAGTTTGAGGTACGGACAGACAGACAGACAGACAGAATTTTGCCACCCACTTTTTTCGTGTTCTCTATCATCGTAATGTCATGTTTGATTGTTATCTCGAATTTTTTTTGCACGAATCCAAAACTTGCCCTATAGTACCTATATCGCAAGTAAAAACAGAATTTACAGAATTTTCTTTTTCTTAAAATTTTGTTAGGCAGAATAAAACAGCAGAATTTTGAAAAGCAGTTCCTTTCTTTAAACAACAGAGTTTTGAAAAGCAGAATTTTGAAGGAAATTGTGTGGCAAGTGGCAGGTACCGTTACTTTTGGTTTAAAAAGAAGTAAAAAAATATATGAGGTGAATGACCAAAAACCAATATATACCAAGTGTTAGGAAAATCCATATTGATCCTCCTTCTATCAAAGGAACTCCACTAACATTCACTGATCAAGCAAAATATTTGGGTCTTATTTTGGACAAAAAGTTAAGCTGGAAACCTAATATACAAGAAATAGTCAAAAAAGCCACAGTGGCACTTTTCTCTTGCAAAAAAGCCGTCGGGAACAAATGGGGCCTTCAACCTCGAATCACTCACTGGCTATATAGGTACTTCGGTGATTAGACCGATCCTCACTTATGGAGTGACAGTATGGTGGACTGCTCTGGATAAAGCGGTAAATTGCGACAAATTGAGCAAAGTCCAACGCTCTGCTTGTTTGTGCATAAGTGGAGCACTTCGTACGACACCTTCCGCTGCTCTAGACGTTCTGCTCCATCTGACACCCCTCAATATTTTCAGCAAACAAGTGGCTGCAAATACAGCCATTCGCCTTAAAGCTTCCTCACAATGGACCAACAACAACTTTGGCCATTCCATCATTCTGAATTCATTCGGATCAATCACAAGTCGCACTGATTACACCATCCCAAAACTTCGGTTTGGCAAAAACTTTCAAGTCAGCATTCCTTCTAGAGTTCTCTGGGAGGATACGGCTCTCTTGGAAGATGAATCAATCCATATTTACACCGACGGATCGAAAACTGATGATGGGGTGGGTGGTGGTGTGTACTCAGAAAGACTAAAATTAAGTCTCTCCTTCCGTCTTCCTAATCATTGTAGCGTGTTCCAGGCGGAACTTATGGCGATCAAAGAAGCCTTATCTTGGCTGAAAGAAAACGTGTTATCAACTACAGATATCCGCATCTTCTCGGATAGTCAAGCAGCTATCAAATCTCTGGAATCGGTCTCTACCAACTCTTTAACAGCCCTAAATTGTCGTTCATCTCTGCTGGAGATGGCGCAGCAGTTTAACATTCACCTGTGTTGGGTGCCGGGGCATAGAGACATTCCAGGTAATTGTAAGGCCGACGAACTCGCTAAATATGGAACAACTCTACCTCTTCTACCTAGTAAGGCAGATATTGGTATTCCCATCGCTACATGTAAACTTATGCTGAAGCAAGATGCTTTAGAGAAAACAAACGTTAGGTGGAACAATATCACCACTTGCTGGGCAACAAAACAAATCTGGCCAGTAATGAATTTTAAGCGGTCTAAATGTTTGATATCTCTAAGCAGATTGCACATTAGCTCCATGATAGGTGTCATAACCGGACACTGTCTTATAGGCAAGCACGCAACGCGTCTTGGCGTATTCTCTAACGATTTTTGCAGAAGCTGTATGGACGAGGAAGAGGTAGAATCGATTCCTCATCTTCTATGCACTTGTCCTGCTCTATCTCATAGGCAAAGACTCCATCTTGGAGATTTCTACTTCAATGATCCTAGTGATTTAGTAAATGTTGACATAGGTAGTCTGTTACGCTTCATAAGAAGCTCCAAATGGTTCATCGAGTAGGGAAAAAGGCTTCCCAGATTCTTGTGGTATCACAATGGGCCAACTTATGGTCTAAGTGTGTCAGTTTTCATGACTGACAGCCACTTCAACTTAACCTAACCACCTAGGAAAATCCTTCCAGCCATTTAGGTTGTAGCGGAAGGGACAAACAGACAGACAGAATTGTGAGACTCACTTTTCGTCTTCCCTATATCAATCAAAATCTCGAGTTCGACGATCAGAAATCACTTGAGATATTTTTTTCATAAACAAAATTTTCTTTGGACCAAAACTCAAAACAAAGCATTAATTAATACTACTATACAAAATTCATTCGGAATACAGTTTTAGAAAAAAGTGTCTTCTTAAGCTTTTTTGTAGAGAATCGTAAGATATACAACTCTTTTATGCCCGCTATTACACGTTGACGCAAGCGTGGTAACTGGAGTTTGAAAAAAGTGGAAATGTATAAATAATAAATTTAACTTTGCCGAAAAATTTTATTAATTCTTTTTTTGTTTTTTTTTTTTTTTATTTGCATATTTACAAATTTGGGAGGGGGCGGCAAAATTTTCCACCACCCTGGGTGGCAGAAACTCACGCTACGCCACTGACCTACCGCCCTTTAAATGGGAAACCATTTTTCAATAAATGGTTATTAATGGTATTCAATCATTTTTCTATACAAGCTTGCAAAAAATAAAAATATAATCAGTTTTTGTTAAAGAAATTCAAAAAAAAATATTTTTTGGATATTTTAAGAATGTTTCAAAACTTTTTTTGAAAATCAAATATTTCAAAGACGACATGATAGTTTTTTTTGAAGCTCTATACTTAATACTTTTTTAAATATTTTATGAAAAAAAAATTTACTTCTATATGTAAACAAACGGTTCGCTTCCACAAACAAATATTTGCTGTCTCAAAATCTAAAAAACGGCTAGGACGATTTTGATTAAACTTTTTTTGTAGGACAAAATTATAGCGACCTTCTACAAAAAAATATAAAATTTGACACTTAGCAACTATTAAAATTTAACCTCTCATAGTATATTTTTTTTTAACTTTCCCATTATCAGCTGCACGGATATTTAGACTAAATTTTTTATATACAAATTTAAAATAAGTTCAAACAATATTGCATATCAATATTTTCAAAAAAGAAATTTTTGATATTTTAAAAAAAAGTTTAAAATTATTTTTTTGAAAATTCGCCACTACAAGGTTTTTCTATTGTACAGTAGTCGCTCAATATAGTGAAGTTCACTCTTTGGAGCGGGATTTTTCTAAGGCTTTCTTAAAGTGAATTTGATCCAAAATGCACATTTCGTTCTATGTGAATATTTTTAATTTTAATTAGGCATTGAACAAAGCTTGCGCTCAGGCTTAGACAGAAAAACAGAAACAATACCTCAGAGCTCTCAAGCTATGTAAAATGCTTGTGTGACAATTTTATACAAAATACGTTTTTATATAAAATTTTATGTGTTCACTATTGTGGATAGTTCACTATTTCGAGATTCACTAAATCGAGCGTCTACTGTATATATGTTAATCGGTCTTTCTTATGGTTTAAATACTTTTGTTCGCTTTTCCATTTAACATGAGAAATTTCAATTTAATTTCTGAAAAATGTCTGCTTCTAACCTTATGACTGAATGTATCGATCTACATCTACATACATATCCTACTATCTTTTAAATTGATCAAACACATAGATATTATGTTGTAGAAGATAGGATGATATACATAGTTTATAAGGGTAGATACTCAAAAATCTAAAAATAATTGTATATCAAAAACTATCCAAACGCTTTTCATCTTAGCCGTTCAGATTCGGTCGAAAAATGATTACTTTTCCCATTTTTGCCAACTTTATTATAACAAGCTACACAGCCATGAATGATTGAGAGAATATTGTTAATCAGCTGATCAGATCAAATGCGACCTGAAAACAGCTTTACAACCTGCTTATAGATTCATAAAATGCATATAGATGATGATTCTCGCACTGGCATATACATGTACATACATCGTACACGGATTCATCACCCTCTACCTCCTTTTTTATATAAAATCAATTCTAATGACTTTCAGATCGATGTACGAGTTAGTGTTGGTACTTTTCCGCAACTAAGTTTCTTCTTATTGATGAGATCCACGCTTAGAAATGGCCCAGTGGATGTGGTAGTACATCAGGAATACTAGATTTATGGTAGACGTTTGAAGATCACTATAGGCAACAATCTTATCAATTACCTTACCTCCGTTTCAATTTGATTCCCCTCGTGTGGTTTCATGAGGTAGGTATTTATAGTAAAAATATTTTTCTCAATCGCATTAAACCATTTCAAATTCTTGACAAATATTTGTTTTTAATTAGTCCACTGTAATTCAAGTTGCATTCGCATAGACCTAAGGTATACTTTTTATATACCTAAATTAATATAAAAAATCAATAAATAATAATAAATCTTAAAACTACTAACGAAATTACTTTTGTTTTTTATCTGTAACTTTAATTTTTCTAACGTACATTATTTTGAAACTCTTTAAGTCTCAAATTAATTCATACAGATACCTCTTTGACACTAGTTATGCCATTTTCCTTCCTATTAAAAATTCAATAACAAAATACAACGCTTTCACAGTTCACCGAACTTTGTTGTATAAACAGTTACATTACATGAATCATTCCTCAGATTCTTCAGATGTCCAAGGAAATTCCCTTAAATTCAAAAGAACCGAAAGTACATTGGCATCAATTTTCCCGGAACCTAACTCTAGAATTTGTCAATCTGATCTACAAAACATCATTGCACCCGGTGGTGTAGTGAAGAACTTAGCAAACTTCCATTGAAAATCAATTTCCTCTGAACTAAGTGTTACCAGTGACGGCTACCACCTCCACTCGAATACCACATAATTATTGTCTACGATCACATTGTCATCATTGGTGGAAACGTGCAGCATGACTCTTCAAGTCAAAACGCTTGCATTAGCACCTCTCCAACTCGAATGCACCTTAATTAGTGTAAATTGTAATTTTGCAATGTGTGCTCCAATTTGCCGATTCGCCTTTTATTCGCTTCTTTCTGACAACTGAGCGAACTGTAGCGAGCCGATGACATGGGTAGGAAAATTTTCTGATTTCGATCCTCAAGCAATTAACCACGAACCTGCAGAGGTCGTTCTTAAATTGCTGCTTGGGAAAGTGTGAACATTATTGATGGTCTAAGCAAAAAAATATCTGTCAGGTGCGGCGGGCCCTTTTAGTCCACCACCGATTCGGTGGCACAGATATTTATTGTTATTTTGTTTGTTCAATGGAATCGTATTGCCTCAGCACTTTGGTTATTAAAATATTAAATTAATTGGACTTTGCTTTAATATTTTTAAAGCTTTTTTTTCCTTTGCTTCATAGTAGTGCTATTTGAATATCGGAAACGCACGTGGGAAGGAAATTAGGTGTCGACTTTTAATGGTTCAATTAAGTCAGTTTACATTCTGAAAAGAAGTTTGGACACCTTCGAAAGCTACAAGAGTGTATCCACCGAAGTATTGTAGATACCTTATCTAAATATTTCAAAATACAATTTTGTTCTTTTGGAAAAATACAGCTAAATACAGCTGCAGCAACTGTTTTTATTTTCTAAAAGAAAATATTTGAGAGAAGCAGTTTCATAATTTGGAATATCCAAAACTTCTTTAATTAGAATTTTTAGTTATTTCTTGTATTTAGTTTTGTTTGGGAGCAAATCTACGTAAAATAAAAGGCATTTTGAGATTCCTTATCCCATTTTCCAAGCTTGCTAGTGGGGCAAGTTGAATCACTCGGTCTTCCCCACATGTACTACATTTTTATTAAAAAAATAACGGTTCAAAATTCGATTGTTTCTTCGTTCTTTATGGCCAAAGGCAATAGCATTATGTTGGTATGTAAGACACAAACATGTACATAATATATATGAGGTGATGAGAACCAAAACTCGCCATATCCATTTCAGAAAAACTCGCCCTTACCAAATTTAATTGTTTAATAACTTTTAAATGAGGATAGTTAGGAAATAATTTTGTATGTCCAATCATACATTTTTAAATCTATTTACTATGGTTTAAAGGAAAATTATATTAAAAGTTTCGTTAAAAAGATATTCGCATCATATGTATATGCTGCAGTCATACAGGAGTGCCCAGTTAATGCGAATTTTGGAAAATTTTAAATGTGTATTTGGGTGTTTCCATCGTTACGGGTGTGAGTGAGACTCCATATTTTATTAATTATTCACATACCATTCCCAATTTATAAATAAAAACTTTACTATTCTATAAGACACCTGAAGCCCTTTTAAAAAATTAGTATATTAAAGTATGGAAAATTATTGGTTCAGTTATTGGATGCAATTTAATTGCGTTACGGGTGTGACCTTTGAAAACTGGTGATTTAAGATTAAGATATGTAATTTTCATGTGGTGTAATATATTGCATGAAAAGTATGTATTATTCTTTTCCAAATATTAACCCAGATAGTTGATCTTTATTTTCAGTTAAGAAGTGAGAACCAAACTACGAAAAACAATACAAAATTTTATTTGAAATCGTTACGGGTGTGACAGGTCATCGTTACGGGTGTGACCGAGTATATGATTTTATGCATGAAAACAATATAATATACTATATTTTGACGGGAAATTGTTGTCATCGAAGTATAATCATTTCTCACATGATGTCAGAAACATTTTCTCTGGAAAAATTAAGTTTTTCTCACTGAAAAGTGAATAGATTTTTCACTTCAATGAGATTTTTTCCATTTTCTTTTAAAATAGGGACAAATTTCACTTAAAGCCGATTAAATTTATATTAAAAGTAGATTTTCTTAGAATTATATCCCTTCATCATGAATTTCATATCTAAAAGCAACGAAACTAAAATTGAGTTGAAAAACAGAAGGAATATGATTTGAAATGCCAACCTGTTACGGGTGTGACATAGACTTAAAATTTTAAATACGGGCTCCGTATTAATTTCAAATTCTTGAAATTTTGTCTGACAGTAGATCATAGTATTCTCCTTTTCTCCCCAAATTATCACATTGATACAAATTTTTTTCTTATCTAGTAATGAAACACATAATTTTTTTGTTACGGGGGTGACACTAACCACTTTGTGAATCAACTGCCTAAAAACTCAAATTGTATTTACTATTGACTAATTAAATGACTTGAAAACGTGCTTAGAGATCTGATAAGTGGAAATAACCACCGGTTCTAAAATTGTGAAACAATTAATTATTGAAAATAGGGTTTTGAGCTTCTGATAAAAAAAGTGACTTTTGGAGACCTATTCTGCTAAGTGGTTCGAGCTGCGAAATAAGCTTCGATAAAAAAATTATTGATAATTGCACTTTTAAAATGAAGCATGCAATCTTTTAAAACCATCTAACGGTACTTTTTTTCAATTCGAAGTCATATTTTGTGATTTTTCGTAAAGGGTCGTTTTGTATGGAATCACCCATATATACGTAATGTTTGTATGTACATTGTACAATGAACATGTATCATAATGAAACTGTTGATATTAGTAGCTATTGACATTGGGAACACAGAATACATTCAAAGTTCTTTAAATGCAAACGAAATTTGGCATACATCGAGCCTCGCACATACCCCAAATCCTATAGTGAGCCCAAACAGGGGGGTTGCAGACATATCTCACTTTTAAAACGCAGCAGCCATAATGCTGGCAATGAAAGCAAATTAAAATTATCTCAAAAAGTAGCATCAGTAATTTTTAATTTTCTCAAAAACTAGAAGACATAAAAGCTTTTGGTTTTTTGTGTTCGATTCAGAATTGATATGAGCATTGACCAGACAGATAATATTTAGTTTTTATTTCACAATTTTGAGAAAAATTGATCCAAACATTTTTTTTGTGATTTTTTTTTATCAAAATTTTGAATTTTTGAATTTAAAACTATTGACACAAATAATATAATTTAAATGTAGGATTAAAGAAAAGACTTTTGGCTTTTAAAACCGTTATTGTTTTGCATTTTAAGTATTGCTGTTGTTTTTTAATATTTGATTTTCCATTTAAGTCGTTTTTTTGAAAATCGCCCCTACCTCCTAAACGGAGCGAAATAGACCCCCTCCCATAGAAAAAATGCTTGTATTTGACCCCTCTACAAAAATCCACTGTCAATTTTCAGCGCCAAAGTTATCGTACTCGTGACCTCGAAAAATTTAACGGCATTGCAACAAATACATTTTTAGTAAAAAATCCCACAAATTAAAGTATTGCGCGACATTTTGATCAAAAAAATGTTTTTGTTGCAATGCAATTAAATTTTGCGAGATTTGATTTGCGAGATTTCAGTTTGCGGGATTTCGTTATTGCGAGATTATGAAAATCGGGATTCTTTAATTTGTGAGATTTTGTACCTAACCCCTTTAATAAATTTTAGACTAATAGTTCAGTAGAGAGAAAAAAATAACTGTCTGACATCTGGTGCAGAACTTAGATTTTTAATGGAGTTTTGAAAAAATGTCACCAAAAAACCTATAACTATTCTACTTTTTTGTCTAAGAAAAATAGTATGTATACTTTCATTTTTAAGGAATATGCCTGTCCACATAATATGCTAGACTTAATGGTTTATTTAATTGAAAAAAAAGCAGTTGGCTATTTCTAAATGTCAATGGTTTTTTATAGCCGTTCGTTACGTGACACTTTAACAACAAATATCACTGAAAAAAAAAACAGACCAACATCTCTTCGCTGACACCCCAGCACACATGTTTTAAGCTATTACAACTCAAAATTTAGTTTTAACCAAATCCATTGTTTTGAGTAACGTTGCTACTTCAGTGGTGTAGCGTGGGTTTTTGCCGCCCGGGGCGGTGTCTAATTTTGCCGCCCCCCAAAATGTATTCAAAACAAGCAAATTCAAAACAAACAAAAAATACAAATTTCATATATACAGGGTGTCCTGTAAATAATGGATAACCTTGCAACTGGTTGTAGCAGGCCTTATGACCTTTCCAGAAAAAAATATAAAAAAATATTTTCCCTGTGGTTACTATGTTATGATGTTTTTTTCCAAAAGTTGTTAACAAGTACTACATTCCTCAAATACGTGAACGCTACGACCATGGACGAACAATTTTTACTATTTTTATATTTTTGTAATATTCTAGAATAACTGTTGTAATAGATGGGTGGTAAAATTTAACAGTAGTTATTGCATTTTTGATGTGTAAACATCTTAGCTCTCGGTATGGGTAAAATTGAAAATCGGCCACAACGGATATGGGCTCACGGTTCCGTTTCGAACCATTTTGTTTGTTGTAGGTAAGTAGAACTCTGTAAACTCAAATAGGTAAGGTCGTTTTCGTTTGATATTTAATGGTTTTGGTATTTGCTAAGTGGAGTGAATTTCTACACCCCGACTCCCCAGTAGATAATTTCTCTCAGAATGCTCGTCTTGACATTAAATATCTAATGGAGTCACTCCGTTTCATCTCTTGATTGGATGTCAGGAATATCTCTGCAATCATATCTTGACAGAGGTATGTGACATAAATTTTGGCATTTTGTTCCTTTTTTTTAAGAAATTAAATTATTTATTTCTTTGTTTTGTATCCATATGCTGCTTTTGATGTTAATCTCTGCAATTGTGGGTGGCAATTTTGGTTTGTCATATTAAGTGTTATGTATTTGCAATTTCTTAATTTGAAATGCCATAACATGATTTGCAAAGTGGAGCATTCTTTTATTTTTCTCTAGTGAGCTGTGGTTAATTTGTCAAAAAGAAGAGTTGCAATGTCATATTTAAAGAAGTTACTTTGAGTAACTTTTCATTAAGGAACGACAAAAGCTAAAAATATGACTGATCTGTCAAACAAATTGGATGAAAAAAAGTGGAAATAGATTTGGAATTACAAATCAGGAACAAATTGTGATTTCATTAGATTTATTGAAAAGAACGGAAAGTTAAAAAAAATCAGTATACATTTATTTTTCAAAAATTTTTTTTTTTAAATTTTGAGCTTGAAAATGATTTTTTCGAAAACTATTATATGCTCTTGTCGTACTGGGATCCTGTTTGTTTTATTATGATAATCTAATCCGGATCAGATCTGGGGGATACTTAAATTAAGCTATTATTACAAAAATGAAAAAAATCGAGAAGCAAACAAAAGATAACTCAAAATGAAAACATCGTGATTTCAGCTGCCTTTGACGGATTAACCATTTCAACTCAGTATCAAGGAGATGAGTTGGAAAATTGTACCTACTCAAAGTTACTTTTTGACACTTTAGCTTTGAATCCAGGAACAAATTTGTGACGTCATAAAGATAATTAAAGTAGCTTAATTTGTGATGGTTTATTTGCGGAGTAGTTTTTTCGGAAGGGGTTTTTAAATAGGTAAATTCACTATAAATTGTGTCGTGCGACCATTTTGTTTGAGCGCTTGTATTACAGATTCCTAATTTTTGCCATACGTGGTAGGTAATGACCCGATCATTTACCCTCAGGTGAAAACGAATGTTTACACATCTTCAACGCGAGTCCCAGTACTCACACATTTTTTTTTATTATATTTTTTTTAAATATTTTTTTTTCAAACTTTTTTCGAAAAAGTTTGACCACCTCTAATAAATTAAAATTGTATGAGAACATGAGTGGCCAATTGCTTAAGAAAGTTGTCTATTTAATGCACTTTTCAAAATGGTATAACACATGCTTGTGTATTAACGAAATAACCAAGAAAATTTGTCAATCATCTAATAAAGCTGCTTTTAACATTTTGGCAAAGTGTCTATCAAAATGTTACAATAACCTCCAAATTTGGGTTGGACAAAGATTTTCTCTTTTGATGTGTAAGGGGGTTCAGTGCTAGTATAAAACTCGATTTTAGGTGTTGAAAGCCAAATCATTTGGCCACCATATTGGAAAACGAGTTCTAAAATGGTTTTCCATGGCAATTTAAATTTTATTAATCTAAGAAAAAAAAACTTTGGTACAAATTTTTTGTAAATTCAATTCTCTTCAATTTATGTTAACATACTTTTTACCCTAAAGTTATAAATAAAAAAGTTATAATCAAAATTTAAACATTGAAAAGATTCATATGTTTTTGATTATAACTTTTTTATTTATAACTTTAGGGTAAAAAGCATGTTAACATAAATTGAAGAGAATTGAATTTTCTACAAAATTGTACCAAATTTTTTTTTTCTAAGACTAATTAAATTTAAAATGCCATGGAAAACTTTGCAGAACTCGTTTTTCAATATAGTGGCCAAATGGTTGGGCTTTCAACACCTAAAATCGAATTTTATACTTGCACTGAACCCCCTTACACACCAAAAGAGAAAATCTTTGTGCAACTCAAATTTGGAGGTTATTGTAACATTTTGATAGACATTTGCCAAAATGTTAAAAGCAGCTTTATTAGATGATTGACAAATTTTCTTGGTTATTTCGTTAATACATAAGCATGTGTTATACCATTTTGAAAAGTGCATTAAATAGACAACTTTTTTAAGTAATTGGCCACTCATGTTCTCATACAATTTTAATTTATTACAGGTGGTCAAACTTTTTCGAAAATACATTTTTTTACTGAAAAAAATATTTTAAAAAATTATAATAAAAAAAATGCAATAACTACTGTTAAATTATACCACCCATCTATTACAACAGTTATTCTAGAATATTACAAAAATATAAAAATAGTAAAAATTGTTTATCCATGGTCGTAGCGTTCACGTATTTGAGGAAAGTAGTACTTGTTAACAACTTGTGGAAAAAACATCATAACATAGTAACCACAGGGAAAATATTTTTTTTATATTTTTTTCTGGAAAGGTCATAAGGCCTGCTACAACCGGTTGCAAGGTTATCCATTATTTACAGGACACCCTGTATGCATAGACATAAAAATGCTACAAAACTTTTCATTCAAAGTTAAATTTATTATTGTCACATAATGTATACGAGAATATATCATTATTTTTGAATGTCAGTCAGAAAAAACATTATTATAACACATTTTTTTTAAGTAAAGATACATAGATGGTTGAAAACAAAATTTAATTTTTATATCATAACAGTGTTGGTGAAATAGTCGAACACAGAAAAGTGGTGGAAAAGTATAAATTATGTAATTTTGGATACAGTTTGTATATAACTTGAACGAAAGCCTTTACAATTTAGTTAGGAAAATATAAGTATCATTTTTAGCCATTAAAATAAAAGTTATCTTGATTCAAAACAAAGTAGGTAATTATTCTTTTTTTATATGGTGGCTTTTCAAAAATGGCAAAATGTGGTGAAAAGCGAGGCGCACATCTCTTGTTCTCAAAGAATAAAAATAAGAATAGAATAAACGAACAAAAAATTCTTCTAGTGTAATTTGCTAGAAAAAGTTATAACCATAACTCATAACTAGTCAAATAACAAATACCTACATATAATTACATTATTGTTATAAAACTATTGGTATTTCGTTTTGGTGTCAAATTTTTGACTAGCTAGTGCACAAATTTTAAAATAAATAAAAATAAAATGTTTGAAGTGCTGTGTCGGCAAATTGCACTCGAAAACTCTTACTTCGAGGACGTCTAACAAAGAAATGATAAATGACCCATAAACAAACATTTTTATAGGTATCAGGAAAAGAAGATAGCTTCATGATAATAAACTTTTTCTTTATTCAAAAAAATCAAACATTTAAAAATCAAACACTTTGAGAATCAGAATTTTAATTAGACTTACGTGGATGTATACCACAGTACATATATTAAAGGTAATATCATAAGAGTTTTGATTTTTGTTTCTTCTTATTAAAATTTGTGTGAAATGTCAATATTTGTTGTTGTTTTTACGTGTATTTAAGTCATCACATTCCCAGCCAATTTTATTTCTGACATAGGTATTCAATTTTAATTTGTTGTTGTTTTTACGTGTGTTTTCTTCCACACGTTCGCAGCCATTTTTTATTTCCGACTGACAACCTGCGCAGTATAATACCTTAGATTTGTGTACTGTGGATGTATATGATGTGTATAATTATAATAGCATAAGAACTTTAAAAAAAATTTCAAACTTTTCACATGAACAATTTCCGATTACTACATTTCGAGTAGGTACATACATAGGTATCTTTACAGAAAAGCAAAGTTCAAACGAAGTTTTTTCCCGTTATTTTATTTTGGTAAGACGGCATAATGTTTCAGAATGTAAAAGGAAGAGCAGTCTACTCGTTTTTGTTTGTTTTTTTTTTTCTCCGCCTTTCACGTATACTATTTTCTCACTTCATCTCACAATCTTAAAAGCGCTATCATTGTATATCCACTCTATAGTATTCTCATGAAACACGATTTTGTAGGTTGACATTTGGTCGGTCAAAATGTTTAAGCCTAGTACGCTGCTGATGCGAAACGAAATTTTTAGTTGGTCTCCAACAACACAACGAAATGCTTACGAAAACGCAGCGAAAAAATATTCATTGACAGTTACACCAATTCAAAAATTCAAAACCAATGCAACTGACAAAAAAAAGAACACAGACAGCCACGCTGTAGTGAAAGAAACAACAAAATACACACAAATGTCATTTTTCCGCACACAATAAATGGCCTGGGTAATTAATTGTGTGCGAAAAAAGAGTGTAGACTTTTCCAAAAAGTATGCAACAATTTTCAAATTCGTTCATCGAACAGCGTACTGCAGAACGAAAAGTAGAACTAAATTTTTAGTTTATGATTTCGTTGTGTCATTTTTGTATGGGATTTTTCGTTTCGCATCAGCAGCGTACTAGGCTTTAAGCGTGAAACGTAAGAGTAAAATTTCTTTTTTATGGAACTTTAAATATCAATCCTATAAAAAGTATTTTAACAATTAAGTTTGGCTATAGTTTATTCTGGTCCGGGTTCCGATTGGTTCCGATCACATCATACATACTTGCCGGAAGGCTCCAAAGTTTTTTGCATGATATAAATGTTGAACTTGAGTTCAAGTTGTTGTTGCTGCATTCAAATATTCAATATTATTCTTTCTACTGTTTAAATGAATTTGATAATAATTTTTGGTTGGTGACATGATTTTTGATTTCAATGCCACCCCGGATATATTTTGGGAAGGGCAAAATTAATTAATCATGCTTATTACGGAATTTACAATGGAAGTGGAGCGGAAGCAAGGTGGCTTAGCACATTGCGTCGGTATTACAATTGAACGGATAACGATCGGTAGATTCACTTATTGAAATCTGATGTAAAGCATTACTGATCGAGTAGCTTCCCGCCTGAATTGCGAATTCGATAATAGACATGAATAATTTTCTAAGAGCGCCGAAATTTCACAGTAAAATATAATTATTAAATTAAAAAAAAAAAAAAAATTGCCACCAAATTTGCCGCCCCCCAGTAAGTGCCGCCCGGGGCGGGCCGCCCCCCCCCCGCCCCACCCACGCTACGCCACTGTGCTACTTTAAACCCTATTCGGCAGTGATTTGCGTGATACTTTTTTTAACTGGCATTCCTTTCCAGATGTTCAAAAAGGCACCCGGAAATACCTTCACGAACACCTTGGCAAAAGGGTTTGATTAAACATTGTGAAACTAGTCCTTAAAGGTTTTACTATTTATTATTTTCTTTTTGAAAGGGGCCCCGCAATTTGATCTCGCACACGCCTCATTTTTGGTCTGCCTCTGTTTAAATCGTAGCACAAAAAACTCATGTAATAGCTTAGAACCCAAAACCAAGTATTCCATTTCTTTACTTGAAAAAAAAACGAATATATCCAAACAAAATTTAGAATATTTATGAACTTTCATTTATAAACCTAGTTTCAAAAAAATTCACTAACCCATTTTCGAAATATTGAATTTTCCAAAAAAAAGTTTTTTTTTATTTAAAAAAAAAAAATCCAAAATTAACCTTTTTCAAAACTTTGATAATATTAATGACATTTTAAATGAGCTTTGTCATACAAATTTCGATTGAAATCGGTTAAGCCGTTAACAGAAACTCAAAATTAAAAAAATCTTTATATGCCAGGTATCGTTAACAATAGATTTTATTAAACTTCTTTTACAAAAATGTACATCACCAGCTACTATAATAGACTGATTTTTTTCTTTCAAAATCGTTAGAGCCGTTTTTGAGATAGATAAGCTTTTTCTTAACAGTTGTACGGGAAGTATGTACCGTTATTTTTTGAGCTAAAAAAAAATCAGTTTCCCCCTGGAGAGTACCTAAAGAAAAAACCTTAAGTTCAAAATTTGAAGCAAATCGCTTCAGGGATTTAGTCTATAGGTTCAGGTACAGACAGACAGACAGAATTGAGAGCGTGGCATCCCCCCAGTTTCTCAAAAATTCTTATAAATAATATAGCACTTAAGATTGTTTCAAATTGGTAGATCGGTAGGGTTTAAAGTGCATACAAGGAGAAAAGTGAAACATTTTTAATTTTCCACTCAGGGGGCGTGACATCCACGCACTTTCTCAGAATTGATTACATTTATGTATATGGAGCAATTCTGGTTTGATTTTCACCTGGAAATATAAAATCTTTGCAAAAAGGAGTGCAAATCACAACAAAAACAAAAATACAAAAATGAGCCAAGTTCTTATATGTACAACCAAGTTGTGTGTAAAAAGTCAGCCATAAAAAGTAATGAGATCAAATATGTTAAGCAAAGTAATATCGAAACAAACTCCAAACTATGAAAGAAATTTAGTATTTGATGATTACTGATTGAATTTGTTGGATTTACATACTTAGCAAGTTTTCTCTTAATTACTTAAGGTACTCACAATTTAAAATGTATGAAAACCTTAGCAGTGAACCCACCAAATTTCAATTAGTAATGTCATTAAATACCAGAATTCTCTCATAGTCTGGAGTTCTTCCGACTTTCCATCCCAAAAGTTAAATAAGTTTTTGAGCAAACAAAATTTTAAAATTTACCATTATATAAGGTTCGTTGTACTGGAAGCTATTTATAAATAGCTAGCGCAGCAATTCAAACCAATAAAACGCTATACTAACTTTTATATTCAATCCAAGTCTAGCTCCACCTACGTTAAAACTTAACGAAACTTTATATCTACTTTTATACTGACTTATTTATCGACACTTTTGGGTTTGTTGTTGTTTACCAAGGGAAATTTAACTGTGCTATGTAACTAGATAAGACAAGACAGAGACTTTTCCGATCTCGTGGTCAGCCGGTCTTTATAAAGTGAGGTTTTACTCTATTTTATGGCTTAAACAAGATAGGATAGCCTATTCACATAATACATACCTACATGAATACCTATCTACTGTCAACTTGCTATCGTTTTCAATAAATAATAAAAAAATATGTAAATATTTTTCCACATATTCCTTAAATGTATCTTTTTTTCTGACAGCACCACTAAACCACTGATCTCCAAAACCTTCAAAATCTTTCCTTATCAATCACCTCAATTAGAAAGATACCTATCAACTTTGAAGTTCCATTGTTTTTGTTTACAATTTTAAATCAACAAAGCTTTTCCTCCTCCTTCACTCTTCCAAAAGAACCTCTACTTCACAAACAAAATAAATAAAAGAGAAACAGCCCCACTCAGAGTCAAAAAACCCCAAATGAAGAGAGTCAAATTTAATCTCACAAACACAAGTTAACCTACAAAAAAAAAATATCCAACCCACTTAAGTGCCGTTAAGTGATGTGACGTCACGATTAATCATCAAACTGGAGGAAGTACCACACTTCTCAATATAAACTCGGTAATCGCAGAGTGCATATACATAAGTTGCGGATGTTAATCCAAAACAACAACAACAAAAACGCAACTTTATTAAAGAAAAGCTTTCTTGCCGGTTCGGTGTGGGTTGGCCTGCTTCTTGCGCGTATCTATCTGTATGTGCCTCTGCTGTCTTACGCCAAAGCCAAACCGACCAAACACTTTAAAGATACCAAAGAAAAAAAGCTTCAATTGGGGAGCGCTTGTAGTATATTGGCGTCGTCATCGTCATCGCAATCACGATGCATTCCAAGCAAGAGTAAAAGTGTTTCTGTATATTGTGTCGTGCTCGTTTCTTTCTCGTCGTTCGTCGTAGTTTCGTTGGTCGTGTTTCCATAATTAGATTGATAATACGGCTCCATCTTTCGGTTTTTTTTGTTTGTTTTAAGTTTACCTGAATTTTCTTTTTTGATTCTAAAGTTTTCTTGTAAAGCGTCTTGTTACATCAACACCACTATACTGAGAGCGCCAAAAAGACAACAACGAACGACACCGACACGAGAACGTAAGCGAAGCCATTTGTGCTTTATGACGCCTTGGTCTACTCGTAACCGAACCTACTACCTGTAGATGTAGCTGAGGCTTATAAGAAGTCTTGTAAGAGAGTCCCCCCAAAAAAGACAGAGAGAAATAAAAGTATCTGCGCGCGAGTGCACTGCGTGGATACTACATAATGCGACTGACTCTATAGCCCCCAAAGACTAAACGAACGAAATTTCTTTTTTGGAAGCTTCAGTTACCATCTACCAACTGCCTTGAGCGGACGTTAACGGAAACGCGTCCCCTAATTATAGACTCTAGTAGAGTTCGAAGAGACTTTGGTTGTTTTTTGGTTTTGTCTTGAAAGGAAACAAAGCTTCTTCTTTAGCCCCATACTTAGGTACTTATTTCACTTCCTGAGATAATCTATGTTGTATCTCATGCTCTTTCGGTGTTCCGTGCATTTTTGTTAAGACCGCCAGTTGTGCCCCATACGTTCAGGGGCCAATACCGTCTGCTCGTATCCGGGTCGTATAGAGCTTCTTAGTGTTAAAAAAAATATCGGAAAATATATAATCCGTTGCATCACTGTCTGAACACTTCAGTCGATCGAAGGTTGTTGAGCGAAGCTATACTTAAAAAAAAAATATTGACGAAACGGTTTTGGATACGGATCTCGAAGATTCTACAAAAAAAAATACTTGATCTTGCAAAGTTTTGTGTTTTTGGATTAAACAAACTTTTTTTTTTAATTGTGATAAAAAAAATCAAAAGTGAAGCCTTTCCTGTGGATTACCTTTAAGGCTGTTAAAATAGTGACCTCTTAAAAAATTTAAAAAAAAATTCAAAACATAGTCAGAAAAATGTTTTTGACTTAAAGAAAAGAAAATTTTCAAAAAAAAACAAAAAATTTCCCAAAAATAGTGAAAAAAGAAACTCAAAAAAAAAAAAACTCCCTTGTATCATGCTTAACATGGAGTCACCCCAAATGTACGATACCGTGCAGACTCTGTCACAACTGGACCTCAAAAAACAGCCCGCCCAAGCCATCATTGGTCAGATAACTCTGACGGCAATGGCTAATGGCGGCAATAGTTCTGCGGATGCAAATAACAATCACAATAACGGTTTAGTGGTGAATAAACATTCTGTCCATCATATGCAGCAAGCGGCAGCTGTGAACAACAACAACAATAATAACACCACAAACGGTAACGCACCTCAGCAACAGCAACAACAGAACAATAACGTTACAACCAGTATGTTGCAGAAACAAATGATGCAGCAATATTCACAAAGCGACCTGGACGAGTTAACCACTCAGGAAATAACCCTCGACCTTCAGCACCTCATCGATGATCAGTTCCGTGAGCAAGAGGCTTTGGGGATATTCAGTGATATGGTTGCTAGCCCTGGGGGCTTTGGAGGAGGAGGTTTGAACACAAATGGGGTTGTGAGTGCAGCGGCCAAAGTTCTACAACAGCATCAACTGCAGCAGCAGACACTTAGATCAGCCCAGAACCATGGCTACAGTCGGAATGCTTTGGCGTATATGCCCCAGGCGGTTCACTCGGGAGCAACCTATAGCAATAATTCAAGTGGCGATGAGAACAGCTCGGTAGGGTCGGAGGCTTCCACCATCAAAGAGGAACCAATTGATCCACAAGAGTACAGGAGACAGCTTCAGGATGGTAATGCTGCAGCGGCAGCTTTCATCGGTGCCGCCAATGGAACAACGAATGGACTGTATAATCTAGCAGCTGGGAGTGGAAATCTACCGTATCAGGCTACAAACGGTGGAACTAATGGCAACAATGCTTTCACCACGCTAACCCCTGCCAATGGCCTGCATCACGCAAATCTCCCACATCTTACTGCCGGAGCACATCTCCTTAAATCACATCACCTTTCCAACAACAAACAGATGCTTCCTCAACGGAAGCAATCGCAAAAGAACATCGACAAAGGCACAGATGAATATCGTCGTCGCCGCGAACGGAATAACATTGCAGTTCGTAAAAGCAGAGAAAAGGCCAAAGTGCGATCGCGCGAAGTCGAAGAACGCGTAAAAACTCTGCTCAAAGAAAAGGACGCGCTTCTCCGGCGCCTCGAAGAAATGACCAATGAAATTCAGCTACACAAACAAATCTACATGCAATTGATGAATCATGCCAATCCGGAAGTAAGTCGAATATGCAGGAGTTTTCTCAACATGAGCGATCATGGCCTTTAGAGCTAGAAGACTTTTTTCTTATAGTTAATTCCGATGCACACTGCTGGTCTCAGGATATTTATTCCTCATCCAAAAATCCTCATTTTCAATTTTATTTGTGTACAAAAAAAAGCAATCAAAAAATATGTCCATGTTTCCTTAAAAGAAATTCTGTTATAAAATTCATGGTGACAGTTAAAAAAAATCATATTATCACACTAAAAAAACAACAGTTAATTAGTTTTTGTAAATATTTTTGTTCTCGTAAATTATTTTCATAAATATTTTTTTGTATTCATTAAACTAAAAAAAAAAACACATAAATATTTTATTTTGTCAGGTATTCATTAAATTCGTACTTAAAAAGAAAATATTATTTAAATGTAAATTGTATACATACTTATTTTTATTGAATATTCGAAAAAGAAGATTGTAAGATAAGCCAAAGAAATATAATATTTAATAGAAAAATTATGTAGAAATCAAAGCTTATGACAAAAAAAAAAAAACATAAAAACAAAAAACGTGCAAAGTTTTAATTTTAAAAATATGTAGTTTTTTTTTTTACAAATAAAATGTATAATGTTTAAATATGATTGTATTTATTTATAAGCTAGCAAATTTCATCGATAATATTTTCGTTAATTTCGTTGGAAATCTGTAAAGTAAGCTATAGAATTTTTATGTAAAAAAAGTGTAAAAAATCATTCAAAGAAAAATGTAAAGTTGTGTATATTTTTGTATGAAACTCTATAAATGTATTTAATTCTTTTTTATTTAGTGAAATTTATTTTCTATAGGAAAAATTAAAGACGATTTTTTTGTCTATGCTGCAATAAATAAAATTTAATTTAAAAAAATTTCATGTATTTTTAATTTTATATTTTTTCAGCTAAGGCATAGAGAAAAAATTGAAGATTTTCTTAAATTGTGAGGGATTTATAGGTAAACTGCAACGATATCTACTTTTAAGTAATTTGGAGATGAATAGCTTCATCTTCGTAAAAAAAAAAAATGATACTAAAAGTAAGAACTGCAAAGACCACCAACAAAAATATTACATTATGTAGTTTCAAGTCACATGTTAAAAGTTACTTGGATCCTGACTGAAACAGAAAGTTGCTAGTGGCAAAAATAATTTTAAAACATAAGCGAAATTACATCAAGTTTTTCAATATCAGGTTTAAAATGCAATGATAAAGTTAGACATAAGCTAGACGAGAAACTCCATAATTTCAACTTGGGATCTATAGGGTGTGTTTTTAGATGTATGTATATTAGGGTGGTCCTTAAATTGGACATTGTCTTGGATAGCCCTCATTCGATTCAAAACATTGAAAAACAATTTCCCTAATTTTTTCAGATTTTTATTTCACCCCCTGGTCTCCCTTTTTTCACTTCAAGGTACAAATAATGGAGTTAGGATGATTCTTATAACACGAAAAAAAAATCGGAACTTATAGATTAGATTCAGACGAAAAAAAAATCGTATGGGAGGGGGGGTCTATTTCCCCCCGTTCAGGCGGGAGGGGTAATTTTCTAAAAATTTGACCCTAAATAGAAAAAAATTATTAAAAAACAACGGGACCACTTACAATGGCATGCTATAGCTTTTTTTAAAAGCCATGAATCCAGTCTCTAATATATTTTTTAAATCAAGTTTTTATTGTAAATAGTTTTTGAAAACATTTTTAAAAACAAAAAACAAAAATAATAGTTTTTTACGTTTGAAAATTATTTTTTTCAGAAACTATTAACAATAAAAACTTGATTTAAAAAATATATTAAGGACTGGATTCATGGCTTTAAAAAAAGCTATAGCATGCCATTGTAAGTTGTCCCGTTGTTTTTTAATAATTTTTTTCTATTTAGGGTCAAATTTTTAGAAAATTACCCCTCCCGCCTGAACGGGGGGAAATAGACCCCCCCTCCGATACGATTTTTTCTTAATGTTATTTTTGAATGGGGTTAATATTTTAAAAAAATTATTGAAAATAATTTTATTTATTCTCGTAACGGTACTTAATTTATGTGCCAAGTTTAAAGATTTTCCCTAAACTTTTACAATTTTTCTGATATTTTGAGTAAAAGACTGTGAAAACCCCATGCATTTTGTATGACAAGTTTCAAGTGCTCGCTAGCCCGTGTTACCGTTAACCGATTTCAATGAAATTTCATAAACATTTTTTTTCAATTACCTTGATTACTTTTAACAATGATGTGGATAATTAAAAAAAAAATTACAATATAATTGAATAAAAAAGATTCTTTAATCGTACGTATCTTCTCCGTTACCATTAGCTGTCTTCTCCGGTACCATCTCTCATATTTTTTTCTGATAGTAAAATAAAACTTTGCATTAAACTGACGATGGTTTTTGGTAAATGTTGGCTTTATGAATGTGTGCAAAAAAATCAACTTCATATCTTGAAGGACCGCACAGAATTTTAAGCTTTAAGGCATAAGGAAAGGCCGACATAATATGATTGTATGAAAAAAAAGTTTAAAATCGTTGGAGCGGTTTTTAAAAAAAATAATATTTTATATACCTATAAAATTCTTAAAACATTTTTACGGACAAAATTTGGAAAGCAATTATAAAGTATATATTTTTATGTGCAGATAAAAATTTTAAAAATGTTGTCCACCCGTTTTTGAGATATCGAATTTTCAAACAAAAAAATTGAAAACTTTTTCTAAAAATTCAAAAATCTTTTTTTTTGAAAATTTTAGTTTGCAATATTATTAAATCTTATCTATCTGAAATTTGAATATACATAAATCATTTATCTAAATCCGTTCAGCCGATAACGAGAAAGTTCAAAATAAAAATAACGTTCTATGACAGGTAGGTAGGTACTATGTATAGTTGCTTGGTGTAAAATTTTACAATTGTTGGTAGTAGATCGTACCAATTAAATTATATGGAAAAAGTTTGATCAAAGCCGTAGGAGTTTGATAAAAAAAAATATTTTCTTTTTCGGTTTTTTAACTTTTGTATGAAAGGTACCGTTATTTTTTCATTAATATAAATTTTTTCTAAAAATATTTTAGAGAGCACTAAAAAACTATTAAGTATCGAGCTTCAAAAAAATCGATAATATCCTTTTCAAAATATGTATTTGATTTTCAAAAAAAAATTTTAAACATTTTTTAAAAATCCAAAAAATATTTGTTTTAAATTTTGGTACACAAAACTATTTACACTTTTTGGCAGCGTATAGAAAAAAGGTTATTGAAATCAGTCATACCGTTTTGAAGGAAATTGAAATTTAAAAAAATGGTTCTTTGGGAGGTACCATTAATAACCATTTTTTGAAAAATGGTTTTCCACCCAAGGGAAGCCTTTACTAAAAGTAATTTATTGAATTTTTTTAAGAAAAGTTGTAAGGCCGTTTTTCAGAAAAATACGATTATGTAAAATTGCTGAAAAATATTGTATGGCAGGTACCGTTATTTTTAGTTCTAAAAAAAAATGAAAAAAAAAGTGTGGGCATAATCACCAAAAACCACTATGCACCAAGCTTGAAGAAAATCGATAGAGCCGTTCAGGCTGTAAGACGAACAGACAGATAGAACTGTACCACCCACTTTTTTGGTTTTCTCTATCATCTTAATGCCATGTTTGATTGTTATCTCAATTTTTTTTTTGCACGAATCCGAAACTTGCCCTATAGTACCTATATATCGCAAGTAAAAGCAGTCCATAAAAGCTGCAAATACTAACATAAGAACACTTTATATATTTTTTACTTGCGATATAAGTACTACAAGGCAAATTTTGGATTCGTGCAAAATAAAGATATTGAGAAAACGAACAAACATGACATTAAGATGATAGAGAACACCAAGAAAGTGGGTGGCACAGTTCTGTCTGTCTGTCTGTTCGTCTACAGCCTAAACGACTCTATCGATTTTCTTCAAACTTGGTGCAAACTGGTTTTTGGTGATTATGTCCACACATTTTATTTAATTTTTTTTAGAACCAAAAATAACGGTACCTGCCATACAATATTTTTTAGCAATTTTACGTAATCGTATTTTTCTGAAAAATGGCTCTAAAACTTATCTTAAAAAAATTCAATAAATAACTTTTAGTAAAGGCTTCTCTTGGGTGAAAAACCGTTTTTCAAAAAATGGTTATTAATAGTACCTCCCAAAGAACCATTTTTTAAATTTTCAATTTTCTTCAAAACGGTATGACTGATTTTAATAACCTTTTTTCTATACGCTTCCAAAAAGTGTAAATAGTTTTGTGTACCAAACTTAAAAAACAAATATTTTTTGGATTTTTAAAAAATGTTTAAAAATTTTTTTTTTTTGAAAATCAAATATTTTGAAAAGGATATTATCAATTTTTTTGAAACTCAATACTTAATAGTTTTTAAGTGCTCTCTAAAATATTTTTAGAAAAAATGTATATTAATGAAAAAATAACGGTAGGTACCTTCCATACAAAAGTTACAAAACCGCAAAGGAAAATATTTTTTTTTATGAAAAACGACTCCTACGGTTTTGATTAAACTTTTTCCATATGCATAATTCAATTGGTACGATCTACTACCAAAAATTTGTAAAATTTTACACTTAGCAACTATTAATAGTACCTACCTGTCATAGAACGTTATTTTTATTTTGAATCTTCTCGTTATCGGCTGAACAGATTTTGATAAATGTTTTTATATAAAAATTTCAGATAAGATTTAATAATGTTGCAAATTAAAATTTTCAAAAAAAAAGTTTCAATTTTTAAAAAAAGTTTTAATTTTTTTTTATTAGATATCTAAGAAATGAGCGTTTTTTTATCTGCAGATAAATATATACTTAAGATTTGCGTACCAAAATTTGTCCTTAAAAATGTTTTAAGAATTTGATGTATAAAATACTATTTTTTTAAAAAACCGCTCCAACGATTTTAAACTTTTTTTCCGTACAATCCTATTGTGTATATCAAAAATTAAGATGGCATTGTTTTTTTTACCACAGACTGTCAAAGGAGTTGTTTTAGCTAATTAAAATGTCGTATTTCATGCTTCTCTACATTTTTCTCTCATAATATCCATGTTTTTATGTAAAATTTTCTTAAGCCCGCAGTGTCTGGAACATAAGAGCAAGTTCGTGCGAGCCAGTCGTGCATTTTATTTTGTATGGAATTCCTATTTATAACAATAAGCATTTTCGGTCCAATCCAATTGATAAATCAAGTTTTACAAAGCTTCAAATCCTTTAGCTGGATATAATATGAAAAATAGGGTAACAGTGGAGCAGCAAATTTAGGATTTGCTCAAAAAATTTGCATTCAAAAAGCTATGCCTAAATTCGGGAAAAAAAATCTTGGAAAATCTAATTTTTCTATTTTTTGTCCGGAAGCTTCAGTCTTCTTTTAAGTGGATCGGAAATGCACTTTCTTCAACTTGAACTCCAAATAAAAACTAGGTAGGTATCCATAAAATCTGCAAAAACAATTTGCACTCAAATAGCTACAATTTTTAGCTTCAGAACACTTATTATTTTCGTCCGGTAATAAAAATACAGAATATTTTCATACGTCCATATATGTATTTACGTATCTACTTCTAAGAAGATATTTAAGCCAATAAAAGGCGTCTTTGTATAATTTTAAGCATCGCAATCGCATTACCGAAGCTCCGGAGTAACCAAATATATTTCATTTACTTAATCACCAAATACCTAACTAAATATTTTAAGAAGTTTAGATAATTACATTTAAATTAAAATTTAAATATTTTAAGAAATTTAAATGAATTTTAAAGAAAATTAAAATGAGAAATAGTTGCTTGTAGTTTCATAGGACTGAGACCTTGCGTCAGGTCCGGTTGTTCTGATTCTTTTGCTGTGTTGTTGTTTATGATATGCCCCGGATCTATGGGAGGGCAAACCGGGGCCTGTGCCCCAGGCACAGCTTTCAGGGGTGCCAGATAAATGCACGTAAAAAATTATTGCAGGCACTATTTTATGGCTGTTTTACAATGACGCGTTAGCGTTCACGAAGCGTACGTTACATTTAACAAGCGTTATGGCCGCGTCGAGATAAATCGAGCAAAAAAATTCAAACATTTTTCAACACCAGATGGCCACATACCTGAATTGAAATCGAAATGCCAAAACGCACGCAAAAGTTGAATAATCTCTACTTTCGCGTTGCAGCCGCTTACGTTACGTTGGTTTGTGTACCTACTAATGGATGCTTAATCGTAACATAATGCTCAACGCGTCATTGTAAACACTAAACAGAAATTCCTATGCCTGAACTTTTGCGTTGACAGGCAAATCTTTCAACGCGACGCCCAACGCGGCATTGTACCTAAAACAGCCATTATGGCTGATTTACAATGACGCGTTCGCGTTCGCGTTCGCGTTCGCGATGCGTACGTTACATTTAACAAGCGTTACGGCCGCGTCAAGATAAATCGAGCAAAAAAATTCAAACTTTTTTCAACACAAGATGGCCACATACCTAAATTGAAATCGAAATGTCAAAACGCACGCAAAAGTTGAATAATTTCTACTTTCGCGTTGCAGCCGCTTACGTTACGTTGGTTTGTGTACCTACTAATGGATGCAAAATCGTAATATAATGGCTGATTTACAATGACGCGTTCGCATTCGCGATGCGTACGTTACATTTAACAAGCGCTACGGCCGCGTCAAGATAAATCGAGCAAAAAAATTCAAACTTTTTTCAACACAAGATGGCCACATACCTAAATTGAAATCGAAATGTCAAAACGCACGCAAAAGTTGAATAATCTCTACTTTCGCGTTGCAGCCGCTTACGTTACGTTTGTTTGTGTACCTACTAATCGATGCAAAATCGTAACATAATGCTCAACGCGTCATTGTAAACACTAAACAGATATTCCTATGCCTGAACTTTTGCGTTGACAAGCAAATCTTTCAACGCAACGCCCAACGCGGCATTGTAAATCAGCCATAATGCTCAACGCGTCATTGTAAACACTATACAGATATTCCTATGCCTGAACTTTTGCGTTGACAGGCAAATCTTTCAACGCAACGCCCAACACGGCATTGTAAAACAGCCATTAATGAAACAGTTTTTTCTACATTTTCACCACTTAGGCCGTGTGCCAATTGCGTTAAAATCCTGGTTAAATTTGATCCCACGGCTAAATTTTGACATTACTGAGGTGAATATAGACTTCAAAATTTAACCTGCTCAGGAGCTCGTTAAAATTTTAGTCGGTGGTTAATTTTTGACATGTCTATGGGTGCGTTCGGCTGCGTATCTTAAGCGATCCGGATTTGTTTGTGTTGTCGTAAACCCTTGTAAAAAACAGCTGATTTCAGCTGATGCAAAAACAACTCAAGGTATCTGAAATTTTTTTGGATTATTATAGCCTATCGTTTAGCCTGCCGAACGCGAGGTATGCTCATGAAGAAGTGAGGGAGATAAATGTAGATAAATATTTTATTTTGCTATCATGAAGTCATGAATCCTATCGGGAAAGATGAAAAATGGAAACAAAACTAAAATTAAATGAAAGGATTAAGAAATATAGACAAAGACCTTATCATAAATTTAAGTATGCACTCAAGAAGAAGTTTGAATAACTTGAGATATATCCTTGATAATGTAAAAGAATCAATAAAATTTATTGAAAATACTTTTTCAGATGATTCATTCATTTTGCAAACTGAATTGTTTGCGAACTATCATTACTGAAAAAATACAACAACAAAACTAATGGGAAGTGAATGTTTAAAAAAAAATCCCATTTAATCCAATTGACACAGCAAAAACCTTAAATTTTACTCACCCCTATAAAAAGGGATAACATTTAACTGGGATCAAATTTAACCAGAATTTTAACGCAATTGGCACACGGCCTTAAACTTAAAATTATTTGAAACTGCATACCAAGACTCAAAACAATTTTTATTAGCTTTTTGTGCAACATCGGCTGCAGGATTTTTCAAATTGGGTTTGGACTGTCTTTGTCAAGCATTGTCTTTTGACTAATCTAACATAAATAAAGTTTGAAATCTGTTGAATATCGAGTACAAATTTATTAAAAAGTCTTATTCTTCCGGTTAAAAATATCCAATTAAGTATGCCGTGTTTTTTTTTGTTTAGTTCAAAAACTGGAGGGGAGCCAAAATTCGTGTTTTTTTTTGGATTTTTACCAATGTTGCGTTTGGCGCTCGATGTCGAAAATTTGCATTTATCACTACGCCAACATCATTAACAACTCATTAAAAAATCAGAATAACCGGACCTGATGCAAGGTCTAATGTATATAGTTACTGGAATAAAACGAAACATCTTCTTAATTATATTTCTGTATACCTATGTATGTAACATAAGTTCAAAAGCACAAAAAAAAACGTTTCTGTTGTAGTTTAATTTTGAAATTGCACAAAAGCAGAGCTGAAGGAGCTGAAGTTAACTGGCTCTGGAGGAGTCCAGACATTTTTAGAAAGTGAATTTCCAAGCCAGATTACCAGCGTTTAAGAATACATAATATGAAACGTTTGGGCATTAAAACAGTCCCCCTACAAATACTTACCAACATTTTTTTCAATGATGTATGTATTTTTGTTTGCAAATTAGTTTTCAATATATTTTTTTGGATGTGTTTTGTTTTCATTTAAAACTGATACCTAGATCAGTTTCACAACATCATGCTCCTCTACAATCATCTATTGTACCTTCGAGATGACTACTTGTAAAGTGAAGTTACAATGCATTCCATACTTCTTTTCTGTCCATTTATAATATCATATACCCCTAAGAATGCCATACATAAATAAATCGAAAACTCAGCATAAATTCAAATGTCATCCCTCTGTCACAATTCACCGCTCAGAACATTCTTCAAATCTCAATTGCAAATTTGTCAACGTAAACTAATAAATAAACAAGATTAACAAGCGTCTAAGCAGCATTTTCCCAACATTCACAATTAAATTTGAAACATAACAAAATTTAAATAAAAATAAATAAAATAAAAGAAAAAACAATAAAATAATTTCTTTTTCTCTCTACTTCTTGCCACCAAACAAAAAACTATCCACGTGAGAAGAAAATACGATCTGCTTCGAAATGCGCAAACCTTCAGGGATCGTTCATAATGTTGTGATCGGACAGAAAAAAAGACCAACCGTACAGTATTACAAGAATACTATACACCGAACACCACATATCGTTGCCAAGTATTTTTGGACAGCCTCATCCTATCTTTGCAATAAATAATAAAATTAGTAATTAACACTAAAATAATTAAAGTGTCCAATTGGTGGCTGCTGTTGTTGTTGTTGGCGCGAGATGACAAATGGACAAATTGAATGGATTTATGGTGAATTGAGGTGTGATTTAGGACCGCCATCTCCTCTAATTCATTTGAAAGGTAAAACGATTTCAATTTGAAACCATGAGCGTCAGGTGATGATGACAGGTGCATCATGCATTTGGAATTTTAATACCAAGGATATACAATATCATTAACATGATCTATGAATTTTGTATTTATTTATGAATATGTATTGTATGTATTGGTTTGAACTGCTCTCCCCCACATGGTGTGGAATAAAAATCAAAGCGATGAAAAATATCATCGAATTTATTTCGGTGACGGCAGAGTCACGCTTGACAAATTTTTCAGCTCTGAATCCAAATCCAGAAAGTGAAAGGAAGAAAATGTGCGAAGTTAAGGTTTTGGTAGTATATGCTCTGACTCTGGGGCACTTATGCCACCCGTATGGTGAGCATGGTTGCCACTTTAACAATAAATATTCCCAACGAAATTCAAAGATATAATATTAATGGTATTCATGCAACTGCGGCGTAAAGTCGTCGTAAGCTTATAGTTAAGTTGTAAACTGCGTTAATCTGTCCAATTTTCTATACAAATTGTGAAATATTTTCGAAGTTTAAAATTGCACTACATTTACTACGGTTTAATGTCTTTATTATAATTTTATGCACATTTTTAACTTTTTTTTTTGTGGAGATATTTGACCAATCAAAATAGACAAACTAAAGGGCAATCTTGGGAAGAATTCTCATATTGCTGAAAATTGGTACAGACTTACATTCCATTATTACAAATAACCTGCTCAGAGTTTCCATCAATTCGAGTGTTGGAAAAAAATTACTTAAGTCAGTAATATTGTTGAAAATACAGTTTTTTCCACGGTACCATAAATGTATCAAAAAGTAGCTAATTTAATGTTTATCTGAATTCGCTACAAAACGGTCTTGAATCCATTTTTTCTCAGTGAGCTATCATTTATAAAATATCGAGGAGAAATATACTCAGGAGAAAAAGAAATAAAATATCCTGAAAAAAAGAAGAGCTCGAAGAAAATGGCAAGCTACGATATTTCCAGGTGATAAGGCAGTTTTTAACTGTCTTAACAACGAACGAACAAAAAAAGAATATGTGAGTTCAAAAATGATTCACGTAGTAGATTCCTTAAAAGTCTGACGACGGATGCTTCTACCAAATACTCCTTATGGAAAGCAAAAGCAGATAAGTGCCTAAAAAGACCACAAACACAAAACCCGCCCTTGAAATCTCAAGATGGTAAATGGAGCGGAAACCCGAAACAAAAGGCTGATCTCTTCGCTGAACATCTTGCGAATGTTTTTAAGCCATTTCCAGCAAACACAGCTACAGATCCCTTACAGTTTGTTGATAGAAATGACGAGTGTGAAATACCTCTTGTCACTCTCGAAGAAGTAAGAAGCATTTGTGTCAACATAAACTTTCTAACAAAAATCACAAGGGTACGATCCAATAACTGCGCAGGTTTTGACAGAAATGCCTTCAACAGCCTTCAAAAACTCCAATTTATAGTAAACGCATACTTTGAACTAAGATATGTGCCACATCATTGGAAAATTTCAGAAGTCATTGTTATATTTAAACAAGGTAAGCCCCCAACAGAAATAACATCTTACAGACCAATATCGCTTATACCAATCATGGCAAAAGTTTTTGAAAAACTGCTGCTGAAAAGGCTTAGCAAAATAATAGAAGAAAGAAGACTAATTCCAAGCTATCACTTTGGATTTAGAAATAAACATTCCACGATAGACCAAGTGCATCGAATTACGGATGTTGAAGAAAATGCACTTGAAGAAAAACAAGTATGGTCAGCTATATTCTTAGATGTTGCTGAAGCCTTTGACAGGGACTTTTGGCTTTTGGGACTTGAGTACAAACTGCATAGGGACCTTCCCAGGCAGTACTACGAAATACTGAAATCCTACGTTACGAACCGCCTCTTTTGAGTGCGGTACGACCAAAATTATTCGGTTCAGGTTGTATGGAGAGGCGGTCATAAATCTATAAAATTTGAACCAGTTAACCGATTTAAGTGAAATTTTTAGGCATGGTTAACGATACATTATATATCGTCAGAATAAATTGTCGCCCACTGACACGCCCTCTTAAAAAAAAAGTCTTTTAACTGTCAAATTTGATATAAATGAGGGGTGTGTTCTTGAAGAAAGTTGTAGAGAACGTAATTTCATATAGTTTTTCTTTACAAAATTGTATACCACGCCCACTTTTTTGGAGGCGTTTTTTGCAAAATTTGATTTTTGGAATATTTTCTCAGAAAACGAAACGAGCTGCCGTAGAAACATGCAAATAAAAATAACTATGCAAAATATTTACCACGCCCACTTTTGAGGGCGTTTTTGACAAAAACCTTGTTTATTAAATAGTTTCCACAACAACAAAAAAACTAAAATATACAACAGAGTATGTAGAAAATGCCCTTTTGAGCAAGCAGCAGTTTTTTGCCACATCCACTTTTTGAAGGTGTATCGGGAAAAATTGTTCAAACATGGGTATTTTTGAAGTGTTCTTTTTGTAAAGGTGATTAAAAACTATATTCAATTTATAATTCTAGTTTTATTTGTTTGCTTAATTGAATAAATCATAAATAAATAATTAAAAAATACTAATTTTATTTAAAATATATAAATAGTAAGAAGTATTATTTTGGCCAGCTGTATTTGATTTTTTCCAAGATTTGGTTGGCTCACATTGACCAATGTTGGATTATTTCGTCGACTTTTAAGCCATTTATGAATTAAGAAATTGCGTTTAGTTGCGCATTGATAGCCAGCACCTAACAGAGATAAAACGATAAGTCAAAACTGTTTTTTGTTTGTTTTTTTGAAGCTGAAAATTAACGAAATATGGTTCTTGAAACTGTCATAACTCGAAAAAGGGAAAAAACGGGAAAAAGGTAGAATAATATTCTTCATTTGTGGCAGGCACTCGAAGGCAAACCAAGCTAAGAAAAAATAAATGACATTTTGAACATTTGATTAATAACATCTAATTTTTCTAATTTTGTCCTATGAAGGTACCCACTGTGATGCGGTGTATCAAAAGGAAGTGTCCTAGGACTAAGCCTGTAATTGTTATATACAAGGGATATTCCAGCGGCGGCGTTAAATCGCACGATTTTTTTCGTGGTATAATTAATGCCCCTTGGTTTATAGGAAAAAGCGATATATATCGTGACCTTCAAGTTGAAATGGTTACAATAGTGGTTAAGAAAACAACAGGCTATGGGAAAGTGCTATAACTTTAAACTTCCTCCAATATGATATGTACATATATGAATTAAGAAAGAAAAATCATTTGTTGATCTTTCATAGATTGGTCCTGAGACTATACTTGGTACTTGGTACAAATTTTTACCGAGTGTCTTTTGATGATTTCCATCGGATAAAAAAAAAATGGTTAAATAAATCACTTTTTACACTTAAATTTTGCTTTTAGTTTAAGCCCGAAAAACTTGAAGAGAATCTTTAAACAACATTTAATTCCAAAATTATCATTTTATCATTATCATTGTACGTCCCATAGGCGCCCGGAGGGGGGGGGGCAAGGGGCGGCATTTGCCCCCCCTGGCTCTGGGAAATACCATTCACATATTTTTTAATTTGTTATAATGGATTTTATAAAGTACCTCCTATTTTTTGTCGGAGTCTATAAATTTGCCCCCCCCCCTGGCTCTGGACCAGGCCAAATGTATCTGAAAATATCCTTATCTTTTCGATATTGTTTTCAAAATATCGCTATTTTCTTGCCAGGTTCTCTTCAATGTTCTTGGTTTGCCTCCTTCTGGCATTTGCCAATAGAAAAGGAAGTTATAGGTAATTGATATATTCAATTGGTTAGGGTACATGCATGAGAAGGATATTGCCTCGCAATAAAATTGACAAATAAATTGCGAATTGTTGTTTGCGTAAAATTATTCAGTTGAGTGATTTTCTGATTTCTGACATCAAACCAAGATCCTTTCCTTGCTTTCCAGTAAACATCCGCAAAGCTATCTAGCTTAGCTTCCTTATAAAAAATTCAGTTATCTTGAGTTGCTTTGGTTTCACAAGGGCTTACAACCAAGGTTTTTACCTTCGTAAAAAAATTTGACTCGATTTGATCAAACGACCGACGAAACGGAAGACGAAAAAAGTGGGTTTTACAATTCTGTCTGTCTGCTTGTCTACCTGTCTGTCTGCCTGTGTATATGTCTGTCTGTTCGGCTACAGCCTTAACCCTTAACGCCTAGATCCATTTTCCTTAAACTAGGTAGGTACATAGCGTTTTTTAGTAATTCTACATTAGTTTTCTTCAATATGATTTTATGACCAATTTAGTATTGTTAAAAATGGCCCCACAGATTAAAAATAAAGTCAACAAATTACTTTCAGTGACGACAACATTTGAGCGATAGAATAATTTTTTGTTTTACTTTCGATTTTCTCGAAAACGCTAAGAGCGGTGTTGATATTTTATCTATGCAGAAGCTTACAAAAAGTTTGAGTTTTGTACTGATTTTTAAGAAATACAATTTTTTTTTTGAAAAATTCAATTAAAACTATTATTGAATTTGCTTTTTTGCGATTTTTTAACACCCTTTAAAATATAAAAATGTTTCACTTTTGTGCAAAAATAACGATACCTACCATACAAAAGTCAAAAAAACGTTGAGGAAACTCTCATTTTGATAAAAAAATTTCTGTCTGCTAAAATAAGTATACGGTCTACTATGAAAGATAAAATAATTTTACGCTTTACTATTATCAATTCTCGACTGAAAAGGTAAAGTATCTTAAGTCGACTTAAGATATTTCGTGTTTTTTTTGTTGAGCATCAGTGTCATTCAAAGGACTACAGTTCTGCCCTATCGGCTTCCTTCTATTTCACTTCTTTGCTTCTTTATAGACAAAACCAATTGCATCTTATGCTCAAAAGAGACAATCTCTACAGGAGGTAGAATATCTTAAGTCCACATAAGATTCTGTGGTCTGCTTAATTTTAAAACCTAAAATAGACTTAAGATTATATTGGCTAAAGACTTTTTTATTATTCTGAAATCGTAAATCATATTAAGTTGGCTTTAGATACATTCGCGCGTGCAAGCAGAAGCAAAAGGCATCCTTAAGTCGACATGAGATATACCACTTACAAAATTTCTTATGTCAATATAAAATGATTTTTTGAATTTAAAACTAAAAGTTTTCTCTCGCTTGCAAACCTACAAAGATTCGCGTAATAAAAAGAACATAAGATATTTTTTTAACCGTAGTTGGGTTCTAGATTACCTATATTTGAACGTTTTCTATGAGTGAATGAGTTAATCGTTCAGTTCTTTTTTCATTTAGTGTTTCAGTCAGTGTTTCTGATAGTGTTGTTTTATACGCAATTGAAAAATTATGTAAAAAAGTATGTATTTATTATTTTATTATTGAATCCTTTATAAATTACAAGAACACTCTTTTATTTTAAGCTAAGTTCCTTGAAGAAAAAAAAAACGACATGTATTTCTTATGGGAGCGCTTTTTGCGAAAAAAAAGTTTTTTGACGTTTAAATTTTTTGTATCGAACTGTGAACTACCCAAAAAAAAAACAAATTTTATATTCACCACGATTTTTTTTCGTACAAAACAATGTCACTGACATTCTTTTTCGAAAAAAAATTGCGTTTGGCATTTGTGTTTGATCTTTCATGGATCAGTCTCATTGAAATTTTTTTTGGAAACTGTAAACTGACGACGAATAAAAAAAAATTTTACACCACGGAAATTTTTTTTTTTACGAAAATATTTTTTTTCTCACCTTGAAGAATTTTCTTACTCAAAAGAATTGTATAGCTACTTAGCTTTAAGGATAGTTCATAAATTACTTCTTTAAAATGATTTTTTTGGATACATTGGTTTCATGTTAAGCAAATCGCGTGCTGCAGCCATTTTGCGAATGGTAAATTTAAAAAAAAAATAGGAAAACAGTACATTTTTGTTATTATTGATTTGACTTTTTAAACAATATAAAATTAAATCAAGTTTTTCCAAGGAATTTAGAACTTGGTTTATTTTCTTTTTATTAATTTAAAGTTTGTATATTGACTTGAAAGCTAAACTGTTTCTTTTTTTGTAATTAATTTTTTTCTGTGAGCCAAATGTGATTTTATATATAATATAATATAATATAGTTATAATAATTTTAACTATGTATATGCCTGTAAGACCTAAGGTCTTTTAAATGCAACCTGAATTGCATAGTACTAGTTAGAATAAATAGGAAGATAGGAAAGATTTAGCACGGTGGTGGATTGTGATCAAGGTGTTTATTATCTCATCAAATCCCACGGATGGCGTCCAGTTAAGCTGGGATATTTTATATTTTCTCTTAAAAGAAATTCCAGTCTTTTTTATTTTTAAGTTTTTTTATTATTAAAGTTTATCTCTATAGAACAAATGTAATTTTTTCATTGTAATGACTTTAAGTTTAAAAAAAACAGAAAATATTATCTTAAATCTCTTTTTTTATCTCTTCAATTAAGCCCATACTTGAAAGGTTTTTTGGGAGGCAGCTTTGAAGTGTTTTTTTGCTGAAAAATAATCAAAATTGACTTAAGATACTTTACCTTTTCAGTCGAGAATTATACATGCCATAGAAACTTATTTTGAATTTTCTCACAATTGGCTGAACCGCTGAACGGATTTGAATGAAATTATTTATAAAAAACTTACCTTAAATAATATTGCATTTCAAAATTATCAAAAATTATAAAATTTTTTTGAAAATTTGATATCTCAGAATTGTGTTGGTGTCTGCCCCCCCCCCCCCTGGACAAAATCCTGCGGGCGCCTATGGTACGTCCCCATACATATGTACCTACATAGGTACATTTACTAAACACGAGAAATTTAAGTTGGGTCTTGTGTGTAAATGGAAACGAGAAATTTCATATTTATTTAAAAAACTGACAAAAACTATACTATTTTTTTTTTGTAGGAAACTCATAGATGGTAACAGTGCACTGAAGCTGAGGGTGATAATCAGTAGCCCGCGTAGATGGGCGCTACTATCCTGTAAGCGTGTGTATTGTTAGATATGAAGGCAAATATTCGCGCTTGACTTGTTTATCACTATCGCGCAACAGTCAGGTATTTTCGCATAAAGTAAGAAATTTTGTTTTTGTTTTGGTTCGTAACTGCAGATTTAAATTACTTACGAGTTTAAGTTGGACGATTTATGGCTTTAAGGTGCGACATGTTAGTATCTATAAGAATTTTAAACTTACTGTTGATTAAAAAAAAGGTTTAGTTTTTGGTCTTTAGCCTTTGAACCAACTTCAATTTTTCTCTGCTATTGAACCTGTCAACAAAAATAAAAATATTTTGAAAATATGAATAGACAAGTAGGTGTCCTTTTTTGCGAAGAATATTTTATGTTCTCTCAACGTATAAATTGAAAAAAAAAAAATGCATATGACGGGATCGCAGAAACTTTCTCTTGTGATTCAAGGTTATATCGGGGCAAGTATTTTTTTTTTATAATGAAGTAATTTTGCTGTAAAATTTTGGGGCTGTGTACGAAAACTCGCGTATTATAATCTCCATTCTCAAGCAATAAAATCCGGCAAAATTAAAGCTCGCAAATTAAGATCTCGCAAAATTGAAAATTATCTAAGTAAAATCTCGTAAATTTAAATCTCGTGCGATTTGATTTTGATCACAAAATTATTTTGTTGCAATGCAATTAAATTTTGCGAGATTTCCTAACTTCTTCAAAAAAAATCGAGTGTCTACCTACTGTTATAATTTGCAAGATTTCGTACCGCTCCACACACGGCAAAATGACCTTTTTACGACGACAAAATTATTTATGTCTGTATTTTTCCAAAATAAATTTTCTTATGTATGTATGCTCCTATTGTTTATAAACTGTACGAAAGTGTTTTCGACTTTCTATGTACATAATGTAGGAATAAATGAATAAATAAGGACTTTCCTAATATAAATAAAAAGAAGGTATTTAACAATGTAGGTAAAATCAAATATAACTTTAATTAACAAAATAGGCGTATTTTATTATCATGGGGATCTGGATCTGAATTACTTTTACACTCAATACAAAAACAAAATAATAGGAAATTTTAAAAATTATTTTTGTAACACGTGTTAAAAGTTAATCTAGATCCAGATCCCGATGAAAATAAAACACGCCTAATATTTGCTTAGTAATAAATACTTAACAGTTCGATATAAAAATACAAAAATAGTTTACATATACCTACTGTCGTCACCCTTCTCTTCATTTCGAATTTCTCGGTTCCTTTCGAAATATGGTGACAATGTTATAATTTTCAAAACCTATTAATGGAACAGTAAAATTAATAAGAAAAGGGCACATGAAATCGCATTTTTCGACTGACAAATTTTTGTTTATTATATCTGTTTGGGTACACCTTCTCATTATAAAACGAGTTTTTGGTATTTAAGGGCTTTAAGCCGAGCCGGAATCTTAAAAAAGAGATAGATAAGCTTTGTTTTAATACACATTTTATAAAATAACAAAATGTCCAACTATTATTGTACTTGTATACCCTACGACCTATCACGCTCTGTGTCGTGAATGCAACTCAAACTGCTTTTTCTTACAAATATCCGAAAGAAATTCGGAAATAACTTAAAAAGTTTGCTTCAGATTGATCACACAATGCGTGGCCAATAAGAAGGCTCGTTTTCTAGGTAATGTTTTATTAATTAATAAATAAGTTGTTCTGAATAATTAATCTGGAAGTATTTTCCAAAAAATCAAATGTATGTTATCTCAAGAAAAGCCATACCACCACCGACATGAGATGCATACGCGAACCTTGACCTAATATATCTTAAAGATGAAACGGCTAACAGAGGTCATTAAAATTTTATTTTGTATATTTTAATTGTATCCTCCACAAAGTTTTAACTGGACATATTATTGTTTAATGAAAGGCAAACGAGCTGTTAAATACAAACAAAACCAATCTGTTTTTCAAGATGGTGGCCCTTTCCCTAACGCCAAAATTAAACAAATTTCATTTTTATAATGAGGAAGTGTTAGCAGATCCCATTAAAAAATTGTGTCCATCGATTTCATATCCTATCTTGATTCTACCCTAAGGGCTTCTTTTTAGGTTTCTTTTGAGTTTATCGATGTTGACTAATAAAGGGATTATTCGAAGATGTGCAAATATGTGCAGCTAAAACTTGTTTCCTTACAAAGACAGCACTTGGGGCAATTACTTAAGCACAAATTTAAAGCGGAATTCCGTGGAACTTTTTTTTAAAAGCATTCCTTAAATCTAACTACAGGCAAAAATACGATTATCTGGCTCTATAAACACCTTTGGATATATCTTAAGTAAAAAATAGAATAATGTATTTATATTATATGTCTAATTAAAGTACTAAGCACATGGTAACATCTCCATATCAAAAAAATACCTTCGGAACGACCACACTCTAAGTAAAGAATAATATTAAATTCAAGCGAATTAACGGACGGAAACGGAAAGGCCAGATAAAACGGTTTTTTTGAGCGGTCTCGCGTATTTAAAGAAAGATCTATTACATTTTCGTATCTACTGAATAGTTTTATGATCATTTTATCTACAAAATTGATGTATTTTGATGATTTATTTTTTTACTTTTGTCGTCGAAAATAGGTCTTTTTGCCGTGTGTGCACTCCTCCCTGAAAACACTTTGCGCTATGAAACACACAGTTTTAATGATAAATATGTGCGCACGGGCCCCATTGAAATTATTACAAAAAATGTTTAAAAGCATTAAATTCGATTAAAAAAACACTTCTTTGATAATTATAGGTGAAAAAATTAATGCTATCTGACTACTTGAACAATGTATTATGAATGAAAAAGTCAAAATCGTTGGATAAAAATAGTGTTTAAAAGAAAATTGTTGTGATATCGAATGTTCAAAAAAATTTAAACTTTTTTTTAATTCAAAAATGGTTTTTTTTATATATATATTTTGATACAATAATTGCTTAACTTATTTGAAACTTGGACGTAAAAACATTAATTTAAATACGGATGCATTGACTTCTAAAAAAAAACTGTTCTATGGGAGGTAAGAACCTATGTATATTGCAAGAAGTATTAACAAACCGCTAGATACCAAGTTTTAAGAAATTGACCATTTCGTTTTCGATTAAGTTTTCAAAATCAAAATTTGCAATAGTTTTTAAAAATCCAAACTATTATATCAAAGCTTTTGCATAAAAAATAAATTGCACGACTGAGTCGCACGTACTTGCTCCTATGTTCAAGAGGCTGAGGGTTTAAGAAAATTGTATACATATAAAGACATGAAAATTATGAGAGAAAATTTTGCATAAAAGCATTAAATACTATATTTAAATTAGCTAAAATAACTCTTTTGATAATTTGAGGTGAATTCTTGATTGGATATGAATGTATGGAAAAAATAAATTTAAATCGTTGGAGCGCACAGTGCGTCGACCAGTGGACAAAAATCAAAAAATCAAAATATGCAATTTTGTTCTATTATGCTTTGATACGGGTCAAGCATATGGAAAATAACTGTCATTTATTGTTTTTTTGTTGTTTGCTTTTTTTAGATGATAGATAAGCGGAATTGTTTAAACCATTTAAGGTAATTATAGTCAGAGCCTTGTTGTGAAACGCGATTTTGTGTGAAGTGATTTAGCTGGTGAAAGAAAAGTAATTGAAGAAAATTTTTTTTCGGCAGTGATTATTAATTATGGATTCATTTAGAGCTGTTATGACTAATTTTGTTTGGTTTTTGAAATAAGTTGTAACTTAAGTGAATTATTGAAAAAAATAATATTTTAAAGGCATTTTTTTTCACTTTGGTTAAACTTTTAAAAAAAGTTTAGCAAAGTGTAGCAGAATTTTTAGTGTCATTACATTGTCTTATAATTTTGCTTTGCGAAAATGCAAAGTTTTAATGCTACTTTTTGCTAACCTTCAAAATATTCAACTTTTTGTAGGACAAGGTCAAACGTTTAAAAATCAACAAGTTGTTGAAAAATGGATTTCTTTTGATAAAAAATCATGAATTGAAGATCATTTAACATTTATTTTGAATTAATTGAAGAAAAATAAATGTCCCTTTAAAATTAAAAATGATTTAAAGTCCAAAATTAAGTTTGTTGACTCAAACCTTGAATGGCGATGGAAACAATGGTTTAGGAATCATGCTCTTTTCAAGAAGCGCCATGAGGCTTGGCTTACAAATGGTTTTACACTTCCTGATAGCATTTCAACCTATCTGCAAAATGTATCGCCTTTTGATGAACCGGGAACTTGTCGGGGAAGACCCCAAACAACATTTTCAGGAGCATTAAAAAACACGATAATCGAAGACTTGCGAATCTTTTAGCCTCCAATTCAACTGAAGAGCTTAGGTTTGCAACCAACGAAGATATTTTGACAGTCCTGCTTCTCAGATCTGATCCCTTAATTTCAAATTTAAGAAAAAAAAAAGATTTAAAATTATCGAAGGAAGATCAAGAAGAAATTGCTCAATATACATATAAAAAATACTGAACGTGTTGATAAGTCTTTGGCTGCGCTCACTTTTTCTAAAATTGAAGATTTTGAAAATAGGACTTCTATTTTTGGTTTTGTAAAGAAGAATTGTTCATTTTTGTGCACAAATTTCTATTTTTTTCCTTAAAATAAATATGTTTTAAACATTTAAGTCCTTTGGTCTTGTTTATTTGTGTTTTCAGAGTTTATTTAAAAAAATGTTATTTTAAAATCATGTATTTGTGAAGTATTTTTCACGATTTAAAGAAGGCATGGCAGGTGGCGAATAGCGTTAACAATATCTTGTGTTTTTCAACTCACTATCTAATTCAAATTTCCAAAATAATTTTCAAATCTTACAAGCGGTTTATTAGAAGTAAACAATATAAAAAGTGGGCGTGGCAGTGGGCGGATAAGGGTCCACACTATTTTCTGTTTTTGAACTCACCTCGAAAGTCAAATTCTCTAAATTTTATTCAAATCGTGCAAACCATTCTTAAAATATAAACCATATTCAAAAGTGGGCGTGGCAGGGGGTGTGCAAATTTCGTTAGATTTTATAAAATTTCTTTTTCATTACATTAAGAACAAATTTTTTTTGCAAAGTCAACTTAGTTTTGGAAAATTGATTTTTATTGTCCACCATCTCCATACAATCGACGCACTGTGGAGCGGTTTAAAAAAAAAAAAATTTATATATCAAATTCTTAGAACATTTTTAAGGAAAAATATTGGTATGAAATTCTTAAGTAATTATTCTTGTGAATATAAAAATAGTATTTCAAAAAATGTACAACCCGTTTTTGAGATATCGAATTTTCAAAAAATTAATTTTAAACTTTTTTTTTTTATTTCAAAAATTTCTTTTTTGAAAATTTCGATACGCAATATTATTTTAACTTATATGAAATTTATATATACAAAAATTAATCTAAATCCGTTCAGCTGATAGTGAGCAAATTCAAAATAAAAGACCATTCTATGAGAGAGAGTTGCTAAGTGTACAACTTTTAAATGTTTGGTAGTGGGTCGTACTGATTTTAGTATACAGAAAAAGTTTAATCAAAATCGTAGGAGTTGTTTTTGAGAAAAAAAAATATTTTCCTCAACGGTTTTTTAACTTCTGTATTTAAGGTACCGTTATATTTGTATGGGAGACACCCGTTATCCCCAAAAAACAATATCTCAATCGGACAAAATATCTAAAAAAAAAATTAGATCCAACTAGACAAAATCCCCATGGGAAGGGGGCCTTATGGACAAAATCCCAATAAATATTTTGTTTGGCCAAAATCCCCAAAATTGTTTTGCAAATCTTGATGAGCCAAAACAATTTAAAACGGATCCCTCAAGGTTCTGTTTTCCAGGAAAATTCTTGATATCGCCGGAAGTAAAATCTTTCCAACTCGCGAAGTAAGCTTTCCAAAGGAACTGTTTTCAAACAAATCTGTTGACATTGGGGCATGGTAAACTTTTTCACCTCTTATAGGGCTGTCATTTTCAGAAGAGCCACAACTAAATTTTAGCTTTTGGTAGCTCCTGAAATGATAAATCGTTTTCTTTTCTGGGACTGATTCCTACCTACCTTGTTCTTGATTGGATAAATATATAAATTGGGTTTCGCAACAGCTGGTGGAGAACCAGGGCCTAGTGACTTACAACTCTCAACCATTCCTGTGTGCGTGTTGTTGGCAGGATTGGAGAAGCACTTTTTCATGACAAGTATTCTCTTGGAGGATTTGTCAGTTCCTCGCAAGAGGCAGTACCTCGGATTAAACATTTCTATTTTTGGTGGCACGGCTGGGTATCGAACTCACACCTTCGGCATGACAGTCCTACGCACTAACCATCATGCCACGAGTTACTACTTGATTGAATATGATTGTATGGAAAAAAAACTTAAAAATTGTTGGAGCGGTTTTTTAAAAAAATTATTTTTTATATACCTATCAAATTCTTAAAACATTTTTAATAAAAAATTTTGGTATGCAAATCTTAAGAATTTACGTGCATATAAAAATATAATTTCAAAAAAATTGTCAATCCGTTTTCGAAATATCGAATTTTCAAAAAAATGATTTGAAACTTTTTTAAACATTCAAAAATTCCATTTTTGAAAATTTTGATATGCAGTATTATTTGATCTTATTTGAAGTCTGTATATGTATTAACTTTTTTATCTAAATCTGTTATATATAAAATTGCAGTTAGGCCACTATTTCGCTCACGGCCTCAAACGGCCTTCTGCTTTTCGTTCTATCTATAGGTACGTTCCATATAGGTACTGACGAATGACGATATTTACTAACTTAAAATAAGCAGAGTATTTTTTTTAAATATTGAATAATTATTTTTCACAAAACAAAATTCTTTAAACTCTTGGCCACTTGATCTTTTAACCAAACGACAAATTGGTAGATACTGGCGGTCGCGACCCAGTTTTGCATTTAATCTTTTGACAATTTTGTAAGATTCGGACTCTGTTATAAACATTTTTATCCCATAACTTTCCAAATGACCATATCTAATATTTGTTAGCTAGTTCTAATAAAATGATGTAAATGTAATAACCGACAAAGATAAATTCCAAAAAAGCATAATTGACACAGTAAGATAAAAAATGGTTATTTTTTTTTAAAGCAGGCATTAGTTACAAAAGGTTACAATGTACCGACTTTATAAAGAGTCACTTTTAACAAATTGGGGAGTTTTATGATATTTTATTATGTTGGTCAACTAGAATTTATCATAAAACGGTTAAATTATATATCGATTGATATTATTGTGAGGTGATTCTTAAAACTCATTTATGATCATGAACTAACATGTTTTCTGCTGTTCCATTTAACTTTGAAGAATATGATGAAATACAAATTAAAAAAACAAAATTACAAATTGTAAAAAACTAAAGTTCAATTTATGTATCTGAAACACAAACTTTCACTTTTCCTTGGTGATTCAAATATTTTATTATATGATTCACCCGGTCAAATGATGGGTTATACATAGATGGCATGACACACCACTCGCAGAGTTCCAATCATTTCTTCCAATAACAATGTGTCAACATTGATTACCCTTATTTAAAGCTGCAAAGTATAGCGTCTATAAGAGTAACACAATTAAATATGCATAAAATACATTTTCAATGTGATGTACTGAATATATGCAGGAACTACACTGATTCCAATTAGCTTTTAATTGCCTTTCTATACAAATTGGCATTTCGTCCAGGTGATATCAATCGGACTCATAAGTAACTATGAGTACTCCACTCCACTCCTTGTGGAGTTTTAAATATTTAAGAAGGGGCTAATTTATTTTTAGGAAACGCTTTCTCTGATTTAACTTATGCCGGATTTACACGATTGGAAAACTGGCAGTATAATGACAAAACCAACAACAAAAGACAATTTCATCTTTTTGTCATTATACTGGCAGCGTGTAAATCCGGCATTAGAGTTAACTCGGCACTGAACAAATGGCCCTAAATAGGATAAATGACCCTAAGTATAGGTCAAATGGCCGGTGAAATAAAGGTAACACCGTAAATCTCAAAGCTTTTGTTTCTTATACCTAAAACAAAAAATAGTTTGGAGTGTCTTGAAAAATAGACTCTTAAATTCAAAAGAAATAATTCTGGGATGTAAAGGGTTTTCCAATAATCATGGGTTGACCTTTAAATAGATGAACATAAGCTGTAGTGATGTATTTACAAACTCTTTTTTATTTAAAAGGCCGTTGTTGTCAGTAAGAACTTTTTTTTTTCAAAAAAAAGGATTTCAGAATTTTGACCTGGCCTATTCTTGAAATGCAAACAAACTGCAAATTTGGAGCCTTATTTCAAGTTCCTAGCGTGCTTGGTTCTTGAGATACACGATATGACTTGCAAATTTCACTGTGAAGTTAGCAGGTCAGTATGAATTTAAAAAAAAAAAAAAAACCATCAAAATTTTGAATTAGCTTATTTTTGAAATGCAAAAAACTGCAAATTTGGAGCCTTATGCAAGTTCCTAGTATGTTTGGTTCCTTAGACACAACATGTGACCTGCTAACTTCACTGTTAGCAGGTCACTCAATTTCACCCTTATTTGGCGAACTGCAAAATCGGGAATAGAAATGCAAAACAAACAAAAAATGTAAAAAAACTGCAAATTCCTGTCAAAGTCCCATTTGCGTGGGTGAAAGTTGCCCTGCTAACTTCACAGACTTTATTGTGGACAGCATTCCGAACGCAGCCTTTGCTTTCCCGATTCAGCTAATTATATCTAGTTCGGTCCCGCCATCAGTAGATATAATACTCCCAGTCCCAAGATATTGGAAACTCTCTACCATCTCAATTGGTTGTCCAGAGTAATGTATTTGAATAGATAGTTCCAAGGCTGATCCTTTTTGTTTTTGCCGTATTGATCTTGAACCCAACGATTCCAGCTTCTCTCTCCACCCTAGTTGTCATTTGATGGAGATCCTTTGAGAGAGTAAGCATACGTCATCCACGTAGTCCAGATGTTTGAGGTGTGATTGAAGGTTCAACTGAATTCCTCCATTTGCAGTCGACAAAACTGCATGCAGCACATCACTTATTACCAACAGGAATAGTACTGGCGACTATAATCAATATACAACCCTGTCTAAGGCTCTGGACCTTTGGCACCTCATATGAGGGAAATTTGATTAAAAGAAATGCCATCTATTTGGTCAGTAATTGGTCAGAATAGGTCAACTGGTCCCAGAAATTGGTCAGCCCTAGATAAATTTTAATCAAGGCTTAAACTTTCTCAAGGTTACTCAAGGTCACGCACGATTTTTGGCAACTCATTTAAGGGAAATTTTTCAAGAATTTATACCATCCGAAAGATTTCTAGATCGTGATAAAAGGTCAACTATTTTCAGTAATTGGTCAGCCATAGATTTTTTTTCTATGAATTTTTGAAGTTCGTTTAAAGGTCACAAAAAAAAAACTTTTGGCACCTCATTTGGGTCATTTAAAAAAATAAAGTATGCAATTTGAAAGGCCTCTTCACGGTTGTAAAAGGTCAGCTATTTTCAGTTTAATGAATTAAAAAAAAATTCAAGGTCAAAACCATTTTTGGCACCTCATTTTAGGTAAATTTGCCAAAAATGTGTACCATCTGAAAGATCGCTAGATCCATATAAAAGGTCAACTTGTTTCAGTAATTGATCAGGTACAGATTTTTTTTTATGAATTTTTACAAATTTCATATCAAAAATTTAATACCATCAGAAAGGCCCTGAGAACTATATAAAAGGTCAGCTAGTTTTAGTTTTTGGTCAGCCATAGTTTTTTTTAATGAATTTTTAAATTATTGTTCAAGGTCACGCGAGTTACAAAGGTACCACTACATCCCATCCCCATACCAAATACTTCGCAGCTTATATCCATCGAAATACCGAAGTCAGCACTTTAAAGATGCCATGGGCAATCGAACAAAAGAATCCCAGACTAAACAATCTATCCATCGATAATATAAACAACAGAAGGAAGCCACAAGATCTATAATATAAACAATAGAAGGAAGCCACAACCAAGATGCATACCATCAATACAATAATTCAATTCAGCATAATTCGATGATCGTATGATCATCTCATACATATATCTTTATTCGGCACCATAGGTTAAGTGATGAAATGTATCTTAAATTTAAGTTAGTTCTAGTTCAGATTCAAAATAAAGAGGATCTCTCGATCCATCTCTAAAACATTTAAAAACTCGTTTATTCATTTTGTTCCTCCAAGTGTTGGAGAAGAATATTAAATATATTTTTTTAAGATCCCAGAGGATCTAGTACTTAACTCGCGCGATTTTTGGCACCTCATTTATGGGAAATTTACAAAAATTTAATACCACCTGAAATGCCCATTTCATTAAAAAAAAATCTATACCTGACCAATTACCGAAACAAGCTGACCTTTTATATGGATCTAGCGATCTTTCAGATGGTACCCATTTTTGGCAAATTCCTCTAAAATGAGGTGCCAAAACTTGTTTTGACCTTGAAATTTTTGGAGGCCTTTCAAATTGCATACTTTTTTTAATGACCCAAATGAGGTGCCAAAAGTTTTTTTTGTGACCTTGAAACGAACTTCAAAAATTCATAGAAAAAATCAATGGCTGACCAATTACTGAAAATAGTTGACCTTTAATCACGATCTAGAAATCTTTTGGATGTTATAAATTTTTGGCAAAATTTCCCTTAAATGAGGTGCCAAAAATTGCGCGTGACCTTGAGCGACCTTGAGACAGTTTAAGCCTTGATTAAAAGTTATCTAGGGCTGCCCAATTTCAGGGACCAGTTGACCTTTTTTGACCAATTACTGACCAATTAGATGGCGTTTTTTTGTCAAATTTCCCTTATATGAGATGCCAAAGGTCCAGAGCGCCTGTCTAACCCAACTTTGGATTTCAGATTCCTCTGACAACCTTCCTTTCTGCAGAACGTAACTTTTGGACCCATCATACACCCAGAAAAAAATTTCGTAAAATCACTACGAAATTCTTTCGTAAAACTTTTTTTCGTTCATTGCACGAAATTTTGTAAATTGCACAAATCTTTCGTAGTGAAAATAAAATTTAAACATTTCTATGTTATGAAACATTTGTAAAATCTACGAAAGCGTTTTCGTGATTTTCTACTGCACAAATTTTAGTAATATGTACGAAAAATTTCGTATGTCCTACTAAATCTGCATGATACTAGGATAACTCCTAATATTTTTATTGCTGTATTAATTTTGTATAAGTACCAAAGATTTTATAAAATTACAAACCTTTTGTAAATTTATCGAAACAATTAATATAAAATATTATCAAGAAGATTTCGTAAATAGTACAAATTTTTTGTACTGCTCATAAAATTTTTTGAAATATTTTTTCAATACTGTAGTTGTAGTAGATATGTACATATTCGTCCCTTGAATAATTTTTAGATATAGATATCAAATATCACCATTTGTGTTTTAGTCGTTGTAGTGAAAAGTCATGTATTTTTTTGTTTAATTATTAATATTTCATAATTTGCAAATGTAGTAAATTTTGAATCAGTGATATGTTGAAAATGACAGAAATACGCATTCTAAAGAACTAAATAAAACGTAACTCATATTTCCAATATTTATTTTTATTACTAATTTTTTAATTCTCATTATCTTACTCGTATTATTTACAGTTGAGAAGAAAGAAAAACTTAATTTTGAACAAGAGAAATCCACTACCTTTTCATTGCACATATGAACATATTAATAATTACCTAAATTGTAAGACATTTACTTCTAATTTATAAAATAAACTTTTCAAAAGACTTCATTTGTTTAATTTATTCCTTTCTAATTGAAGCCGAAATACAAAATATTTGTAAAATTACGAAGCTATTCGTTCATATACAAATATTTTATATACAAACAAAAATCGTAGAGGAGTGCACAAAATAACAAAAATATTTCGTACATTGAACTAAAGTTTTTTGTCAATATTTTGCAAAAATTAGAAAAGTTTCGTAACATTTACGAATGCATTCGTATTTTTTAGCGACACGGTATTCGTACAATAAACGAAAGCCTATTTGTACAAATTACAAAAAACATTAGTGGTTTTGCACCACGAAGGTTTCGTACAATAAACGAGCTTTTTAGTTATATAAACCAGTTATTTTTTTGGGTGTATGTAATCTTAATAATTGCAATCAATTTACCCGGGATGCCCCTCCCTCGAAAAGCAAGCCAGATGAATTCTCTATTGAGACTGTTAAACGCCTTTTAAAATTCAATGAACAGCAGGTGAAATGGTGATCGATATTCATTGCACTGCTCGATTATGATCCGCAAGGTGTTGATGTGGTTCACACAGGAAGATCCAGTGCGGAAACATGTCAAGCATGTCTTCCGTCAAATCCAAACGCTAGTTGTTTTTCAGCGCTATGATTGCGGTTAAGATTTCTTCTCTACTGCGGGATACAGTGCGTATTCGGGAATTTGTTAATGCGAACGGGTCAATGTGTGTTGGGTTCACTTTGCTGGTGAAAACGCGATTTAAAACCGCAGAAAAGTGTTCTTTCTACTTTTTGGGCTGGTCTTCACCCGAGACTAGCAGTGATCCATCTATGTAATTTACCAGGCGTTGCTTAGAGCTTTGGATTGATACGCTCTTTGGTAATTCTGTATCTGTAGACGGTCCTATTGTCACATCGACTTGATGCCTCTTCTGCTTCTGTTGTCAATGCGTTGATATAGTTACGCTTACTACGTCGCACGCTACAGTGAACTTTTCTTAACTTCATGCGATACGCAGATATAAGCTCGTTTCTCCCTGCTGCTGGAATTGCAAGCTTTAAGCTGTTTTCTTTCTTCGATCCTAGTCCAAGCTTCTTCGGTGAGCCAGGCACGGTACTTTCAGCACCTGATATGAAAACATATTTCGCAGCACACCAATGGTTTTCTATGGAGGTAGGATCCATGCTACTGATTGCTCTCAAGTCTCAATGCTTGTGGAAGATGGTCCCCTAGTTGTTGGCAGACTGCGGGATCCTTAAGTGTATCAGTATTGAGCTTGGGCTTTCGGGTGTTTTCTTGGGATCTCCGAACTGCAGCTGTGCATAATCTTACGGTTCCCACCATCAGATGGTGGTTCCGGGCCATTCCCATGTCTGCACCTCTTCTGTTTTGAAAGTTCTGGAGACTGATTTTGAATCGCCAACTGATTGCGAATTTATCAATTTGGTTGGAAGTTACTTGTTTGTCCGTCGACAACTGATTTTACGGCACGTCTTGTGCTCAAACATGGTCCCACCTATATAACAAGTAGTTTAGCGTTACAAAAATCGACAAAACGTTCTCCATTGTCGTTGCGGCCCCCTACACAATGCTCTTCCATAGCATGGCTGAGTCCATCATTGTCATTGCCAACCTTAGCATTCAAGTCTCCCGTTACCATTATTATGTCTCTAAGTAGTGAACTATCATAAGCAGCACTCACCCAGTTATAAAAGGCCTCCTTATCCTCGACAGAAGAAAGCTCCGTTGGCGCGTAGCACTATATGATGGTGACGCAACGTGTACTCTAGTCCGGAACCTAACCTAAACTTCCTCGACTCTTTAGTTCCTGTTAAGAAATAAAACAAACATTTATAATACGAGTTTGTGTCCACGGGCGGACTGGGGGTCAAAAGGCCTACCGGGACTTTTAAAAAGGGCCACAGAATACAATAACTCTCAAAATGGTTAAAAAAAAAAGTTGATATTGCAGACATTTCTCGAAAGTAACTTTTTTATATTTTTTAATTAACATATTGATTGATATATTTATTAGGTATAAGGAAACAGCTATTTTTAGTTTATGGCTGCGTCACCTTACAGATCAATTAATTTGAGTTTTTATTCAAGCAAGCACACAAAATTGCAAAGATGTTCTTGTATTATAACATTAGTTTTACGACCTTTCATAAGTGGGTGTGACTTCAGTTTAGTCAAAACAAAATTATGCTGGTCAAACAAATTGTGGGAATTAAGGGAGATATGAAACAAAAAGCATTCATAAGGCGTTTTTCTTTTTTAGTTCGGAGCAGAGCTTGAACTGTCAAAAAAAATTGTGTTTCTTTTTTAGCTCTGAGCGTTCAGAGCTTCAAATTTTTGTTTCTTTTTTAGTTCTGAGCATGTTCAGACCGCACTCGATGAGCTCAGAAATCTTGAATAGAGTAAACTGAGTAAAATGCTGAACATAAAGCATTTGACATTTTGAAATGCGGAAGTTAAAGAAAAGAAAATACCAAAAACAATTAAAATGATAGATGAGAATATTCGCGCTGATGCAAAAGGAAATTACAAATGAAATGCTTTTTTCAAAAAATGTATGGTCAGGTGACAGTGCAGTGCTCAAGTGTGTTTCATTATTAAATCGGAGAGCTCTGATCATACTCTATTCGGAGCTTACTCGGTTCGATCAGAGTCTGCTCAGAACTCAGCTCAGAGCTAAAAAAGAAAAACTCCTATAGATATTTTTAATAAATTCTTAGAAACTATTTTTTCAAGCTACAGTAATAAAAATATTTTCAAAAAATAAATTGAAGAGTCAAATTTTCTTCATTTTTCTTCACAATTTTTCACTGTAGCACGATTTTCCTGATTGAAATTTTTGATATTGAATGCAAAGAAACCGCTGTGCTTTTGATCACCATTATCTCGGCACTTTCAAACATTTAAATTAAATAAGGTAAATACTTTTAGAACTATTTCTCCTAGCAGTAGCTGTGATTTATAAAAAAGTACAAACAAATATTTTAGTAATCCATTTGTTAATTTTCAATTATTGAACAATCCAATCCCAATCTTAGGGCAAGTACAGTAATGTTCACACCCCGTCAACTTTAATCAATTATTATTCTAGTTGATTATCATTGAATGCGTTTGTTCAGCAAAATTTTCAACAGAAAATCCATAATTAAAGCACTTTATTTGAGAAATCACTAATTCGCTGATTCTGTTTGGTAAGTATAATTTAATCAAAGATTTCCTGAAATTTCTTTTGCTCATCATTGGTTAAGACGAAGCTCTTTTTTGCAAAGGCCTTGGATAAAATTTGTAGAAAAACCACAACCTGCAAATAATTCTATCACTAGGTATCATAAAAAGCCAGCACTACCTACACTTCTTATTGTCCGTGTTCTTTTACACAACAAATTTTTCTTTCTAATGCTATGTTTCCACCAAAAGCTTACCCCAGTTCAGACTTAATAAATCTATTTGGTGTTTTCACCACACAAAAAGATTTAAAAAAGATTTACTTTGAAAGCAGATTTAAAAATGCAAATGGTGTTTCAATTTTTCTTATGAAGAGGAAGTGAGATAGAATGTTTCCTTTGTGAAGAACTTAGTTCAGCCGTGAATGAATTCTTCAGCGCCACACAAGAATAGGTAAGTTTGATTTGTAAAAGTATTTGTCCTAGGAAGATTTAACAAGGCTAATTTTTAATCTTCAAGATTTAAGGCTCTCCCAAACCAAAGCGAAATCATAGCGAATCATTCGCAAATACAGTTTTTTGTTGTTGCTAAGCATTGTTTATCTCTCATATTTTCTACTATTGTGAATGATTTCGCGTCGTCGCGTCGGCGAATGTTTCGCGTTGGTTTGGGAGAGCCTTTACGAAATACATATGTGTATGGTAAATCTTCGAGATTAAAAGAATATTTGAGGTAAATCTTATTAAATCTCAGATTAGCGTTAGGTGGAAATGTAGCATAAAGCTCACTCACCATAAACAAACATCAACTTTGTTTATGGTGAGTGACAGATTACGTCTAACAATTGATTTGACAGATATACTGAAAATGGGAAGATTATTGGAAAAATCATGATAAAACTGAAAATTGAGTGAACAAACGCTCAATGATGATCACAGATTCATAACTATGGATTAAACAGAAACAGTGATAACCTAGTTGCAGATTAAACCCACTGTGAACAAACTGGCCCTATGCTAGTCCAAGAACCAGAGCAAAAACAGTAGGTTCATAATGCAATCAACTACTTAATTGATTTTTGTTGGAAAATGTTCAGGGGTGCCCCCCGAATGTTAACCCAAGCTCGCGAGCATCAGCTGCCATTTTGGAAATCACGTTTTATCAAATATCGAAATCTTGAACCTACAAAAGTAGCATTATTTTTTTCTTGGGTTTTGAGAAACTAAAAAAAAAAAACGAAAGTCTCCTTTTCCCAAGAAAAGATTTAACAATATATCGTATTTCTTTTCCTACTATAAACTTAACAAAACAAACAAGATATGGAAAAAGTACCTTCTGTTATCTTTTTTTATTTTCTCAAAAACTATGAATAAGAATATAAAAATGAAAAGTGGTGCTATAAAAATTTTGAAATAACAATCAACAATCAATTTTTTCAAAAATATGTACTTTAAAATTTAATATCTCAAAAACTTTCCACTAAAAAAAAACTTGATTCAAAATAATATCGTCGCAAGACATTGAAGCAGCATTTCGCGCAATCTCCACAGTGTTCTTGTTTTTTTCTTGCTTCTCTCTGTTTCTTGACTTTCGTCCTCTGCCTCATCATTAGCCGCATTTTATTACTCACATGATCTGATCTGAATCATTTTTTAACACGTAATTGCAAAAACAACATGAGGTCCTGCTTTTTATCTAGATCTATTTCAATGATCCAAAAATTGCTATTGTGAATTATCTCAGTAGCGCAAAGAAAAGAGGCAACAGATGCATGAAAAATAAACATAACGTAAGGCAAAAAGGAAAAAGGGATGGGTATATAACGCTCCTGTAACTATTATCCTGTTTGTTTTTATTATCATGATCTGATCCGGATCAGATAAAATACCGCCATTCATTCTCATCTTTTGAATTCAGGTTATATACCTAACTTTCAGACATTTTAAAGTACTCATCATTGGGAGTCATTTTTATTTATTTTTATTTTGCATATTTAGTAATAATCTAAGGTCCGTAGAGGCCACCAAACGAGTTTTGGAGGAGTCCAAAGATTCATAGAGTTCCCCAACCGAGTTCTTGGGGCCTCTAGAGATCCTAAGAGACCACCAACCGAGTTTTTTGGGTCTCCAGAGATCCGTAGAGGTCATCAACCGATTTCCGGGGGCCTCCAGACATCTGCAGAGGCCACCAACCGAGGTCTGGAGACCTTCAGAGATCCGTAGACGCCACCAAACGAGATCTAGGGGCCTCCAAAGATCCGTAGAGGCCACCAATGAGGTTCAGGGGGTCTTCAAAGATCGGTAGAGGCCACCAACGGAGTTGTGGGGGCCTCCAAAGATCTGTATAGGCCACCCAACAAAGTTCTGGAGGCCTCCAGAGATTCGTTGAGGCTATGAATCAACACCTGGGGCCTCCAAAGATCCGTAGAGGCCATCAATGGAGTTCTGGGGGCCTCCAAAGATCGGTAGAGGCCACCAACGGAGTTGTTGGAGCCTCCAAAATAGAGTTCTTGGGGCCTCTAGAGATCCGTAGAGGTCATCAACCGAGTTCTAGGGGTTTCCAAAGATTTATAGAGGCCACCAACCGATTTCAGGGGGCCTCCAAAGACCCGTAGAGGCCACCAATAGAGTTCTGGGGGGCCTCCAAAAATCGATAGAGGCCACCAACGGAGTTGTGGGGGCCTCCAAGGATCTGTAGAGGCCACCAACAGAGCTCTGGAGGCCTCCAGAGATCCGTAGAGGCCATCGGCCAAGTTCAGGAGGCCTCCAAGGATCCGTAGAGGCCACCAACAGATTCCAGGAGGCCTCAAGAGGTCACCAACCGAGTTTTGGAGGCCTCCAAAGATCCGTAGAGGCCACCAACTGAGTTCTGGGGGCTTCCAAAAATCCGTTAAGGCCACCAACCAAGTTTTGGAGGCCTCCAGAGATCCGTAGAGGCCTCCAACCGAGTTCTGGAGGCCTCCAAAGATCTGTAGAGGCCACCAACAGAGTTCTGGAGACCTCTAAATACTTATTTTGATCAACAAAACTCTTATTCTAGTGTGAGTCTAATTTTCTTAGAAAGTTTTACTTTAAAAAAAAAACAGAAAATGAACGCAGGAAGTTTTATGAACTTTTTGCTTTCTTGAGGGCCCACCGGGCGAAATCCCGGTTGCCCGGTGGCCCAGTCCGCCCCTGTTTGTGTCCATTCCATGCAAACATTTCAAGCAGAGCGTTATTCTTTAAGCTATGAACTGTCGAAAAATCAACAGGATAAAATCAAGATTTATATTGTCTGTTTGAATACGGTGGAAGTGACGAACCACTGAGTCCACGATTTATTATTTGATATTAATTCTGTATTAAAATGTTTGTATCGATAAAAGCAGCTTCTCTGAGCTTGCCTCAAGCTCGGAACTTCACTGCCTCAGTTGCTCTAATAGATGCTATGCCCTGCAAGCAACTATTATAGTTCTGGTCTAAGTTATACTTACTTACTTACTAACTTAAGGTGGCGCTACAGTCCGGGGTGGACCAGGGCCTCAACCAACAAGCTTCTTCCAGCCGGCTCGGTTTCTAGCTAGCTTTCTCCAGTTTCGTACGCCAAGTTGGTTGAGGTCCTCTTCCACTTGCGTGCGCCACCTTTTACGCTGTCCACCTCTATTGCATTGTCCCGCGGGGTTGGATTCAAAGACTTTCCGGGCCGGAGTATTGGTGTCCATTCGCTCTAGGTGACCCAGCCATCTTAGTCGTTGGCTTTTCAATTTTGTGGCTAGGTCGGTGTCGCTGTAGAGCCCATACAGTTCGTGGTTGTATCTTCTTCTCCATTCCCCATCTATGCAGACGGAACCAAAAATCACCCGGAGAATTTTCATCTCAAAACAGCCTAACGCATTCTCATCCACCGTTAGCAGTATCCATGCCTCTGCACCAAACATCAGAACCAAGATGATAAGCGTCTTATACAGGGACAGTTTGGTTGCTCGAGAGAGGGCTTTGCTTCTCAATTGCCTTCTTAGCCCAAAGAAACAGCGATTGACAAGAGTAATTCTTCGTTTGATCTCAGCACTGGTATCGTTCGCTGAGTTTATAGCGGATCCTAGGTAGACAAAGTCTCTGACCACCTCAAAATTATAACAGTCTATAGTGACGTTCTGTCCCAGATGTCGCACAGTGGTCTCAAAAGCGAATCTAGCGGGTCAAAAGTCCAAAAAATATGTATTTTATATCAGGGCAGGTAGTACATAGGTTGATTGTACACATGTCAGAGACAATGATTAGAGTGAAATTAATTGACAGAAGTCTTTAGTTTTCAAGCAATAATACCGTTAATTGCAGACACATCATTCAGTCATTGTTCGTTCAATATTTAATGATGGTAGGACTTTGTTTACCTCTTATTTGTTTGAAAAGTTATGAACTTTTTTGTTATTATTCCCAAATGTACTATATTTAGGAAGGTTAGTAATTTTGTTTATTTATGATTTATGGTGTTTTAACTAAACGAACCATGGCATTCACTTTATTAGTAAGAAAAAAATTGATAAAGCATTTATTCTGTAGGCTGCAACTTTTTCTGTACAAACCTGTACAAAAGGATTGAACTTAAACTAAGTTCCAGAATTAATATAGATAATATATTTTTATATTTCATCTGCCCGTTTTTGCCCGTTTTCGAAAAAGTAAAACATAACATCTTACAGGTTATTTGACGACAGTGGTCCAAATTCTTGGGATAAAAGTGAAAAATTATCAGTGGAAAATATCTCTGAGGTCAACATAATGTTAGCTAATATAGTTTTACCTATGTTCAAACCATAATTTAGTCCAAAAACTGGCATTGAGACATCATTTCATCATTATTTCTGTGTCTTTCTTGTCTTTTAAAAATATTTAATTGTCCACATAACCATGAAATAACTATTCTCTCTATTTGGCACCTGCTAGGCTATTTAGGTGTTTAAATAATATACGGACACACACACCACTCGTTTACAAAGATTTTGATTTTTGACCCGCTAGATTTGCTTTTGAGCCCACTGTGCGTCGGTGTTGGGTGTCCTTTCTTGTTGACAGCATATATTTCGTTTTTCTTTCATTCACCGTTAAACCCATCTTCTTGGCTTCCTTCTCAATACTCACAAAAGTTCCACTGACATCACGCTTTGTTCGTCCGATTATGTCAATGTCGTCAGCGTAAGCGAGTAATTGGACGGTTTTTTGAAAGATTGTGCCTCTAGTGTTGACGTGAGAGTTTTGCACTATTCTTTCAAGAACGATGTTGAAGAAGTCGCATGACAGCGCGTCACCTTGCCAAAAACCTTTTTTGACATCAAAGGTGTCGGTGAGGTCTTTGCCGACCTTGATGGAGCAGCTTGCATTCTCCATCGTCATCCTGCACAAACGGACAAGTTTGGCAGGGATGCCAAAACTAGGCATTGATCTATATAGCTCGTCTCTATAAATGCTGTCATACGCGGCCTTGAAACCGATGAATAGGTGGTGGGTATCGATTTGAAACTCCTGGGTTTTCTCCAAGATCTGCCGTAGTGCGAATATTTGGTCGATGGTGGACTTCCCTGGCTAAAGGCCACACTGATATGGACCTATCAGGTTGTTGACAAATGGCTTCAGGTGTTCACGAAGTACGGCAGAGAAGATCTTGTAGGCGATATTAAGAAGACTGATGCCTCTGGAGTTGGAGGAGTCCAGAGGATTGCCATTCTTGAGGATCGGGCAAACAATGCTGAGGTTCCATTCATCGGGCATGCTTTCCTCCAACCATATTTTGCAGATGAGCTGATGCATACTCCTAACCAATTCATCGCCAGCCGCTTTGAATAGCTCAGCCGCAAGGCCATCAGCTCCAGCAGCTTTTTTGGACTTAAGTTTAGATAAAGCTATCTTTACTTCGTCGAGATCTGGTGGACGGAATTGTTGGCCTACGTGCGTCGTCCAGGTTGAGTGGTGCAATCTGCATGGTAGCGGAATTTGGTTCGTCATCGCCGTTATACAATTTGCAGAAATGATTTTTCCAAATCCTCAGCACCGACTGCCATTCTACTACGATGTTCCCCTGATCGTCCTTGCAGGCTTCGGTTCTCTTTACCTTTTAGTAAAACTTCCGGACTTCATTCCTGCAATGGCATCCCTCTATTTCCTCGATCGCTCGCTTCTCATGCTCTTTCTTTTTCCTTCTTAGAAGCTTGTGTTCCTCTCTCCTCTTCTGCTCGTAGAGCTCGCGAGCAGCTCTGGTCCTTCTATGCAGCACCGCTTTGTATGCCTGTTGTTTGGCTGCATGTACTTGTCGGCATTCTTCGTCAACCAAGGATTCCGCTGTGGTGGTCGAGCAAATCCCAGCACGTCAGAGGCGGCATCTCTGATGACTTCCTGGCAATTCTTCCACTGGTTCTCGATGCTTGCAGTTGGTGGCATAGGACTATTTAAGAGGGTGCGAGAGACTTGACAAGAAAAGGACCTGGCGCTTTCTTGCAACTGTAGCCGTCCGACGTTAAACCTCCTTACAGTATTTCCCTGCTTTGGCTTTGGTCTGGATATCTGTAGCATTAGCATTGCCTTGGCTACAACGAGGTAGTGGTCCGAGTCAACGTTGGCTCCTCGGAACGTTCGGACATCCTTGATACTGGAGGAGTGCCTTGCGTCGACCGCAATGTGGTCAATCTGGTTAGCGGTTGATTGACCAAGAATTTGCTATGTCCCCAAGTGTAGTGTATATCGAGATGCGGGAACTGCGTACTAGCTACCACAACATTTCGCCCCGCAGCAAAGTCGATTAGCCTGAGTCCGTTATCGGAGGTGGTGTCGTGCAGGCTATATCTTCCGATTGTGCCACCAAAGACGTCTTATTTTCCTAGCTTGGCATTAAAATCACCCAAGACAATTTTAATGTCATAGCTAGGGCATTGCTCATATGTTTATCCCGGAGTTCATAGAACTCATCCTTGTTGTCGTCATCCTTCTCCTGTGTTGGGGCATGCGTCCATATGAGGCTAATGTTGGCGAATTTAGCCATACTGCGAATAGTCGTGAGGCACTCGTTCACATAGTTGAAAGTCAAGACTTTTTGCTTAAGTCTGCCTCTAACGACGAATCCACATCCAAAGAGACGCTGCCCTTAGGTGTAAGTTATATTTTCATTAAAAACTATAATTATTAAAAAAAAATAAAAACAAAATTCATGTGATAAAGTCCTGCACATTTTGTTTGATCAAAGGAAGGGAAAAACTATAATAAATCTATAATCGAATTAGCTAAACATTTTTTTTTCTTGTCAAACATTTATTAATTTGAACCGGAAGATGACCCTTAAACCGCCTCCTACAGAATAGATACACTACAACCCACAACAGCCTGTGTTGAAATGTCATCACAATTGAGAGATCCATAAACCATCTGCCACACCGGTCCAGCCTCTGTGTGGTGCCTCTGAATGAATAACAAAGATGTGCTCTCCTTTGCATTCAAAAGTATCTTACCTATCCAATTCCCATCTATATCTGCCCATTCCGAGCTAATCATCAAATTTTGTTTTATTGCCGCTTTGTGCTACTTCTATTTTTATCTCGATTCGAAGACATAATTTTTATACTATAATTATTATTTTTTCATTCAACCAAAATCGTATGTTATAAAAAAAAATGAAAAATAACGATATAACTAATAACAACAATGAATGCTTTCGGTTACTTAATCGACTTTATAGTGGTTATATACCGCAAATTATGCGATCAAAAAAGTTGGTTATAAATAAATTTAAGTTTATTGTTGTTGTTGCTTTGTCTCTTTCCCACCTTTTTCATTCATTCATTTTAACTTCTTTTATTTCTTTTTACTTACTTCTTTTCTTTACCATACTTTTTTTATTTTATTGTTATTTTTTTTGTCTTCTGTTATGTAAGAAATCCAACAGATGGAATATAACTATACTTAACTTGGAAAAGATGTGATGAATAAAAAAAAATCAACTTCAAGAAATTGTAAAAATTAAGTTTGGATCTAGCGCATATTATGCGCTTGATATAATCCAAGACTGATTGTCTTGAAGGGAGAAGAAGTGGCAGCGAGGGCTTTATGCAAAAAAATATAAAACGGTGTTATACTAGTTTAAGTATTTCTGACCTATTAAAACTTTCGCTGGTTTGGTGTGTCGCTGTCGTCGTCGGTCGTTGCTCAGCAGATAGATTTAATTACATATACGCGCTACTGTTTATTGCTATTGTTTTTTGTATTTTAGTTAAAATTGTTTATGTAAACCCAAAAATCCTAGTAATAGTTTTTCATATGACATGAAAAAAAAGCTGGAGAGGTAGGAGGAGATTTGTCATTAACATTTCATTAACAATTTAAGTTTTGAATGCGGTAATAGGCAGTTGATATACCTACGGTAATATACTTAGTTTTTGTTTAAGTTTTGTTGTACCTACCTATTGTTGTTGTATATTATATTGCCGTAGGTATTCGTTTATGTTGTCTTAATTTTGTGGATTGTTTTGCATTTTGTTTAAATGATTTATGAAGATGATCAGTGTTACGAGAGTTGGTTGATTTGAATTTGAATATTTTTTTTTTAGTTGTACTTAATGTTAATAGGATATCTTTCTTGACTTGATGAGTATTATACTATTAGACAGCATTATGTATTTAATTAAAGTTTTAAAATTAATTTTAAATTAAATTTTATGGATCTATGTAATGCAGTTATTTTACTGAGGATTTAATTTTAAATGAGCATTAGTACAGGATATTTAGGTGCCAGTTATAGCTATCATTGAAACTCATCATTGAAAATTTTAATTATTGATTTTGAGACGTTTAGGAAGTAGGTAAAATCATTTATTATTTTGATGGACAAATAAAGTTTAAGACTTAGTAAATAATTCAAATAGGCCCAACTTTCAACATAAAAAGACTTTTCTTATTTCAATGATTGAACTACCTTACCAATGATCATTGAAAAAGTAAAAGTCTTTTTTCGTGGAAAGTTGGGCATATTTGATTTTTTTTTTTTTTGAAATATTAATTAAGTCTTGAGCTTTAATCGTCCATAAAAAAATTAATGATTTTTCTTTCTAAACGTCTCAAAATCAATCATTAAAGTTTTCAATGATGAGTTTCAATGATAGCCATAACTGGCACCTTAGTCAAAGAATATTAGTTTTGTCAAATTTTTCGCATGAAAAAAAAAAATATAAATCGTTGGAGCGGTTTTAAAAAAAAAAATATTTCTTATATCAAATGCTGAAAACATTTTTAAGGAAAAATTTTGGTAGGTATGCAAATCTTAAGTAGGTACATATTTACCTCTGCGCATATAAAAATTAAATTTCAAAAAAATTGTCAATCTGTTTTTGAGATATCGAATTTGGGAACAGGTCAAAATTCTGGTTTCAAAATTCTGTTTTTCTCAAAAAAAATTCTGCTTTTCAAAATTCTGTTTTCTTAAAATTCTGTCTGACGTAATTATGCTTTCCAAAATTCTGTTTTTCAAAATTCCTGTCAATTTGTTCTAAGAAGAAGAAAATTCTGCTAATTCTCTTTTTTGTTTAATATAACCATTTATTAACAAAATACTCTGTTGAGCCAATAATAAGCAGGAAAAAATTTATCAAAACTTTAAGAGCCATTTTTGAGATATATTATTATTCCTTAACACCATTCTTGCTAACAATATGCACACAGTTGTTGAGAGTTGTATAAGCCACTTGGCTCTAGTTCTCCACGAGTTGTTGCGTCACCATATGCATCTATTTATTAAAGATTTTCTTAACAGTTAAAGAATTCAATGGTCCTTCTCAGGCGCGGATACAAGGGGGTGGGGGTAATGGGTGCAATTGCCCCCCCTGGGCAAGAACGAACGAAGCATAAGATATGACTTCAATAAAATTTTATCAAAAAGAAAGTTTATTTCGTTATACGTTTATAAAAATGTTTCTATTTTTCTTGGCAGCGCAACGTTGCAGCAATGAGTGGTTGTTGGTTGGCCGCTGGCTGACTAGGTTAAGTTTAGAAAAGTTCAGCTATGCACAAATAGCGCCTTCAAATCGACTGAGTGGAAAGCTTATAACTTCGGCTTTTGATATCGATCTTAAAAGTTAAGGTCTTTAATTAAAAGATCAATGTCAGGCTACATTACTGTATAACATTTTGTGAGGGGCACTCATCTAAATTTTCAACCCTGAAGTCGATTTTAATTTAAAATTAAATTAAATCTTTTAAAGTCGATTTACGAGTAATTACCTTCAAAAATTTAATTTTGCTTCAAATGCCCGGATCTACAGGATAAAGATAGCTCATTAAAGTTAAAATAATAAACTACATTTATGTATGAAAGTTATTGAGAAATACCAAAAAATTTCATACATAGAGTTCTTTTTGTGATAAATATTAAAATGTACGTTTCCATTGAGGGAGTACTTTTACTAGAAAACTCTCGAGAGCGACTCTCGGACACTGTCTTCCCCTCTGGTGAGCTTATTTCATGACTGTGTCTGTGTTCACTTTCGAGTTTTACTCTCGAGAACTTCTTCAGAGCTGCTGTTTCGAGTTCGGAGCTGTACGCAGCGATGCGTGCAGACGTGCTGTACATCTGTTTTAGCCATACGATACGTTTTTGATGTGAGAATTTTGTCACTTTTATGGATGTGCTTTGGAAACTTCCGTGTTCCATATTATTAAACTACTGAAGAGTGCGAATCCAACGAAGAAGATTGGAGAGAAACCAGGAAACGACTACAGCTCTACAGCAGTCACTGCCGAAGAGAAGTTGGATGGAACTTTTATACCTAAGGAAAGGATAGTTGTCTCGTCAATTCGATTGTCGAATGATAGCCATTTTTCGACGCAAACATTGCTATTGTATTGAACTACATGAGTCTGGCAACTCTGTAGTCGATGCTTTGAGCTTATATGAAACATTTATATTAAAACTTAATGAATGCTTAGTATATTGTTAATGAAATATATAACGAAAGTTAGTCACAATCGAGAAGGTCGGACGGAAAGTTTTAATAAAGAGTGGTATTTTCTTTGTATTTTCCACTTGAATTGATGGACGAAGGCATATGAGCAAACGATAAGGTTCATCGCGGTTTCGATCTATAATTTTAGTTCAACTAAAATGTAGATATTGTCAAATTAATGCAATGGTTTTGTTTGCACAAAATCCTTTTTATCAACGTCCTTCAATTTTCTTACAAACGCATTTGACGTTTATGAACACGTTCTCCAGCTTCTCAATATTTTTGTTTCCAATTCGATTTTTGACTGCAGAATTGCACCACACATGATGTTTTCGAACATGTGACTTTAGCAAACTGCACTATCGAACACAATGCTTATGCAGTAAAACTTGAATTTGCCTTTTCTAACAGCAGACTTTTGTAGTTTGCGTTTGAGAACATTCTGCAAAACGCATTTTTGACGCTGATGACGTTCTCGAAAACGTCCTTTTACAAGCAAGGCTAGGTCAGGTTGCCAGCTAAAGAAGAGGCTGGAAATTTCGCTCGAACTCGAACGTCATGTGTCTGAATAGGAACATACCACTGTACCATTATGTTTTCCGAACATAATTATAGAGTTACGCAGATCCAGAGGGAACTAAAACCGCTGTAAAGATACCATGTTATAGCTTCAAACCGCAAAAAATCAATTCACAAAGTTCAGAGTACCCTCTGTTCGACTCTCACGAAAATGGAAACTCACGAAAATTGTCCCCCCCCCCCCCTGAACGAAATCCTGGATCCGCGACTGGTCCTTCTAGTCAAACTTTAAGACCCAAGAAGAAGTCGCTTCAGTGGCTTAAGAGAAAGATTGGGGAACAGAAAGACAGATGGACCCAATTTCGGTTTTTTTTTTTTTGAAAAGCAGAATTTTGAAACAAGAATTTTGAAAACAGAATTTTTTCACACGCAGAATTTTGGCCCAACCCATCGCATTTTCAAAAAAAAAACAGAAATTTTTTTTATAAAATCCAAAAAAATTTGGTATACGAGATTATTTAAATTATTTGAAATTTGTATGTACTATATAAGAAAAATAATAAAAATCCGTTTGGCTGGTAAATTAAAAATTAAAAAAAATATGAGAGGTACTACTAATAGTTGCTAAGTGTAAAATTTTATGATTTTCTGTGTAGTAGATTAGATTCTACTATCTTATAAGCATACGAGTTACGAGAAAAGTTTAAGGAATATCGTAGGAGCCATTTTTGAGGACAAAATATTGTCCTTAACGGTTTCTTAACTTTTGTACTGAATGTACCGTTAGTTTTTCAAAAAAGGAACATTTTTTTTTAAATATCTTAGCGAGTACTAAAAAACTGTCAAGTATCAAATTTCAAAATAATCGTTGGTGTGGTGTTGTAGTTTTTGAAATATGTATTTGATTTTCAAAAAAAAAAAAATTGAAACATTTTTTTAAAAATTTCAAAAAAAAAATTTAATTTTGGTGCACAAAACTATTTATATTTTTCTAACTTAACTTACTTAGCTTACTTATCAAAGAGTGCTTCTGTATAAAAAATATTGAAATCAGTCATACCGTTTGGAAGAAAATCAAAAATTCGAAAAATGATGAATTACCATTAATAACCATTTTTTGAAAAATGGTTTTCCACCCAAAGGAAGCCTTAAACTAAAATTAATTTGTTGAATTTTTCAAGAAAAGTTGTGAAGCGGTTTTTGAAAAAATACGATTTTGTAAAATTGCTAAAAATATTGTTTGGCATGTATCTACCGTTATTTTTGGTTCTAAAAAAAATGAAAAAAAACGTGTTGGCATAATCACCAAAAACCACTATGTCCCACGTTTGCAGAAAATCGATAGAGTCGCTTAGGCTGTAGACAAACAGACAAACAGAATTGTGCCACCCACTTTTTTGGTGTTCTCTATCATCGTAATGTCATGTTTGATTGTTATTTCAATTTTTTTTTTTACGAATCCAAAACTTTCCTTATAGACCGAGAGCCCACAGCAGATTTTGGGTGTGAACGATAGCAAAAAAATGAAGTATAGGCGTCGAAAGCTCCATTAAAGACTATTAAAAAAATCAAAGTCTTGCAGTCCACAACTGGGGCCTTTGAGAGAAACAGTGCATCAAAAAAAAATATGAATGCAACTTCGAGGATAATCGTGTTAGCCAAAATTGGTTTTCACCCCTCCCTAGATAAGCTCCGCGGATCCCATATCACGGAATTTGAGATCATTTGAGTGTTAAATTCGCCCTGCCAGACTGTTTAAAAAAACCGTTTTTCACTTAGAATTTTGAATTTTTTAAACGGTCCGGTAGAGCGAACTATACACTCAAATGGTCTCAGATTTCATGATATGTGATCCGAGGAGCTTCTCAAGGGATGAGTGAAAACCAATTTCGGCTAACACGATTATCCTCGAAGTTGCATTCATATTTTTTTTCGATGCACTGTTTCTCGCAAAGGCCCCAGTTGTGGACTGCAAGACTTTAATTTTTTTAATAGTCTTTAATGGAGATTTCGACGCCTTTACTTCTTTTTTTGCTATCGTTCACACCCAAAATCTGCTGTGGGCTCTTAGTCTATTATAGAACCTACCTATATCGCAAGTAAAAATGAAACATCGTTGGAGAGTTTTTTTCAATTAATTTTTTATATTCTTGAAACATTTTTAAGGTCAAATTTTGGTGGGCAAATCTGAAGGAGTTACCTACCTATTTAAGCTGTGTTTACGTGGTCTACAAAAGTGTCCATTTTTTTGACCATTTAAATTACCAATTTTGTCCATCCTTTATCTTATTTTCGAGAAAATCAATTTTGAAAAATGGTGGGCCAAAACGACGTGTGCTATAAAAATTTATTTTTTCAAATTTGATTAATGTTTTCGATATAAGTATTTCTTCGCACATCAATAACCACTATTTTTTTCTAATTTTTGAAATTTCTATTTCGATTTTTGAAAGATGTCCATTGCGAAAAACTTAATGATCTAAAATAGCCACCCTTTGAAATTACTCTAACTAACTTATCAAAGAGTACTTTTATTTCAAAGTTTGAAAGAGACTATTGTGAAAAACTCAATTAAAAATTCGAAAAATACTCTTTGATAAGTTAGAGCAATAACCTATAAAAACTAGTAATTTTAGACAATTGAATTTTTCACGATGATATCATCTTTAAAAGTTCGAAAAAAAAAAATACTTTGTGATATGTTAAAGTTATTTTTAAGGGTGGTCAGATAATTAAGTATACAAAATTTGAACAAATAGTTTTAGTTAGAAGGATTTTAATGGGTTGTCCGAGCGGCTAAAAGAGAAGCACTTTTTCATGACAAGTATACTCTTGGAGGATTTGTGAGATCATCATAAGAGGCAGTATCTCGGATAAAACATTTCTGTTTTTAGGTGGCACGGCTGGGAATCGAGCCCACACCTTCGAATTGACAGTCCTACGCACAGTCCTACGCACTTACCATCATGCCATGATGTATGGTTATTGATGTTAAAAAATGTACTTAACGAAGACAATAATCAAATTTGAAAAATCGATTTTTGAGAGGCTGTCTTCTCTTGGCCCACCATTTTTCAAAACCGATTTTCTAGAAAGCCGTGGGTGGTCAAAAAAAAGTTAAAGTGTGGGCAAGAGTGGTATATGACCAATGCCAATTTTGCAAGCCAAGTGAACTCAGCTTATAATAATAATTGTTGATGTCCATAGTAAAGAAACTTTTTATTTTTTCGTAGAAGCCGTTTTTAGGAAATATAAGATTTCCATTAACGGCTTTTAAGCATTTATATGGCAGGTACCGTTACGTTATCATAGAATTAAAATATATTCTCAAAATGCTTTATGTACCAAGTTTAAAATAAAGTTGACCATGTCATTTTTTGAAATATGTATTTTGTTTTCAAAAAAAAAATTGTAGTATTTTTTTAAAAAGAATGATATAATAAGAAGAAGAATGTTTCTTTAAAATTTTGTCTTCTACAATAGATACCTATACCATTTATAATTTTTTGAGGCAGAAGCAAACAAAAATTATAAAAATCAGTCAAGATAATCGAAAATCATGACATGGTTCCTGGAAAGTACAATGTATTAATATTAATTTTTTGGAAAATCGTTTTCCATCAGACTCCCTTAGTGGTGCTTAGTCTGGTTATGCTCGTAGTAGGGGAGCCCATGGGCACGATGCTAAATGTGGATTTACTCGAGCGTCGTGGAGAACTATTGGATTTTGAAAATTTGATGATAAAGAAAAAAAAATGTCAGTAAAGTATACCGTTTCATCGGTGGGGGGAGCGTTCACAGGTGTTCAAAAATGTTAAAAAAAAACAGTCACATGGACATATTCGAGCGCATCAGATATTGATAGTGTATAATGGCCTGCGTCTTTTTAATAACGGAGGTATGTTAATCTGCCGGTTTGCGTGGTGGGGGTGGCTGTATGGGAGGGTAGAAATTGGAAAACAAATGGATTTACTCGAGCGCGTCAGATTTTAAGAGGGGATATTAAGTGACCCTCAAGGATGCTCACATTTAAAAGACTGAAGATTCGGATGTGACGCAAGCTTGCGGGAGCTTCTTGAAAATGCAAGAAAAAATCCCCATTTTGAAATACTCGAGCGCGTCAGATTTTGATATAAATGGTTCAACTTGATGTCCTACATGTGCTGCACCTTAATCTGACGATAACCTGGAGAGGTTTTCTTAATCTGACGATTTGAAAGGAAGAAACATTTTTATTCAGGATTTTTTAAATCACTGAGGAGAGTATAATAGCTTGCGCGCCAAAAATTGAAAACGGATTTTTGTAGAAGGATCAAATATGTACAAGCATTATTTAATATGAGAGAGGGGGTCAATGTCACCCCGTTAAGGAGGTAGAGGCGATTTTCAAAAAAAAAACGACTTAAATGGAAAAATAAATATTAAAAATCAACTACAATACTTAAAATACAAAACAATAAACAATTTTCAATTTTCTTAAAAACTAGAAGACATAAAAGCTTCCGGGTTTTAGTATTCGATTCAAAATTTATGTGAGCATTGACCACAAAAAGAAAATTTCGTTTTTCATTTCACAATTTTGAGAACAATTGATCCAAACATCTTTGTTTGCATTTTTTTTTCAAATTTTTGAGTTTAAATGCAAATATTTTGAAAACTATTTACACAAATAATTCATTTTAAATGTCGGATTAAAGAACAGATTTTTGGCTTTTATTGTTTTATATTTAAAGTTTTTTCGTTGTTTTTTAATATTTGTTTTTCCATTTAAGTCGTTTTTTTTTATAAATCGCCTCTACCTTCTAAACGGGGCCAGAAAAACATCAGATTATACTTTTCCAGTTATCCTAAAATTATTAGCTTTACAATAACAAAAATTCAACCGCACTCGAGAATGTCCAGGTGACGATTTTTTTGCTAGTTTGTAACCCTCCCATTACCCTAGGTCACGCTCAAATCGTCAGATTATTGGAATACACACTTTTCAGCATGCCCATACCCTATCTTAATATGACGCGCTCGAGTATTTCAAGCTATCGATTTTTTTTTACTAATCTGACACCCTGCCCTAAGCACCCGACCCTACATAGAGGACTGATATATGGTGGAGGTACTCAGCAGGGTGCAAGGCATACACCCCCTTATACTAATCTGACGCGCTCGAGTAAATCCCAAAATCCTTTACTGGGTTCCCCTACTATTAAGGCTAGGAACGCATCACTTGCGATTTGCTGTCTCGAGAAATAGAACACATGACACCAATAAATCATACCGGGATGCGATAAATTTTTGTTAGTCACGACGACGCGACGGCAGAAAATCGCAAGTGCGGTCCTAGCCTCAGGAAGCAGATGGCGTAATTGTTGAATCCAAACTATCAAAAGAATTGTTTTAGCGAATTTATAAATCGTATTTCATGCAAACATTTTTCTCTCATAATTTCCATGTCTTAATATACAATTTTCTTAAACCCTCAGCCCTTTGCACATAAGAGCAAGTACGAGCGACCCATCAGTCATGTATTTTATTTTATTTTACTTTATTTTTAAATCGGTTGTTCTGGCATTTTTTTCAAATAAGACTAAACAATAATAAATAAGGAATTTCAGGTACTTTAACGAGTATTTTGAAGAAACAATGCTCAGACGTAAGATAACTTAAAACGGTTTTTATAATGTTAAGGTTAAAATATTTTCAAACCCCTTTTGTAACAAGTTCTTTCTGATTTCGGGGAAAGTAGCTGATGTGTTGACCCCAGAATAGTACACACAAATGTGTTGGCCAATGTTTATGGAAAATATTTCAATTTTCATTTTTATCCTAACATTAATGGGAGGTAGGTACTTGAAGCTTGAAACTTCAATATTTTACAATTTTTTTGAAATCAATCAAGCCAATAAAATCTATAAATTTGACTTTAATTGCAGGTAAACGATTAATTGTGTTTCAGCCTTTTATTATGCCGTGTATAAGCTTCAATAAACTTACAGTTTTCATAAAGGTACATAGGTAGGTAGGTACAGTATAACAACCATCATCACAATCAACAGAGCATTATGATAACTATGTACTTCTAGTTTTTTTAATCAACAAAAAACCTTTATTTGGGTCAACATTTTAGTGTTCTTAAATATTATGATCTACAGTTATTGTACTTCATTCTTAAAATTCTTTCTCACTCTAAGATGAGATAATTTGGAATGTATGATGTTTTTTTTACGTTTTTTGGGATTTTTTTTCATAATCTATCAAAAGCAAAAGGGCTCTTAAATAAAACTTTAAAGTGCAATGAAGATAAGAAAAATAAATAAAACGACTTGACTATCGCGCAAATAAATGTTCTGATAAAAAGGGCATACCTGATTCCTTTACCTACGTTATATATGGAAACACGTCATAAACAATCGACTGAAATTAAAGATAAGATTTGACTTACATTTCAAAAAAGAATATTGGTATAAACTTTAAATTCAGTCAAAATAATGTAGATAGGTGTTACTTCCGTCACCAATAATACTATTAATAGTCTTTGTGAAAAGATAATACATTTGTATTTCTAATCTTAAAGGCTAAGTATTAAAAGGTTTTAAATAAGACGTTCCGAAAAGATCACACAGTCCGTTAATTTATTTGAGAATAAATGCTTCCATCCACTGATACAGCTATGGAGGGCTAAAAGACAAAGTACTTACTCAAAAATCAACCCAAAGCCAAATTGAATACATTTTTGCCTAATTATAACTCCAGACCTCACAAGATATCCCCAATCATCGCAAACAAAAATCATTTTATCTGTTATCTACCTGAAGGTATAGTTTATTTTCGAACTAAAAAATTTCTCCGTTCTGCACGACTTTCAGGGCATTTTTTTTATATTCTTCAATTCACTTTCACTTCTCTGGAACCAGGGGAAACCGAGATGCTGCGAAGAAAGGGAATGTGGGTGGGGACGTTAAAATTTAGAACAACAAAAAGCGGCGGGTGCAAACTGATGCTCACACCACAGTTTCCAATTCTCAATCAGGATTGATGGCGATTGTCTTCAGTGTTTGCATCTATTTTTTTGTAAGTTAATTTTTTTCTAGGGCATTATGTTAGGCCGGCCGACCTTACCCTCCTCCACCACCACCACCACTTCTCAATCAAGGGATTTTTCCGTCTTTCATTTAGATGTGTGATAAATTCGTTATCACACAAAACATTTTTTATTAAAAAAAAAAAAATACTAAAAAGACTCGAAGAAAATAAAAGTATCTACAGCAACAAGAATGTCTTGAGTTGTTGGATTGGATGCGTTGTGTGGCCTAGTTTCACTTTCAATTTTTATGATTCCCCTCGCTTCATCTGTGTATATGTGTGCTTTTAGATTTTATTTCCATTCATTTGTAGGGCAACCCCAACATCGAAGAAGAAGAAAACTTTGTCGATCGAGCCAAAGAAACTAGAAAAATTGTTGTCTACAATTTTTTAGGGCTTTGCCAGAAAACGCACACGATTTTTTTGGAGCCCAAAAATTGGGTCAACTATTAAAAACATTTGTGGCGCTGATATAGATTTTGTTTTTTTTTTTATATTACTGTGGGTATATATGTGTGGAATGATTTAGTGCCCTTTTGATAGCAAAGCGGAGTTCGTGCAATGAAGCAGCAAGGCAAAGTAAGTAAAGGGCTTCTAAATTAATGTCTACAAAAAAAAAAAAAAAAATCAAACATAAAATTGCTTTGGTATTGTAGTAGTCATAAATATATGAGTAGAGTAGGTACATACATGCATGTAGTTGTGATCTTAATTGTTCTAATTTTTTTTAGGGAAATTCTGTTTGTTATTTTTTTTATATACATTTTGTTTATTCTCCCTGCCCTACTTGATTCCCTTATAAAACAAATACAAACAAAAGAATCTAAACATTATATTTTTAGAATGCAAATGATTATTTTTTTTATATTTACATAAAAATATCTCAGCTGGATTTTTTAGATTTTTGTTTTTATCATTAAGGGATTTTTTTTTCAGGAATTTAGGGCAATGGGTTAAATGTGTGGTTCAAGTGGCGAAAGAAAAGCAAAGAAAATTAATAAAACAACACAAAAAATCACTTGTTGCTCTAGGACCAGGGGAAATGTTTTTAATGTTAAGAATATACAATTTAATCCAAGATAGAAATTATATTGTATCTTGTGGGAATAATATGGAAAACCACTTTGATTTGCATGTCCTAATTGCATGCAATGGAGATTATAGCTTTTAAAAATACGAGTTGGGGTTGCAATTGAGTTAATTGAAATAAAATTTACTGAGAAAAAACTCTTATAAGATTTGAGAAGTTTCTTTTTTTAATCTGTGATGAAATTGTTAATAAGTGATTTAAGATTTAAAATATGTAGCTCAATACGTAGATATCATTTTTGCAGCTCAATTGAAATTGCTTGTAAACTTGGTCCTATGGCCCTAAACAATAAATCAGAATCTAGCTTATAGTCAATTTTTATAAAAAAAAATCCGTAGAAATAAAACACAAATTTCACTTCTAAATGCTTAGAAGCACCTCAAGCTAAATTTAAAATGATCTTATCCAAGCGCTTAGAAACTACATTCGTTTTTTATTTATACGGTTTTTTTTTGTTAAAACTGACTTTAGGCTAGATTCGGATCTATTGTACTCAGGACTATGATATAACGATGGAATAGAAGACTATGTACATGTACATGAAGGTAATAGAGCTCTTGATTTCAGGCGGACTATTAATAACACGGGTACGCGTGACATGGGTACACCACACGTGTTTTAAGAAATTGATACCCGTGTACCCATGTTTTAGGTCCTGAATATGGGGATACCCCTAATAATCTCAATTATATCCTCAGGGGTGCTCAAGTTTGGGCTGTCGTCTAGCTCTAGATCACTTGCAGAAATGGTGTTGCTAAACATTACTTGCTTACTTACTTACGTATCCGGCTCCCGATCCATGAAGGGTCTCTGCCTGAGATATTGCGGTCTTCCATCGGTTGCGGTCCCTCGCACACTCCCTCCAGTCGTCGAGACCAAGCGCTTTTGCGTCTGTGACCGCCTGGTCCCTATAGCGGAGGTTCGGTCTTCCTGGTCGTCTCGAACCTGGGGGCTGGGATTCGAAGATTTTCTTGGCTGGAGCGTTGTTGTCCATTCGCTCGATGTGGCCGAGCCAGAGTAGTCGACGTGTTTTGGCTCTTTGGATTACATCCACATCTTGGTACAGCTCGTACAGTTCACGATTGAATCTTCTCCTCCAATCGCCCTCTTCGCATATAGGACCGAATATCCGCCGAAGAATTTTTCTCTCGAAAGTGCCCAGTATCAATTCTCTTTTTTTACTTATCGTCCAGCACTCGGCGCTGTAGAGTAGAACTGGCAAAATTAGAGTTTTGTATAGCGTGCACTTTGTCTTTCGAGAAAGGAGTTTTGAACCCATTTGTTTGGCCAAACCGAAGTAGCAGCGGTTCGCTAGGGTAATTCTTCGTCGGATTTCCACTAAGGTGTCGTTCGTGGAATTGATGTTTGTTCCGAGGTAGGTGAACTCCTTGACTACCTCGAAATAACTGCTACCAACAGTGACGTTTTGTCCTAGACGATGGACAGATGAGGCTTTGTTTGTTGATAGCATATACTTTGTTTTGTCCTCATTCACTTCAAGACCAACGCGTTTCGCCTGTTCATCAATAGCTGTGAATGCTTCAAGTACAGCTCTCTTGGAACGGCCGATAATGTCGATGTCGTCCGCATAGCCAACCAGTTGAGAAGACCTGTTAAGGATAGTGCCTTCCATGTTAACACCACTCTTGCGCACTATCTGCTCCAGGACTAGGTTGAAGAAATCACATGATAGCGCATCTCCTTGTCTGAACCCTGTACACGTCTGGAATAACTCGGATGAGCTGTTACCCATTTGCACGTTGCACCGCGTATTTTGTAGCGTCATGCGGCATAGCTGGATCAGTTTTTTCGGGATCCCGAGTTCCGACACCGCCAATAGAAGCTCTTGGCGACTTATGCTATCATATGCGGCTTTGAAGTCGATGAATAGGTGGTGGGTCTCAATTTGAAATTCGTTGGTCTTTTCCAGGATTTGCCTCAATGTGAAGATTTGGTCTATCGTTGATCTGCCTGGCCTGAAGCCACACTGGTACGTGCCGATCGTAGTGTTGCAGAAAGGTTTAAGACGCTCACATAGTACGTGGATAGGATCTTGTAAGCAACATTAAGCAGGGATATGCCTCTTTAGTTCTTGCAGGACATAAGATCGCCTTTTTTGTAGATTGGGCATATGGAGCTATTTGACCAGTCGTCGGGCATACTTTCCTCCTCCCAAACTTGGTTGATGAGCTGGTGCATGCACCCTCCATACTTGAAGAGTTCCGCTGGTAGGCCATCCGAGCCGGCGGATTTGTTGTTCTTAAGCTTGTGGATGGCTTTCTTAACCTCTTCAGTACTGGGTGCTGGGACTGGATCTTCATTGACTGGTCTAATGCTTCTTTGTTCCCCTGTCGCCTCCTCTAAATAATGCCCATTAAGCAGCTGCTGGAAATGCTGCTTAAACACGTCTACAATTCCCTGTGCTTCGGTGACTAGGTTCCCTTCGCTGTTTCGAAGAGCTTGCGTACCAGTCCTATAACCAGATGCCAGTTGCTTGGCTGTTTTGTAAAACCGGCGGCGGGTGTTGGTGGCGGTGCTAGACTCTTCGAGATACTTGAGCTGAGATGCTGCGGATGCTCTTTTCTTTCTACGCAGTGTTTTTTCTCTTTCCTTCTCTTTTCACTGTACTCCTCTCTTACTGCTCTTGTTTTCCGTTGCAGCATTTGCATTCGTGCATTTTCACCGTATTACGCAAGACTGCAGCAAAGTCGATAAGTCGGAAGCCGTTGTCTGTTGTCGTTTCGTGGAGGCTGTGCTTTCCAACTAATCCGCCAAAGATGTTTTCCTTTCCGACCTTAGCATTGAAGTCTCCGAGCACGACTTTGACACCGTACTCCGGACAAGCTCCGTCCAGGAGGTCGTAAAACTCCTCCTTGTTAGACTCCTCAGCTTCATCGGTAGGGGCGTGTGCACATATTAGGCTGATGCTTTGGAAGGTAGCTTTGATGCGGATCACAGCCAGGCGATCGCTTATCGGCTTAAAATCGATGACTTTCGATCTGAGTCGATTTCCCACGACGAATCCGCATCTAAGCATGTGCAGTCTTTGGTGACAGCTGTAATAAATGTCGCAATCTTTTCTTTTCGTTATACCTGATCCTATCCATCGTATCTCCTGGATCGCGGTAATGTCTGCCTTGTACCGCGAGAGGACAGATTCAAGTTTTTGAGTAGCACCTGGTGTGTAGAGTGTCCTTACATTGCAGGTGCATATACTCGTAGATCATAGTCCATTTTCGTTCCGGGTCTGGTTGCCATTTGAGGGGGGTCGTTATCCGAGGCTTCCCGCGTCTCTCTCATAACAATTGGTTTTTTTTTAGACTGTGGTCGGGTCGTTAGCCCAACGCACTAACCTCCAATCTGTAGGGCCATGGGTTTAATGTTGCAATTCTTTCCTTGGTCAACATTCGCACTTACAAGTTTAGCAAGTCAAGGCATAAGGCCAAGACCAATATCCGGCGGCTACCAACGTGGAGGTATTGTAAGCACTTGATGTGTAGGAAAAGATACAGCTCGAGGCCCCCAACTTCGTTTCAAAATGTTGACGCATGCTGGAGCTCACTCCAACTTATGTGGTTATTGCTGTTGGTTGTGTTAAGTTATTGCTTGTGGTTCTTTGAAGAGTTTCCTAAGTCTTTTCTTATGGGAATATTATGCATGTAGATATTGGATTACTGGGGAGGTTGCTGGTATGTATCTTTGACGTTTTGGACGGTTTTTGCTTATTCAATGCATTCGAAGCACCCAGTTTCAGGCAGTCCAGACTGTTTTGTTTTCTTGGGTGGAGCACTATGGTGTCTTCAAGAAGGTTAAGTGGTGCTCAATGACCTTAGGATCACACAGTTGGTTCCTTTGCGCTTCAGTGCCATAGCTTGGCATAATGTAGTTTGCCTCGGGGTGAGATGCGATTCAATTGCATGAGTATGAGTGTCTTTTGACCCACCCCCTGTCGATTTGTGCTGGCTGACAACACACCCTATTCACACATCTGTTATTTCAAACCAAGGAGTATATCTGGTTTCATGAGTGATTGGTGACCTTCGCTGGGAACCTCACGTAATTCGGAGTGAGCAGACGGAGGCTCACGGTAATGTCGCATCCAGTTATGCAACTTGATGACCCCCTCGGGGACAGTTATTCGTGCTTTGAATAAGCAACAAGCTGCAAATGTTGGGGCAAATGTTTTTTTGATCAAGAATATTTAAGGAACAAAGCGATTTTATTTAAATACGACAAAATTTTGGTAAGTTAAAAGATGGGATTTGTATGTTTCATATTTATTTATCATGTACTTAAAACCCCGAAAAAAAAACTATTTTTGCACGAAAAACTTAATTTTGATAATTTTAAAAAAGCATTTGACCTATGTAGGTATGATTTGTATGTAGATAATTGTATAGAGAATGAATAAAAGGCCAAGAGCCGAAATATGGATCGTTTTCAAAAACGTCATCTGCATCAAAAATGCAATTGCAGAAAGTTCTTTAACGCAAACTGCTAAAGTCACATGTTCCAAAACATCATCTGCGGTACAGCTGCGCAGTAAAAAAAATCGAGTTGACGATAAAGAATTGAGAATCTAGAGCAGGGATGTCGAAGTACTGCAATTGAAGTATTTGTACTGCTTTTTGAAACTCCGTACTGCCGTACTGCTACTACGACCAAAGTACTGCTTTTTTGAAAATTTCACACAACATTTGCAAATCATAATCCTTGCCAAAAATTGTTAGTCCTTTTTATCTAATGTTGACTTTTATAAATTAAACAAATACAATTGTATAGAGTACGCTCATAGATTGAAAAAAATCTCGAATTCCATTTTTTTACGACTGCATAGTTTGCCGCATATAGGCATTGCCTGTACATCGCAAGTAAAAAATTCTAAATTCTGGAATTTTTCGATTTTCTTTTCTACTCCGAAAAAGGAAGTTTATGGACTTTTTGATGCCATTTGGAACGAATTATTCCAAACACGTCAAAATGTAGTTTTTCACCCATCTATCAAGCAATGTTTAATTATATTAATGGATCTCTAGCTCAGGTAATTAAGACTTTTACCATTGAATAATTAGTAGTAGTTATTCAATGCTTTTACGTACTTTGACTGAAGAAAGAATTTTTGGAGGAGTAAAAGGGTGTAAAATTCGGTTTTTTGCTAATTTCACGAAAACTATCAACTTTTTGGAATGAAAATTATCAAAACAAAATTATCATGTTTTTTTTTCATACAACCAATAGATTAAGAGTAAATCATGCAGGAACTTTATAGAGTAGGAAATTTAGTAAACAAATTTACTAAAATTGCATTTATCAATCAGCAATATTTTTTGTACTATATGCGTTAGGCTACAACGTGCACAAACGTAACGTTAGACTACAACGTGCACAAACGTAACGAGAGCTTTTTATGTAATAAAATCTTTTCAATACCATTGAAGTGCGCTAGAGAGGTGATGGGCGCGTATATGATAATTTTTAATGAACAATATTTGCATTTAAACAAAATTAAATGCATTTTACAAAGTCAATAAAAGGCAAAGTCCATTTTCTTACAATATTGACTTAAGTTCACTTATTGATTCAGGGGAAGATGTTCTAAGACTGTAATAAGGGCTAATGTGCTCCAACCGATAACCGATGGTTATAGAAAGTTTAATTTTCAAAAGAAATAAGCATTTTGAGAAATAATAAATCTTGACTTTCGATTTTCCAAAAATTATCAAATTGGACATTGGCCCTTTTAGAACCAAGGCATTGTATATAAATTCTATAGTAGTCTCATGAAGAAAAAAAGCTCGTGGCCATCTATACGTCCAAATGTAATCCTAATTTTTGGTAAGGGATCTCGGTAAGGCGATCACAGCGAACCTATCGACCAAATGTCAACCTACAAAATCGTGTTTCATGAGAATGGCCGCGTTCATCGACAGGAATCTGAAAATTTAGCACTGAAACGTAACGTTGAACGCACAAAAAATCTGAAATTTCAGCCAAATGTCATATTTTTTTTTCTGCCAAAATATTGTATTTACTTTCTAATTTTACTGGAAGCGAATATAAAAATTAATTTTTTTGTTGGAAATCAAAAATTGAAATTAAGTTTAAGTCAAAAATTAGTGACTCTGGAATGAAATTATATGTACATAAGTTGACTGGAAAACTCTTGTTCTTAGCCAACCAACAAATCTTAACACGTATTACTCCCAAATGAAAGCCTTCTCGGGGCTCTTCCACCGATCCCAATTTATTATTAATAAAAGCGATGAAAACTATAATTTCTTGTTATTTTGTCAAATAAAAACTAAAGCCAAAACGCCGTGTAAAAATAGTATTTATAAGCATAAATTGATTTTATTCACTTTCAAGAAAAAACAAAAATTATAAAGCCAACATTCCGTACCTAGCCGACAACAGACCACAAAAATAAACTGCATCGACTGTAAAGTACAATTTCTATTTGCAGATCTCTTTATTTTTGTCTTGTTTTTTAGCTGTCATCTGAATTTTCAGATGAAAATTTGTATCTGAAAAACGTAAGCAAACGTAACTAAAAGCCATCTGAATTTTCAGATTTTTTATGACAGCCGACCAATCACAAGCCCCAAAAATTCAGATATCTGAATCCTTGAACGCACGGAATACTATAGAGTGGATATACAATGATCAAGGTACATATTTTACTGTCGTACTGCTGTGTACTGCAATTTTTTTCCTCGAAGTACTGCTTTCTGAAAAAGTGAAACGACAGCCCTGATCCAGAGAGTGTGTTCGTAAATATAAAATTATTTTGCGAGTAAATCGAATAAAATTTATTAAACCGATTTTGTGCAAGACAGGACGATTGTATATGACGATTGCAATCTGCGTCAAAAAATGATAATCAAATTGACTTTGATTTGACTTTTTCGAAAACGGCAATGTTCAGGGGTGCCTACTTTTTTTTGCTCTGGGTCTTGGCCTATAAATATAAGTTAAATATTGAAAAAATGATTTCAATTTTCTTTGTTTTAAAAATTTCAAGTTGAAAAATATTTTTTCAAAATTAATTTTTAAAAACAAAATATAATGACGCATTTGAAAAGTAACCCTCTTTGATTAATTGTTGAGTTTTTTCTAAGATGTAAGATCATATGCCCAAAAATCACTATCACTGAAGCTTAACTTGGAAACACCACATGTACAAGAAGAAATTAAAATTGGCATGTCTTATCGGCAAATATTGTAGCAATAGCGCAATAAAGTTTCCTTCGGTAAACAACCAAAAATCTCAGACAGTGTCAATAAATAAGCCAGCAATAAAGTGGCTTTTTTGTTGTTTATAGAAGGAAATTTTCGGGCTATCTAAGCATTTCTCAATAAAATGTTATTAAAAAAAACAGCTGATGTCAGCTATTGCAAAAACAATTCAAGGTATCTGAAATTTTTTTGGATTATGGATAGTCTAACGGTTATATGGCCAAACGCGAGGATTAAATACTTATTCACAAAAAAATTGCATTTTTAATCTAATAAAAATTGATTACCTAATAACACACAAAACCAATAAATTATGTTCATGAAAAAAATCATTGCAAAAAATGTGAAAAATCGCATTTTTTGTTTTTTTTTACGTATTTGCTTATAACTTTCCTACCAGCAGAGATAGGTATAGGCATTGCTCCATATAAAAGAAAGATAATTAAATTTTCTTTAAAATAAATTGAAAAAAAAACGGTTTGGATAAAAATCGATCGAGAAATAGTCGTTCAAACTAGGCTGATGTTAAGTATTAAAAGCTTTATAAATGGCATTTTTGGCTATTTTGATGGACTAGTTAGATTATACAATCAAACTGGGTGTATTAGGGAGTCATGACCAGTTGAGTCAAAAATAAAAGTCAAGTTTCAAATTTTTCACACTTTTAGGGTTGCCGTCTAATTTTTTTCAAAATTTAGAATAATTGCCAAAATCAACACACTTTCTCTTACAAAGTCGGGTTTTGAACACATGTTAGCTTATACCTTCTTGAACATGAAAAAAAAAAATAGTTGCAGTTAAGTTTTGCGGTTGAAAGTCCTTGCCAGACGAGCTCAACATCACTTTGAAGATGTATTACTTTTTTTTTAAATTTCAAATAACCGTCACACCTAGTTCTACAAAGCCGGGTTTTAATATATGCCAGCTAATATCTCCTTAAATAGAGACAAAATTGTGCCAGACGAGTTTGGCTGTCGAAAATTCATGACAGACGGCCCTTAATGTTATAATGTTGGTAATTTTGTTTTCCCTTTGTTTTCTATTTTATTAAATAATTATCAAAACTAACAAATCTTCTTTTACAAACCGGGGTATTTGGTACTTTATGGCTTTCGCTATATGGACAAAATAGTGCCAGACGAGTTAGGTATTCCAAAATAAAAAACAGTTATTTCTTTAATTCCTACCTGGTCTGGCAAGGACCTTCAACCGTACAACTGGTCTAACACAATTTTTTTTTCATGTTCGAGAAGGTATAAGCTTACATGTGCTCAAAACCCGGCTTTGAAAAAGCAAGTGTTGTGATTTTGACAATTATTTTTAATTTTGAAAAAATTAGATGGCAACCCTAAAACTGCAAAAAATTTGAAACTTGACTTTTATTTTTGACTCAACTGACCATGACTCCCTAATATACCCAGTTTGAGTGTATAATTCAACAAGTCCATCAAAATAGCCAAAAATGCTATTTATAAAGCTTTAAAAACTTAACATGAGCCAAGTTTGAATTTTAAAGAAAATTTAATTATCTTTCTTTTATATTGAGCAATGCCTATAACTTTCTCTGCTGGTAAGAAAGTTATAAGCAAATACGTAAAAAAAAAAACAAAAAATTCGATTTTTCACATATTTTTGCAATGCTTTTTTTAAAAATTAGCTAACTAAAAATTTTTTTAATTTTTTTTCAAAAATCCATTTAAGAATTATCTCGAAATTTTGCTTCGGTTTCGAGTTATATGCAAAAAAACAAAAACGGTGCTTTTGCACCCTCCTCTAAGAAATGAACCCTCCAATTTAATAGCACTCCACGGTATTCTCATCTTCAATGACCCCTTTGATGATTTTTACAATAAAATCCCATGAATGTCTTACTGACATAATCAATTGCCTATTACTCAACACTGTTGATCAACGATGTTGATCTACACAATTCAACATAATGTGGACGCGGCTTAAGGATGAAATTCAGTATTGAAAATGAGCTCATACCTAATTTAGCCTACTGAATAGACCGGAAAATGAGAGGTATTAAGGAAAAATTACGTGAAAGGGTTTTTATTATTGAATATGTTTGTTTGGCTCATAAGCATGCTTGAAACCGAAAATGCTACTTAATTCAGCCTTGCGTTTCTGAGAGAATGGTCACACTGCCCGTTTTTCAATATTTTTGTGTAACTCGGAAACAAAGCGGAATTTGACAATTTTATATTCAAACTTTTTGTTCAAAATTATCGAATTGGATAGTTCAAAAAATCCATAAAAAAATTTAATCAAGAAAAATAAACAAAAATCAACCTGAAAAAATAAAAAAGAATCAAAGATTTCTAAGTTTTTAAATAAATTGTGCACAACTTCTTTTGAAGCAAAGATAGGGTCAAGATATGCACAAACAAAATAAAGTATAGAGACTTTAATATGGCATGTTTAAAAAGTAATATTTGTTCAAAATTGATAGAGCCCATTCAAACTTAACCATTTATTATAAATTTTCGCAGTTTTGGCCTGAAAGTCCCTTTTTCGGTACAATATGACCAATTTCAATTTCGTAAGAATGTTTGAAATCAAGATTTTGATATAATATCACATTACGACTACAGAGAATATTAAAAAAGTATGAAGTGTTAGCAATTTTGTTTTTCGGCTGTTTTTAAATGCTTTCAGACCTACAGACTGAACGCCTGGTCCTATTAATATAAGATTTGGTGCAAGGTGCTAGGAATATTTTATTTGTCATGAAGTTCCCAAAAATAGGCTTTCGGGCAAAGATTGCGAAGAATGATAGGAAATGATAAAGTTTGAATGGCCATACCTATTTCTGTCAGTTTTCAAATAATATGCCCTTTTTAGCATGTCATATTAAGGCCTTAAGACTCAGCGTATCTTTGCTCCGAAAAAAGTTATGCGCTATTGAGAAAAAAAAATTAAAAATTATTAATTTTTCTAATTTCTTATGTTGGTTTTTGTTAACTTTTCCTGCTTAATTTTTTAATGAAATTTTCTTAACTATCCATTTCGGTAGAAAATTTGTTTAAAAAAAAAAGTTTTAAGTGTAAAATTGTTAAATTCAGCTTATTTTCCGAGTTATATCAAAAATATGAAAAAGTTGCCAGTGTGACCATTTTCTCAGAAACGCATGGGTAAATTTAGTAGCATTTTTGGTTTTAAACATGCTTTTGGGCCAAACAAACATATGCAGTAATAATTGTTCCTTTCTGGAAGGTCTCTCCAAAATAGCCTAATTCTAGGTAAGTACGTCGCGTCAAAACAGCACTGTGACAAGGTGGAATTTGCAATTCTATTTTAATGCTCTACTCAAATTATTATGCCAACTATTTACATACCTAGAAATGAAAATTCATCTACCGATTTTCAAAGTACCTACACTATCACTTAAATTCGAAAAGTGAAAAGGGATACTCATCATTTGTTAGAATCCATCAAAGATTTTCAAGTCTGATTTATCAATGTTGCTATGTGTACCTAATGTATATACATTAGAGTGGTCCTTATATTGGGTTTTTTTGAAATTCCAACTTGGATAGGCATCAAATTACTCTAAATAGAGAAGACAAATTTTCCTATTTTTTTCAGATTTTTATTTCACCCCCCTGGTCTCCCTTTCATCACTTCAAGGTGCAAACAATGGAGTTAGGGTTATTCTTATATCACGCGAAAAAAAAATCAGAACTTATAGATTAGATTCAGACGAAAAAAAAATCGTACTGGAGGGGTTGCCTATTTCCCCCTGTTCAGGCGGGAGGGGAAATTTTCTAAAAATTTGACCCAAAATAGAAAAAAATTATTAAAAAACAACGGGACCACTTACAATGGCATGCTATAGCTTTTTTTAAAGCCATTAATCCAGTCTTTAATATGTTCTTAAAATCAAGCTTTTATTGTTAATAGTTTCTGAAAAAAATAATTTTCAAACGAAAAAAATTATTATTTTTATTTTTACTTTTGAGTTTGAAAATTATTTTTTTCAGAAACTATTAACAATAAAAACTTGCTTTAAAAAACATATTAAAGACTGGATTAATGGCTTAAAAAAAAGCTATAGCATGCCATTGTAAGTGGTCCCGTTGTTTTTTAATAATTTTTTTCTATTTTGGGTCAAATTTTTAGAAAATTACCCCTCCCGCCTCAACGGGGGGAAATAGACCCCCCCTCCAGTACGATTTTTTTTTCGTCTGAATCTAATCTATAAGTTCTGATTTTTTTTTGCGTGATATAAGAATAACCCTAACTCCATTTTTTTGCACCTTGGAGTGAAAAAAGGGAGACCAGGGGGGTGAAATAAAAATTTGAAAAAATTAGGGAAATTGTTTTTCAATGTTTTGAATCGAATGAGGGCTATCCAAGACAATGTCCAATTTAAGTACCACCCTAATATACATATATGTATGTTTAAATGACATACAGATTTCCCTTTGGTAAAACTCATTTCAAAATTAAAAACCGAGCTTAAGAACTAAAGCTTTCATCCCATACCAGAGCACGCGGCTTGATATATTTTTTCTTATACGAGTCATCAACAACACTAACTGATTGATTTGTTTTAAATTTAAATATTTTCCTCCATACAAAGAATGACCATTTGAGATCCCTTCAACTTTCTCGGATTATAATTTCTATCTCCCTTTAACAAAAAAAAAATTTGATTGATGAAAGCTAATTGACTTTTACGCCCAAAATAAAAGCATCTCATCGAATGTTGGAGCTCTTCGTCCCATCTGGAAAGAAACATCAAAATTAGAAAACCAATTTAGGCCTTATACACTTCCTTCTTCATCAGTGGGTGAAGAGAATACCAAAATCGTGGGACAGGTCTACAATAACGTCTGGTAAGATCAAACATATAACATTCCGTTTCGACTTAATGTGCATAAGCGCCCTTTTTGAGTGTGCTTGGGGGAGGGGGCATAATGTACGTTCTTTTCGATTCGGAACATAACAGAAAGATATTCATGGATTCAAATCAATCACTTATGATCAAAAGGTGAATAGTGAGACAGATGATTCCAATTCTACTTGCAACATAAAGACTTCGTTTGGATTCGTAGAAAAAAAAATAAACATCAAAAAGAATTCTAACTGTTGTCGTTCTGGATGATTCAGCTATGAACAACCACGATTGTCATAATAACCATTTTCGATTGTCATTTCAAATTTGCGGTTGTCAACTGATAAAATCTTCTGTTCATCAATAATTTATCAGTTGTCAGTTGAAAACCAGCAATGGCGACCAATTTGACAGTTGATATTTTGCCCGACATATTTTTCAGTATTTTATTTGTTGATATCCAAGTGCGAATCACCAAGAATCAAAGATTCATCTTGTTGATGATCACAAACGCAACCTTAATAACTTTTTTAGATATTCTCATCATCTAAGTTTTAGCTTATACGAAGTGTGAGCGAATTCATACGACCCATTTTGGCTTTTCAGTTTATTTGGTATACAAATTATTGATCAGAAAAAAATGTCGGTCTTAATCTAACACCTTTTCGACCATATCCGGCTCAACAATGATTTCACTTTTCTTCTTCATAGCCATCCTGACTGTATTGTCGTCTGTCGAAAAGTGAAAGTCTGCGTCATAAGTATTTTCGATTTTCAACTTTTCGGTTGTCGTTGTATTTTTGGGATATTTTGTCGATGCCGATGGCGAGGCGCCCTGTAGTCCGTTCCAGGTGGGAAATGAAGGTATGGCATATAGTTACACATATGTTTGCTTTGGCTTCTTTCTGCCTGACATAGAGAGTGTTAGCTCTGAGCAAAAGTAAGATTAAAAAAAAAAAAAAAAAAACGGGTTGACACAATGCGTGTATTCTCTTGGAACTCTGGATGCTGCATCTCTTTGTTTTCTTTATTTTTTGTAAACTAAAGTGCGGGTGGGATGTGGGCGTTCGTGATGCTGTCATAATATGCGTGCATCTGGATCTGGTATACTTGGTAAGGTTTTGTCTTTTTAATCTCACACTGTTTTTTTTTTTTTTGTAAAATTTGCGACTGATCCCTATTTATTGCTCCCTTATGACATTCATTTTGAACCGAAAAAAAAACAAATGTGGGTTGGAGAATGTGTGATCTGATCAGTCACCTACTTAAATGTGGATTTTTCATTGAATATTTATGGGAGTTTTTCGATTTTATTCCATCTTTCCGGAAGCAAAAAAATGACAAAAAGGGAAAGTTTACTGAGTATTTTATTCGTTTTTTTTTTTTATTAATTTTATTTTGAATCGGATTCGGATGTGAAAAATGATTTATGGATGATATCTTGTTTGAAAGGAATACATTTTTCATGAAGATCGAGTAGTTTTACTGACTATAACATGTTGTAGCTGATGGAACAGCTGTTCAGCATCGAAGAAAAATATTTCCATATTAATAAGACGTTAAGTTTTGATGTTTTAATGGGATATTCTAAAAATGCAAATTAAATAGCTATCCTTTTAATGTTTGAAGATCTTGGTTAAGTTAGATCAAAAAGTTTAATGATATAGTCAGCCGATCTGACTTGTATGTCAGACTTTAGTGGATTCATTTCATTCTCAGTTTGTATAGGCATTAGGCAATTGTTGTAGTTATAAGGAAGGGTCATAAAAGAAGCTAGTAAAAAGCTTTGGTATAGGGGTGCTTCCCTTGATCATTCTGAATTCTGTTCTGTTCTGAATGATTTTTAGGATGTTTCTTAGTGGTGGAATTGAGACGTCACCTAGTTTGTCGAAGAAGTATTTTCTGAAGGCTGCCTTTCTGTTTTTTTTTTTCAAATTCATTTTTATCTGCTTTTCTGGTTCTGGCTATGAGGTTGGCTTATCTGAAAAAATACCTTACCCTTCAACTTTACCCTTCCCCAGTTTCTTTTTGGAACCATATGTAAGAAGGACTGAAACTGCTTGTTCAGAAGAAATTCCTGTGGACATTTTCAAATAATTGACTTCTATTAATCAATCGATTACAAGATAACAATAAATTCTGGAGTTTCAATGCTAACCTTGAAAAGTTTAATGACCTTCAAGGAAGGTAGTAGGCATAAAAAGTGGAAGTATTTTTTTTTTTTTAATCTGACTCCCAATCCATGATATAGTCAGCCGATAGTAGCCTGAGATGCGGCAACCTCTTCGATCCCGAGGACGCTGCTTCCAGTCATCTAGACCAAGCTTTCTACCGTCACGTCTGCGATGTGATGGCTTGATCTCTTAACCGAAGGTTTGATCTTCTTCATTCTCCCGAATCTGAGGGGCTCTCTTGGCATCTAGACCAAGCTTTCTACCGTCACATCTGCCATGTGATGGCTTGATCTCTTAACCGAAGGTTTGATCTTCTTCATTCTCCCGAATCTGAGGGACTCTCTTGGCTGGAGTATTATTGTCCATTTGCACTTAATGTGGCCAAGCCACAAAGTGTTTTGATTTTCTGGACTACATCCACACCTTGATATAACTCATAGACTAACGGTTGTATCTTCTCCTCTCTTCTTCATTCGCCCTCCTCCGAGACCTTGGTGAAAGAGTTCCGCTGATAAAACATCATTATCTTGTTGCTTTTAAGCTTCGTTATGGCTAAACCTACCTCTGGGTGATGTACTGGATCTTCTTTGACTGAAGGTGGGTTTTCTTCTTGTCCTATTTCAAGCTGTACATGATGCCTATTTAACTTTAAATGCTGCTTGATTACATCCATTGTTCCCCGTGCTTCAGTTACTAGGTTACCGAGAATATGGTGCTGAGGATATGGAATAATCATGTCTGCAAATTGTACATATAATAGCGATGACGAACCGAATTCCGCGGCCATGCAGATTGAACCATTCAACCTGGACGACGTAGGCCAACAATTCCGTCCACCCGATCTCGACGAAGTAAGGATAGCTGTATCTAAACTTAAGTCCAATAAAGCTGCTGGAGCTGATGGCCTTACGGCTGAGCTATTCAAAGCGGCTGGTGATGAATTGGTTAGGAGTATGCACCAGCTCATCTGTAAAATATGGTCGGAGGAAAGCATGCCCAATGAATGGAACCTAAGTATTGTTTGCCCGATCCTCAAGAAAGACGATCCTCTAGACTGCCCCAACTCCAGAGGCATCAGTCTTCTTAATATCGCCTACAATATCTTCTCTGCCATACTTTGTGAACGCCTGAACCGACAACAACCCAGGGAAGTCCACCATCGACCAAAAATATTCGCACTACGGCAGATCTTGGAGAAAACACAGGAGTTTCAAATCGATACACACCACCTTTTCATCAATTTCAAGGCCGCGTATGACAGCATCTTTAGAGACGAGCTGTAAAGCAATGTCTAGTTTTGGCATCCCTGCCAAACTCGTCCATTTTGGTGTCCATTTTCAGTATTAAATTTGTCATGGCAACCAAGAATCAAAATGGTCTATACAAATATTTTTGGTCTAATAGTGTTTTTGTGATGGTTACATTTTGAACTTTTCTACGAAAAATACGATTTCAAAAATTGATTTTTGCTTAAAAAGGACCATAACTTTGCATAGGGTGCTTGTATCATTTCAGTTTTGCTTTTATTAGATTCAGCGTTTAAAAATACCCTTAAATCACATACTTTACTTTGTGTATATAGGGTGTCTCGTAATGAGTGGATAATTCTGCAACTGGTGATAGCAGGCCTTATGACTGCTCAGAAAAAAATATAAAAAAATATTTTTCTTGTGGTCTCTAGGGTATAATTTATTTTCGAAAAATGTTAAAAAATTCAGGGTCTCCTAAAATCCCTAATTACAACGGCCACCCATAAAGGATTCTTATTATTTTTGTATTTTTATAATATTTTTGAATAACCGTAAATGATGGGTAGTAAATTTTAACACCAGCTGATGCATTTTTTGTGTTATAATTTTTTAAAATTATTTTTTTATTCAAAAAAAGTTCAATATTTTTTTTCACCAAAGTTTGAAAAATAATAAAGGGAAAAAAATGTATGAGAACATAAGTGGCAAATTTGATAAAAATTGGCCTGTTTAATGTACTTTCCAAAATGGTATAACACATGTTTGTGTCTAAAACCATAACCAATAAACTTGGCATTTAATCTACTAAAGTAGTTTCTTAACATTTTATCAGATGAGTTACAAAGTTAAGTAAACACTACGACGACGAATGAATAACTCATATTGTTTTTTAAAACTTGATTGCATTTAAAAATAATTGTTCTTAAATAAAGGCAGTAACATTTAACACTAGTTGCTGGATTTTTTTTTTAATAATTTTTTTAATTAATTTTTTATAAAAAAAGTTTTGGCTCAAATCTTCCAATATTTTTCTGAAAAATGTATTATTTTTGGCGAGTTTCATGAGTGTCAAAGTTTTTGTCGTGGGTGTTATTGTAAACATTCTACACTTGCCCCTTCACCTTAAAAAAACACCCTTTCACTATGGATATTTTTAAGGACTCCCTTGATTCTTAGTTCGTATGACACATGGAACATTTATTCCAAGTTTCATTAGCATACCTTTATTTTTAAAGGGTTTTCGGTAATATTTTACCTGTTGTACCTGAAAATAAGTCATCACTATAACTTTTTTTTGGGTTGTTGTATCATTTTAAATTTGGTTTCATTAGATTCTGCGTTTAAAACTACTTTTAAACCATGTATCATATGGTTAGGTTGTACCAACACAAATATTTTAGTTTGATAGACCTCCAAATTCTCCCCGTCTGCACCTCTTCAAATGCATCTACAAAAAAGCCAATGCGGGGATTTCGGGGGACTTTGGATATGTTATAGAAGTTGCAATTCTGCGTCGATTCCAATTTTAATATTTCATGAATTAATTTTTGTCAAGGTTCCCTATACGATTTGTGCTATTTTTCCTTGTCTATATGTCTATTTTTTATTTTTGTTCAATACTCACGCTAATTAGTTTCACAAGTCAGGTCAAGACGAGACTAGAATCCAATTATTACCATTTGGAGGTAAGATAAGCGTAATTGAATCATGGGCGCCCACAGGGGGGTCAGAGGGGGCATTTTATTTTAATGTCCAGGACTACGATCTGGTTCAATTTTTAGAATAAGAAAAGGATATAGAAAGTATGTAAGTATCCTACCAACCTACCTGGCACTCAATAATCGAATATCCAACAAAAAAATGTTTTTCTGCCTCTCATGAAATTATTATGTAATCGGTTATCTACTCAAGCCGCAAGAGCATTTGAAATAAGTGTGCTGGACAGATTTTCTAGGGAAGCACCACGAAGGCTACAACTTCTCTTCCGAGAAAAAGAATAAATCCAATATTTCATACAAGGTCTTATTTTGAAAGTCTAATTTATAAGTTTTTGTCGGGTTATGTACGAATGACCGACAAAAAAAAATATCAACTTTTATCGACTTTTCTGTAAGTTGAAACACCGACTTTGTTTTCACCGACTTATTAGAATATAAACAGTTTGAGATCTCGATTTGACAAAAAGTCGACTGCCCGGATAGAAGTCGAGAAAAATATCGTCTTGTCCGTATTTTTCAACCGCGCGCTTGTAAACATCATTCCCTAAACTATGATCTGATCAAAACGTCGACTTTCAAAATGTCGACTTTTAAAATGTCGACTGTTGAAGTCTCGATTCAATTAATCTCGATCACTGTCGACATTTTGAAAAATCGACATTTTAAAAAGTCGGTCGAATTTGTGTCTATATTTTGATCTGTCGGTCTTTTAACCAGTCGAAATTATTTTTGTCGAGATTTGAAAAGTCGATATTACGGAGTCGATATTTAAAAAGTCGACATATCGTACCCAATCCATTTTGCCTTATTAATTAACCCTTAACTGCAGACGTGAAAATTATGTTCACTTCTATAATCGTGGGTCCACTGGACCCAGCTATGTTAATAAAAATTAAAGTATGATTATAGTTTTTTTTTTCTGCCGAACTTTAAGAATGATCACGATTATTGTTTTAAGAAAAAACAACAATAGCCCTGTTTTTTAGTGCATTTTTATCTTCGCTTACAAATAAGTAGCATGTTAAATACAACAACAATTTGGTATAACTCCGTATTGTTGTTGTATTTAACAGGCAACTTTTTTTCCATTTCAATTTTAATTTGCAATGAAAACAATAAGTCGCAACTCGCCTGTCCTAAAAACATATCGATACCTTCCCGTAAGAATGTATTAAGCGACATTTTCAAAATTTTAAATAAAATTTTTAAAATACCTCTTATTCCGTTTTTATTTGGGAATTTTGTTGTAATAAACAGATTTTTAGAAGCATTTTGAGTTGAAAATCCCGTTCCAAATCTTTTTATTTTTACTTGCGATTATAGGTACTATAAGGCAAATTTTGGATTCGTGCAAGGAAAAAAAATTTAGATAACAATCAAACATGATATTACGATGATAGAGGACACGAAAAAAGTGGGTGGCACAATTCTGTCTGTCTGTCTGTCTGTCTGTCTGTCTGTCTGTCTGTTCGACTACAGCCTAAACGGCTTGATCGATTTTCTTCAAACCTGGTACATAGTGGTTTTTGGTGATTCTGCCGACACGTTTTTTTCATTTTTTTTTAGAACTAAAAATAACGGTACCTGCCATACAATTTTTTTTATCAATTTTAAATAATCGTTTTTTTCTCAAAACGGCTCGACAACTTTTCTTAAAAAAAATTAAAAATTTATTTTTGTAAAAGCTTCCTTCGGGTGAAAAACCATTTTTCAAAAATGGTTATTAATGGTACCTCCCAAGGAACCATTTTTTTAATTTTTGATTTTCTTCAAAACAGTACGACCGATTTCAATTATTTTTTTTATACGGAAGCTTCCAAAAAATATAAATAGTTTTGTGTACCAAAATTTTTGAAAAAATATTTTTTGGATCTTTAAAAAATGTTTCAAAATTTTTTTTGGAAAATCAAATATTTCGAAAACGACATGATCGATTTTTTTGAAACTCGATACTTATGAGTTTTTTAGTACTTTCTAAAATATTTTTAGAAAAAATTTTACATTTATGACATAATAACGGTACCTGCCATACAAAAGTAAAAAAACCACAAAGGAAAATATTTTTTTTCTCAAAAACGACTACTACGATTTTGATTAAACTTTTTCGATATACTAAAATTAGTACGATCTACTACCAAAAATTATAAAATTTTACACTTAGCAACTATTAACAGTACCTGTCATAGAACGTATTTTTTTATTTTGAGTTTTCTCGTTATGTGCTTAACGGATTTAGATAATTTTTTTTATATACAAATTTCAGATAAGATTTAATAATATTGCATATCAAAATTTTCAAAAAAAATGTTTTTGGATTTTTGAAAAAAGTTTCAAATTTTTTTTTTGAAAATTCGATATATAGAAAACGGGTTGACAATTTTTTTTCAAATTTTGTTTTTATATACACATAAATATATACTTCAGATTTGCATACCAAAATTTGTTCTTAAAAATGTTGTAAGAATTTTATATATAAAAAATTGATTTTTTAAAAAACCGCTCCAACGATTTTAAATATTTTTTTTCTCATACAATCATATTCAATCAAGAATTAAGATGGCATTCTTTTTTTTCACCTCAAACTGTCAAAAGAGCTGGTTTAGCCAATTTAAATGTCGTATTTCATGCTTCTCTATACATTTTTCTCTCATACTTTCAATATTTTTATATACAATTTTCTTAAATCCGCAGTGTCTTGAACATAAGAGCAAGTACGTGCGACCCAGTCGTGCATTTTATTTTAAATACATAAATAAATAACTGGACCAAAGGCCTTTAAAATTTTTGAAATGTCGCTTAATACATTCTTATGGGAAGGTATCGATATCATCTAAAAAATATATGTAAAATAGTAAACAAATTAAAATCTTAAGAAACATTTTTCCTAGACTTTAAAACATCCTCTTTAGAATTCCTGAAACAAAAACTTAAAATGTTTTATTGTAAAAAATTCTGACATTATTCAAATTACGTGAAAGTAATAGCATATAAAACACACTGGCGCAGAGCAAATCATACTTTTTGCACTTGCCATTTAATTCAAATTTGAATGTACGCTATTTTTCATCGTCGACTTTTTAGCACTTAGCTATTGCTCCATCATATCGTCATTGTATATAAATTCTATAGTATTCTCATGAAGAAAAAAACCTCGTGGCCATATATGCGTCCAAATGTTATACTAATTTTTCTTAAGGGATCTCGGTAAAGCGATCACAGCGAACCTATCGACCAAATGTCTACCTACAAAATCGTGTTTCATGAGAATACTATAGATTGGATATACAATAATATCGTCTCGATTCCCTGAATGACTAATTTAATTTTTCATTTCATAAATTTGAATTACAACTCAAAAACTAAATTAGTAACAGGAACAAATATATCACGAACCCATGCGTATGCTGAAAGTGAAACTGACCTATGGGAGCAGCGAGCGGAACACGTCCGTCACTCTGCACTCACTTCGGCTTATTATATGATGGTACTAAGGAGCTGAGGTAACCGCGGCGTTTTTTACACTCGTTTAAAGGTTGAGTTTGAGTATAGGACTAAGGTTTAAAAAAAATATTTAGATAAATAAATAATATTTGTATATATCTAACGGGTGCCTGTTAATTATATGCCATTAATTTTCTTGCAACAATGACTTATTTAGAATTTCAATTTTTTAGAGGTAGGTACATTTTACTTCTGCCCCCCCCCCCCCCTAGAAAAAATTCTGCGGGCGCCCATGAATTGAATTGAGGCGATGAGAACCAAAACTTGCCATATCCATGCCAGAAAGACTTGTCACACAGCCAATGGTAATTGTTAAATATCTTTTTAACGAAACTTTTAATATAATTTTCCTTTAAACCATACAAAATTGATTTCAAAATCTATGATTGGATATAAAAAAATATTTTCTAACTGCTTCCATTTAAAAGTTATGAAACAATTAAATTTGGTTATGGAGTGCTTTTCTGAAATGGTATGGCGAGTTTTAGTTCTCATCACCTCAATTGTAGAAATAGATACATCACCCAACATCGCCGTGTTGACGCCACTCAGGAATATCCGCTGAATGCAACACTCAACCATTAGAGCCCACTTTTTGAAAAATGGCCTTTCACCCAAGGATTTCTTTAAAAGTATCTAATTTATTGAATTTTTTTTAAGAATAAATGGAAGGAAGTATTTGAAAAAATTTAAGGTCCATATTTTGAAGTCCTTATTCAAAAAAAAAAAAAAATCGAAAAAATACTCTAATTTTCACTGTTAACTTCACTGTGAAATTAACATTACAGAGCCCTTTTCCTAGCAAAACAGAGCTAGCAAAAATTTGCAATTTGACTTCGAAATTGCAGTTTTGTATGCACTTCAAATACAAAATTCAACTCAAACTTGTAAGTCAACACTACAAATTTCTAACATAGCTCTGTTTCTGAGAAAATGGCTGTTATGCTTACTAACTTCATAGTGAAGTTAACACTTAAAAAGCAGTTTATTTTTTTTTTTTTTTAATTAGGTAATTTTGCCATATAAGAACTTCAAAACTTGGACCTCAGTTTTTCTTAAAATACAAATTAAACAGAAAATTTGGAGCCTTGCTGCAAATTTCTAGGGAGCTACGTTTCTGAAAAAAGGGCTGACATGCAACTTCACAGTGAAGTTAGCAGAAAACTGGGTTTCACCCACTACATGTTTGGTGAACTGCAAAATCCGGAAAAGAAATGCAAAATAAAATACAAAGAAACCGCAAGTTCTTGCCATGGTCCCATTGGTCTAGATGAAAATGTTGTTATCTTACTTAAAAGACGAAGTATCTTTATATTCCATTAAAGACTCTTGTATGAGTCTAATAGGTAAAAACAGGAGTTATATAAAGTTATATAAAAATAAACATCAGGTGTTGATATAATTGTCAGACTATATAATTCTATAAATATCAGATATCAATGCAACAAATAATATCTTGAAATAATATATAAAATAATAATTGATAATCGGTTTTTCGAACATTCTTTGTGGTATCTATTTCAAACTCCGACCGCAATCGATAAATCTATTAAATAAAAACAACATAAATTCAAAGATGCAATTAACATCCAAACCATAGCCATGTCGTATCTGCAGTAAATTTTTGTATGAAAAAATTCAATCAAAATTTAGAGACCGCCAAAATAAATCTATTTATCGAAGAACATTCTACACCAACACTTAAGAACTAAAAAAAAAATAAATAAATAAAACCAACATCACTCATCTCGAGTCCGATCGATAATCACTACGGGAAATGAAGGTAATTACATGTAATTGTCGTGCGCTAAATGACTTTGCGATATTCACATAAATTAAACACCAAACGATCTGCCCCAAAAAAGGCTCCCCGTTCCCCAATTCGATCTGAATATGATCGAGAGCGGTCTCGATACCTTTCGTACATTTAAATTATCACTCGAAACGATGCCAAAAAGTCTACGGCTAAAGTGTATAAGGTGTACCGTGTAGCTATCTTCAAAATTTGTAGCTATAGTCCGACATTTTGGTATTTTTAGAAATCTCTCGAGAGTGTGCCTAAAGGCGTTGTCAGAATATCTGAACATCGATCAAAGGGGTGCTCCTTTGTTAAGAATTCTTGTCCACTCTGAAGTGCAGATGATTTATTCATTTATGTATTAGATAAATGTAATTAAATGCGGCTCGTGGTGGTAGCTTTGGATTCGGTGTGGTGCGCTAACAAGACAACGAGGTAACTACATCGATGTAATAGAATCGTTTCATCTGCGCTTGATATGTGGATACGGTGACCATCCGTTCTGTAAATTATTATTCCATTTTAATAAAATTAAATTCAAATGATAATACAGTGCTTCGGTGGTTTTGAACTTTTTAAGTAATTTGGTGAAGGTTGAAAGCATATGCCTGGGGGCCAATTCTGGTTCTGTGAAAAAGTGAATCGAATAAATCGTTTTCACATTCGCTGCCAACCATTGCTTTCACTTTTTCGATTCATTTGCCACAAATAAGCGATTCTGGTTCTGTGAATGAAAACTATACTATCGATGCTAGAACCACCTTACCATTTCTCTTGAAAACTGCACGATTCTCTCAATTTACTTGTGTTTTTGAAGAGAACAGAGAAATGCGTGAGATAGGAACACTTTTTTCTGTATGGATTTGACAGAGAGAGAGATATGATTAAATTTGTCATTGCTTGTTCGTATTCACGCTTTCATTTTGGATATTCGTTTCCAAATGACGGCGTGAAAGCAAATTATTCATAATGAAAGTTTTTGATGTTTGGTTGCACATTTTCACAGAACGGGAATCGGAATTAGTGTGAAAGCGTGAAAAATTGTTCGTTTCATTTTTTCACAGAACCAGAATCGGCCCCCTGGTCGAGAACAATATATGTAGAACTGTAACTACTTTTAAACGTTTCTTAACCCAGAAATTTCTAATCCCATTTTTAGGTGATTTTATGCCGAAAATCTTTGTTTTTCTCAAACATTTTTTGACCGAATTTAAATTTGATTTTGGTAGAAGAAAGATTCATGTATTTCGATCAATTTTTTGGAACCAAAATAATTTTTTAAAAATTTTGGTGCACAAAAGAATTTATATTTTTTGAAGCTTCTGCGCAAAATAAATATTGGCCTCCACATACTGTTTTCAGAAAAAACTAAACAAAAAACTAAGATTTTGTCTACCCAGAAGCCACACGAACAGTCACCGCCGATACGAGGGGGGGGGGGAATGGGTGAAATTGAATTGAACAAACAAAGTAATTAAACAATTTGTTTTCGTTCTACGTTTGTAAAATTTATTCTTGGCAATCAAAAGAGGACTACACGTATCCATTTTCTTGAATATCCATTTCACGAAACTATAGGTATTTGATGAAACAACCGATCTATCACACCTCTTCCAGCTGAGCCTTTATAATATTCGTGAGGATTCTGTCACTTTCGTGGATAAGTCTTAGGAACTTCCGTATCAGGTATTAAACTACGCGTCCAATGAAGGAAATTGGAGAGAAACCAGAAAACGTTTTACTGCAGTTACTGCCGAAGAGAATTTGGATAGAACTTTTACACCTAGAGTAGATGACTTTGACAGCTTTCAAAAACGTCAAGTCAACGCCAATTTGATTTGCAAATTATCGTCATTTTTTGACGCTATCGTCAAAAAGGCAATCGTTCTATTTCCACAAAATCTTCTTGAGTCACATTTGACATTATTTACGAACACATTCTCTGGCATCTCAGATGTTCAAAGGGTGGACACGGCGCATTCAAGAGGACATACAAGCGTCCACAAGATTTTTTTCAAAACGAACCTTTGTCTATCAACTCTACTACTCTCACCTCCCCTTGGTGAACATCGGGTGCCTAGTATCTTTAACTGAAGATGGGCTTCCAACCACTGCGTACTCAGGCTAGTCGACTTTGCTGCGGGGCGAAACGTTGTGGTAGCTAGTACGCTGTTCTCGCATCTCGATATACATAAGGGGATATGGCGAATTCCTGGTCAATCAACCGCCAACCAGATTGACCACATTGCGATCGATGCAAGGCACTCCTCTAGTATCAAGGATGTCCGAACGTTCCGAGGAGTCAACGTAGATTTGGACCACTACCTTTTTGTAGCCAAGGTAATGCAACGGATATCCAGACCAAAGCCAAAACAAGGAAATAATGTAAGGAAGTTCGACGTCGGACAGTCGCAAGAAATCGCCAGATCCTTTTCTGATTGAGTCCTCAATAGTTCTTTTAAATAGTCCTTTGCCACCAACTACAAGTATCGAGAACCAGTGGAAAAACTACCAGGAAGCCATCAGTGATGCCGCCTTTGACATGTTGGGCCTCGCATACCCACGACATTAAAACCTCTGGTTTGACGAAGAATGTTGGCAAGTACATGCAGCCAAAACTCAGGTATATAAAGCGGCGCTGCATAGAAGGAACAGAGCTGCTCGCGAGCTCTAGAGGAACATAAGTTTCTAAGAAGGAAAAAGAAAGGGCATGAGAAGCACGCGATCGAGGAATTAGAGGGATGCCATTGCAGGAATGAAGTTCGGAAGTTTTACCAAAAAGTAAAAAGAACCTCCCAGGGTTACAAGGTCAAACAGAAGCCTGCAAGGATGATCAGGGGAACATCGTGGTAGAATCGTAGTTGGTGCTGAGGATATGAAAAACTCATTTCTGCAAATTTTAAAACGGCGACGATGAACTGAGTTTCGCGACCATGCAGATTGCACCATTAAACCTAGGCGACGTGACGTATGTCACCCGATCTGGACGAAGTGAAGATAGCTATATCTAAACTTAAGTCCAATAAAACTGCTGGAGCTTATGGCCTTGCGGCTGAGCTTTTCAAAGCGGCTACCGACGAATTGGTTAGGAGTATGCACCAGCTTATATGCTAAATATGGTCGGAGGAAAGCATACCCGATAAATGGAACCTCAGCATTGTTTGCCCGATCCTCAAGAAAGGCGATCCTCTGGACTTTACCAACTACAGGGGCATAAGTTTTCTTAATATCGCCTACAAGATCTTCACTGCAGTACTTTGTGAATGCCTGAAGCCATTTGTCAACAACTTGATAGGTCCATATCAGTATGGCTTTAGGCCAGGGAAGTCCACCATCGACCAAATATTCACACTACGGCAGATCTTGAAAAAAACTAAGGAGTTTCAAATCGATACCCACCACTTTTTCATCGATTTCAAGGCCACGTATAAAAGCATCTATAGAGACGAGCAATACAGTGCAATGTCTAGTTTTGGCATCTCGTCCGTTTGTGCAGAATGACGATGGAGAATGCATGCTGCTCCATCAAGTCAGCAAAAACCTCACCGGCGCACGCATTTGATATCAAAAAATGCTTTAGGCAAGGCGACGCGCTGTGTGCGACTTCTTTAACATCGTTCTTGAAAGAATAGTGGAAAACTCTCACGTCAACACTAGAGGCACAATCTTTCAAAAGTCCGTCCAATAACTCGCTTACGCTGACGACATTGGCTACGTTCAAACACCGAACTAAAGCGATCTGGATAGGTTTGTGTTGTTGTAATCCCTTGTTAAAACACAGCTGATGACGAAACAGCTGTTGGCAGAAAAGAGATCCCAAGCTATCCTAAAAATTTTAGGATACAAAGCTATCCTATGAGAAATGTCAACAACAGCTGACTTGCGTTCAAACACATACATGGATACAAAGCTATCCTAGATAAGCTATCTATTCAAACATTGAACGCGCCCATTGACATAATCGGATGAACAAAGCGAGATGTCAGTGGTGCTTTCGTGAGTGTTAAGAAAGAAGCCAAGAAGATGGGGCTAACGATGAATGAAAACAAAACAAAATATATCCTGTCAAAAAGAAAGGGCACCCAACACCGACGTCTCGGACAGAACGTTACTATAGATAGCTATAATTTTGAGGTGGTCAGAGACCTTGTCTACCTAGGGTCCGCTATAAACTCAGCGCACGATACCAGTGCTGAGATCAAACGAAGAATTAGAAGATACAACTAAGAACTGTACGGGCTGTATCGCGACACCGACCTAGCCACAAAAGTGGAAAGCCAACGACTGATATGGCTGATGGCTGATGTGGTCACCTAGAGCTCCGGCCCAGAAAGTCTTTGAATGCAACCCCATGGGACAGCATGTGGAGGTAGACAGCGTAAAAGCTGGCGCACGCAAGTGGAAGATGACCTCAACCAACTTGGCGTGCGAAACTGGAGACAGGCAGCTAGAAACCGAGCCGGCTGAAAGCAGCTTGTTGGTTGAGGCCCTGGTCAACCCCGGACTGTAGCGCTACCTTAAGTAAGTATGTAAGTAAGTAAGTCCCTGGTATCTCAATAATATTTTCGTCAACTCAATTTTTCACTGCAGAATTGCACCGCACAGATAATGTTTCCGAACATGCGTAACTTTAGCAAACTGCATTTTGGGCACATTGCTAATGCAGTTAAACTTATATTTTTGTGTTTTCCAATTTAAGACTTTTGCCGTTTGCGTTTGAGAACATTCTGAATGAAAATGCATTTTTGACGCAAATGACGTTTTGGGAAACTGCCTTCAGCTGGCATTGGTAAAATTATCTTGGCTGAAATTTTCATTGGAACACGTAATAGGAACATACCGATGAGCCATTAGAATTCAAAAACGCTGTAAAGACACCATGCTACACCCATAAACTGCACAACTTCATTTCGTAAAGTTCCAAAGTACCCGCTGTTCGATACTTTGAGGCAGTTATAAAAGAGGTAATAACTTTCTTCAAATTTCAAACTCATCCACTCACATCGCACGGTATAACCAGATGTGTAAAGCGGTATTAAGGTATACTCCAATTTTCTGTAGACTACATCAAAGTTATGCAAACTCTGGAAACAATTTCGCAGTAGCAGCGTGACCCCAGCTGGCAAGGCTACACAGAAATTGCCCTCCTGAACGAAATCCTGGATCCACACCTGCACACTAGCCGAGCCAGTAATCGCTAGAGAGTTACTAATACATAGAAACTTTTCCTGCTGGCTCGTCAACTGACTTGCCTTTTTTGAAGCCAGTTGAGAAGCGAATGATTTGACAGTTAATTTATTATGTACCCATAACTCCCTAGTGTGGCCGAACAGAATTTCGAGACTCATTTTGTGGTCTACTTCCCTTTCATCGCATTTTCAGGTTTGATCAAAATCTTGAGTTTTTTTTTATTTGAGAATGTATAGCTTGCCATTTGCCATATACATTATGTTGATAATACCCAGGGCGGGCGTACGCAGGATTTCGATGAGGGGAAGGCTCATTCAAAAACTAATATTTGTATACAAATTGAGTTTTAAGTTGAATTAAATAGAAAACACTTTTTTGGAAGTGTATAAAATATATATAAGTGGGAGATGGAAGCACCATTGCCTGCCCCTCCCCCTTTGCGTACGCCCTTATGTGTGATCCTATAAACTTACCGCAAGTAGAACCAAGAAAAATGTCTACCAATTTCTGATATGTTTATGTTGTCTTGTCTTTGTAGAAATTTTCGTTCAGAGATTTGCAATGGTCACCGTAGATACGAGCGAGGAAAGGGTTGAATTTAACTCCTCATGAGAATATTTTTTGTTTTTAGATCATCACACCAGCCGCCACCACCACACCGTCGCGTCGTCACCACCAAAATGGGGATTATTTAAATTAAGCGCCAGAATTTGTTTAAGTCGCAATTAACGCGGTGACAGTGAACATTGCTGAGATCGCCAAAAATTCCCCACTTTATCTTATTTCACCTAAAAACAACTGCTGCTGATGATGATTATGGGCGAAGGCTGTAAGCGAATACAGAAAAGGACGGTCACACGATATTATATAGGGATTCAATGGCGTATGGCGACTTGTAGTACATACATTATACATAGTTTCAGCAAAAAATGATGCCGAGAGGGACAGATTTTTGTTTGGCTGGCTTCGACAGAGGTGCCAAATTTAATTATAGCTGATGCTATCTCTCTTCCTTTAGCATCTAATAAATTTAATTATTTTTTTTTGTTTAAGTTTAATTTGTTTTTGTCGAAGTAGTGTTGTTTTTAATTCAAGGAAATGTTTTGTGTCTTTTATTTATTAGTTTCAATGGTATTTAGTTCGGCTTGTCTGACTATACGGGAAGACAACGTCAGAATCAGTTAAACATAAAATAACCTTGACATTGGGGTTGATGGCAACAATTGAGGTGGTGTCTTACATTTCTTTAAGAATCTAAATAATTATTTTTGTAAACAAATACATTGACGTAAAGACTTTGATGTCAATATCGTTAAATTTAGTGCCAAGTTTAACTTTTTTTTTATGACGAAGCTAAAACTAGCGCCAAATACGCGTTGTTTTGTTCTTTAAAAAAAGATTTAATGACGAAAGTTAGAACCTTGGCAACATAGGAGTTTTGAGGAAGAAGAAACTTGACGCAAAAGCCAAGTTTTTGAGGTACCATCTGTATTCTAAATACAATGTCGGTATACCAACGTGGAGGGAATACGAAAATACAATCCTGGATTTGGGAAACAGAAAGGAATTTGTTTTATTTTTTTATTTTATGGCGTCACCTCCTTTTGGCAGTGGCATTTAAATCAACCTTAAGTCTGACCACAACACCAGAAAAGTCTCGGTCTCGTTTGGCACCGGTAGATATCGGAAACCGAAATCATACCGAGATGCAGGGTTCGAACCTCAGTAACAAAATTTCCGAGTAGTTTTGAATAAAAAGTGGAGTAAATCAAAAATTTCCGGAGCAGATTTTAAAACGAAGGGAAAACTTAAGTTTTCAAAAACTGAATTTTTAACAAGAATGTATTCAACAAACATTAAAAGGTATTTAAAAACTCATCCGGACGAAACGTCAATTTGTAGGACCAAAGGCCATAAAAAGCTATTTTGAATCAATAATTCAACAAGTCAATCTTTAATGCTAAGTCTTCTACTTGGCTGATTTATTTCAGTAGCATATAGAATTTGTATTATAAAACCTTCTTATAAAGAATTTTATAGTGTGGAAAAAAAGGAGTAGATCTAAAAAAAGCGGAGTGGTGTGGTAGATTTTTTTCTTCCTCAAAATTGGAGTAAATTTGCTCCGATTTTAGTAAGGTTCGAACGCTGCCGAGATGATACCAGCTTTAAAGCATCCGAAACGATACAGAGACGATTTCGAGCTGATACCGTAATCTTTGAATCGAAATTTACCGATATTCTTTAGTGGTATCGTTTGGTATCAGCAGAGAAAAACGATTTTTGAGTATTATTATTAATTAATTAAATTAAAATTACAAACGGCTCTAACGATTTGGATCCAATTTTCAAAGGTTTTTCTCTTAAGCCAGGGAAAAGGCTTACAAAATGATTTTAGTAATATTGTGTTTTATGGATTGAATATTAAATAAATCGTATTTAATTTAAATCAAAAATTCTTTATTAGTATAACTGAACATTAGAAAAGATTTGATAAGAATGATAAAACTTGAAATACAATTTTTTGAGCTATATTATAAAACAAACTTAATTAAAATATAAAAACTAAGTTCTAAAAATGTAAAGTATATAAATTAAAACAACACAAGTTATAAATAACCTCAACACTTTCCCTTGTTAATTGATACTTAACATTTTCAGAATAGACCCATTTCGCTGCACAAAAGTTTTAGTCTTGGACAAGGAAGTGGTTTCGTCATAATATCAGCTACTTGTTTTTCCGTTGATACTTGCTGTATTTCAATTTTTCCTTCAGTGACTTTCTCTCGGATGAAGAAATGTTTTGTAGAAATGTGTTTTGTTCGTCTATGAAATTCTGGGTTTTGAGCGAGTCTGACAGCTGCAGAATTGTCCACTTGGAGAATAGGAATTTGGTTCAGTTGAATAATACCTTTAAACAACCGGCATAGCCAAATTATTTCTTTAGCTGCTTCATTTGCTGCTACTATTTCGGCTTCAGTTGTAGATGTTGCAACCATTGCTTGCCTTTGACTCAACCAAGAAATAGCACCCCCTGCGTGAGTAATAACTACACCAGAAGTTGATCGTCCAGTCTTTGCGCATCCACCGAAATCTGCATCACTATAACATTCTAATATACCTCTTTTAATATTTTGCCGATATTCAATTCCCAAGCTCAGAGTCCCAGCTATGTATCGGAATACTCTTTTTACTCGAGTGACTTCTTCTGTAGTTGGATTCTCTAGAGATCTCGACAGGAATCCTATGCTATATGCCAAGTCTGGTCTCGTTCCCACCATAAGATACATTAGAGCACCAACTGCCTGACGGTAAGGGAAGTTATGCTTTTCTGTTTCATCTTTCCCTGTTTTCGTGGTTTCAGCAGATTTCACCATTGGTGTCGAAATTGGCTTGCACTCCGTAAATTGGAATCTTTTCAGGATTTTCCTTGCATGTGCTTCTTGGCTGATTTTTATTCTTTCTTCTTTTTGTTTAATTTCTAATCCCAAAAAGCACGATGCTTTCTTTGAAACTATCTTGAATTCATTTTTCAGCTCTTCAATGAATACATCAAGTTCGTATTGATCAGTTGATCCAACTAGCCCATCGTCTACATAGAGAACAAGTATAATTTTCTTTCCGTTTCTTTCCCTCATATACAAACAAGGATCAGCATCACTAACTTTGAATCCTAGTTTGGAAATGAAGCTCCCAAAACGCTTGTTCCAACACCTTGATGACTGTTTGAGCCCATACAAACTTTTCTTTAGCTCACATACCTTATCAGTACCATCTTCGTATCCTTCAGGTTGCTTCATGTAAATTACTTCTTCTAAATTTCCATACAAGAAAGCTGTTGACACATCAAACTGGATCAGATGCATCTTCTCACTTGCAGCAATATTGAGAACTGATCGAATAGTCCCTAACTTTGCTACCGGACTAAAAGTTTGACTATAGTCAATACCTTCACGTTGACTAAAACCTTTAGCCACTAGTCTTGCTTTGTACTTATCGATGCTGCCATCCGGATTATTTTTCAAACAATAAACCCACTTGCAAGGGATTGCTTTGGCTCCTCTCAGTAAATGCGTCAGCCTCCAAGTTTGATTTTCCTTTAATGATGCCATTTCTCTTTCCATAGCTTTTATCCAGCCTGTTTTTTCTTTGCTATTAACTGCTTCTTTGTAGGTTTCAGGGTTTGATGAAGAGTTGACATAATCTTCCGCTGCCATTACATAATCGTTAAGATTCTGAGGTTTTCTTATTCTAGATCGATCTCTTAGTCGTACGTTTTCTATCTGCTGCGGGGTATCATTTTGTTCATTTTCAAAACTGCTATCTCTCCCAGTTTCGTACTCGTCTGAATATATGCTACTTCCTGCACTTTCTGGTTCTTCTAGTTGTTCTTTACTGCTTGATTCAACGTCTCGAAGTGTTAGTTTTATTGCCTTTTCACATATAGTTGGATTTTCCTGAAACTTTACATCTCTTGATAGGATAACTTTATTTTCTTCCTTGATGTATATTCTATACCGCTCATCACCGTCATATCCCACAAGGTATCCTTTAACAGCTTTTCTGTCCATTTTCTTCCTCTTTTGAACTGGAATATGAGTGAAACATGTCGATCCAATTATTCTCAAATGCTTAATTCTAGGCATCTTTCCAATCCACAATTCGTACGGAGTTACACCATCTACTGAAGACTTTCCAGTTCTGTTCAGTATGTACACTGCAGCATTTGTAAGTTCCGCCCAAATTGCTTCTGGATAATTAACTTCGGTGCTTGAGTACTTGAAAGTTCTTGCCATCTCTACCAGAGTTCGGTTTTCACATTCGCTGACGCCATTCTGTTCAGGTGTGTAAGGCGCTGTCAGTCTCTGCGTGGTACCATTAGAGCGAAGAATCTGTTTGACTTCTGTGCTGTCAAATTCACCACCATTGTCACTCAGTAGCTCTTTTATGGAATGACCCAACATCTTTGCGTGCGCAATAACATCTTTCAGAACGTGCTTGACATCAGATTTGTGTTCTATGGCAAAGCCATATCGAAATTTGGAGTAGCTATCCTTGAACACAACCAGATACTTTTTCTTCTTAAAAGAGTCGCTAAAAGGTCCGCATACGTCCGTTGACATCAGCTCTCCTGGTGTTGTCGCTTTTTTTCTTGTTCCGAACGGTAATCTGTGTGCTTTACCATAGATGCACGGTTCACATATATTCTGGTCCAATTTGACTTTGATGCCCAACTCTTTTTCAAGCATCTGTTTGACATGTCTCTTATCTTGATGCCCCCATCGTTCATGATAAAGCTGTAGTGTTGTGTCATCTCCAACGGCTACATTAAATTGAATTCCAGTCTTCAGTTTTGAAACAATTGGTTTGATAGCTGCTTTGTATAACGATCCGTTCACTTGACGACTTCCGCATAGCACAGCTTTGCCATCCACTTCAAGCCAGCACTTTGTAGCTGAGGACTTAAAAATACTATTTTGGTTTCTATCCTGAGCAGCCAAAACCGAAAATAAATTTCTTGATATTGCTGGAACATACCAAACGTCGTTCAATGTCACTAGCTTATTGTTGTGAGTTGATTCCACTTCTATTGTTCCTGTTCCAATAGCACTAAGAGTTTCTTTTCCAGCCGCTTGAATTCTACAAGGACTTTCAAACTCCTCAAAATCAACATACCAGTCTTGACATTTGGTAACATGCCTTGTTGCCCCATTATCAATCCACCAATCCATTGAATTTTGCTCTGTTGTGTATGCTTTATTGCAGACCGACACAAGAGAAGCGTTGGTGTCGACTAAGTTACCTTGGTTGCTGCTTGATATTTTGCCTTTATTTGGTCTTCCTTCAGCGATCCACTTTCTGCAGTCTAACCCAGTGTCCTTTCTTCTTACAAAAATTGCAAATATCCTCTTTTTTGTTTCGGGTATTATTTGACTTTTGTGGATTCTCTTGTTTCTTCTTGTCAAATCGTGCTATTAGCGCCTCTTGAGCCAAGTTTTCGCCATCTTCTCTATTTCTGAAGTTTCTTTCATACATACATAATTGCATCGTCAATTCGTCGAATGTTTTATCTTCATCTTTCGTGAGTAACATCCAGCTTGATCTGAAAGTTTCAAACGAACTTGGCAAAATATGCAAAACTTTACATACTAGCATTAAGTCGGGTAATGCCTTCTCGTTTTTAGCTTTCAGACCTCCATTTAATTCGTTCCACAAACTTCGCAATTTCGCAATATGTGTGGAAACATCTTGACTTGAACTCCAGCCGAATGCAAAAAGATCAGTGCATATCTTAAACAGTTGATCTTTGGAAGTTGCTTCGAATTGTTGCCTTAGTGCATTCCATGTATCGTGTGCGGTTTCTTTATCCATAATTTTTTGATATACTGCATCCGTTACTGAGCTTGTTATCATCGATTTCGCATAGCTGTTTGCTTTTCGATATAAATTCATCTTTTCCTTGTGTTGATTGATTTCGTCTGGCTTGGGAACCCCTTCTAAAGGCTCTGGCTTTTTCAGAATCCCATCAATCGCATCTAGAGCTCCTTCATGGTAGTCTAGCAAATCTCTAATTTTTCTCTTCCAAACAGGCCAATCTGACTCACTAGCCAAAAGTTTGATATTCTTCGATAAATCCATTCTTAGGAATTCAGATGATTCTTCAACAATCAATTACGGAAACTCGATTTAAATTAAAACAATTTATTAATACTCGCGACTAGGCCCATAACCTATTGTTTTTATGGATTGAATATTAAATAAATCGTATTTAATTTAAATAAAAAATTCTTTATTAGTATAACTGAACATTAGAAAAGATTTGATAAGAATGATAAAACTTGAAATACAATTTTTTGAGCTATATTATAAAACAAACTTAATTAAAATATAAAAACTAAGTTCTAAAAATGTCAAGTATATAAATTAAAACAACACAAGTCATAAATAACTTCAACAAGTAAAACCCGCCCACTACCACGCCTATTTTCTCTTATTTCTTGGTTTCTCGGAAAAGGCTCGAACAATTTTTGTAACAATTTTTTTTTGTCAGATTTATGGAAATCCCAGTAAATTCTGTGCAATTTCAGTTATCGTGAAAATATAAAAAATGCATCGACAATTGAATTGAGTACTAACCCCCATGGCGAAAAAATGAAGAACGAAAAAGTAACTTATTTTCTCCCTTATCCGGCTCCCAATCCATGAGAGAAGCAGCCTGAGACATACCATATCCTTCCATCCTCTACAATCCCGAGCAAGCTGCTTCCAGTTATCTAGACCAAGATTTCTGGCTACCGCGATGGCTTGATCTTAAGCCGGAGGTTCAGTCTTCTCGAACCTATGGGGGCATGGGTTTAAAGACTCACTTGTCTGCATCATTATTGTTTATTCACTCGATGTGGCTGAGCCAATGTAGTCAACTTGTTTTGATTTTCTGGACCACCTTAACATCATGATACAACTCATAAAGTTCACAGTTGCATCTTCTCCTTCATTCAACCTTCTCACACAAAGGACCAAATTTTCGTCGAAGAATTTTTTTTCGAAGAAGCCCAGTATCAGCTCTCCCTTTTTACTCTTCTCCCAACGCTCAGTGCCATAAGGCAGGCCTGGCAGCATAAGGGTTCTATATAGAGCATGCTTTTCGTCTTTCATGTGAGGAGTTTTGAATCCATCTGTTTTGCCAAACTAGAGAAGCACCAGTTTGCTGGGGTAGTTCTTCATCGGATCTCCATTTATTTCTATGTCTTTCGTGATTAATTTTTACTCCAAGGTATTAGCTAAGTTCCTTTACTACTTCGAAGTTGTTGCCATCAACGTTTTGTCTCAACCAGTTGACAGATTTTTCATTGTTTGTTGATAACATGTGTTTGGTCCCCTCATTTACTTGAAAACCAACAAGTTTTGCCTTTTTTTTATAATAAGCGCACACTAAAGGGGGTTTGAGTACCCTTAAAATGATTTAACACAGAGCGAGCGTTAGGAAAATAGGGAAGGATTCGAGAGGATATACCGATGCACATTGATTTTGTAGTTCTGAATATCAAAATGATTTTCTATTCTATTTCTATTTTCTATTTCACTAGAACACTTTTTGTAAAAATACCGATAAAATACTGAAAGGCACGAAATATTGCGGCGGTGTTCGAGAGATGCAAATGCTTCCGTTATTGTTCTATTACCTATCATTTTCAACTCTCTATTTTGAATTCTATCTAAGAGACTTAAATGGGTTTTAGGAGCACCTGCCCAGATATGGGAGTTGTACTCAAGTTGTACTCAAGAAGGGGAGACAAATTTCTTACTTCTTCGAAGAAAACCTAAACATTTCGCAGCATTTTTGGCGAATGCTCCGAAAGGTAATTTCTAATCCAACGAAGAGAAGATTCTTCAATACCAAATGCACGCATTTTCGATAAGTGAGCTTGATGCCAAACTCCATCAAACGCTTTTAAAATATCAAGCGTAATAATCTTACTTTCTCCAAAATGATGTTAAGATTTGTTCCACTGCTCGGTGAGATTTTTTACCTTAATTTCTGGTTATGCAAAAATTTGGTTCCTTGAATATGACCGTTACAGGGTTACAACGGAAGCTTAATTCTCTTATCCTGATAACCTCTCTGCAGCTCAAATCAAACCATGAATTCTCTTTCGGTTTGATAGATGTTATTCTATGCGGGATAAAATTTCTCATTCCGTAAAGAATCAAGTTTGTGACCATATCTCTACTGGAGTCTATACTTCGAGGAAGCATAGTGACCAGTTAAAGTCCTTGAAGAAACTGTTGAGACCGTCCCAGGTGGCTTTCTCGTACTGCCAAACGGTTCTCTTGGGTTTTTTTTTCTCTAACTGAGTTTTGTTGGCATGAAAACTTGGAAGGTATGACACAATGGTCTGATGTGCATAGAGGTCAGAGGTATAAGGAACAAGTCTAGGGTGTTGGCGGTTTGACCTGCAACGTCAGGGATTCGAGTTGGCTCGTTGACAAGCTGAGTTAGGTAGTTTAACTCAGCAAAGATATCAACATAACTTCCTTCGAGTATTGTCTGGCCTCGAAGAATTGTGTACATTGAAATCGCCCGCAATGACGATTTCAGTGTGAGGATAATGGGCAGCAATTCTTTGAATGGAGTCGGACAGAGCATCAAACTCGTTAAAATTTGAATTTCTGTTTGTTTGGAATATTTCGGAGTAGCTTTTCCCTAGTTGCGCATTGCCAGGGCCGGACAAGCTATACGTGCAAACGGTGCAAATGCACAGGGCGCTGAACCCAATGGACGCCTTGAGCAAGTATAAAAAAAAGCCACAGTCACTACCTGACTATTTTCTTAATTTCAATTGTTTTTAATAGCTCAAATGACGTTTTTCTTTTTTGGCTCTGAGCAAACCTCTGAGCAGAGGCTGAGCGATCAGAGCAGAGCTCCGAGCAGATTATGATCAGATCCCTCAGATTTAATTATAAAACACACTTGAGCATTGAACTGTCATTTCATAGTTGTGTTTGTAACGTGAAATTCTTTCCAATTTTTACAATTTGCTGTCAAATCACATAAGAAAGAAAGAGATGTATTAATGTTTGTTCCTAAACACAAAATTATTTGTTTACCTGAAGTTGACGGGCGACTGTCCAGGGAATCTATTTTTAATTATGTGCTTTTTGTCTGTTAAATCACTAAAAAAAATAAGTGAAGTTGGCTTTGCTCAGCGTTTCGCTCGATTCGCTCGGTCATTTTACCTTGAGCTTATTGAGGAAGCTCTGAGCGAACTCCGATGGAAAAAAGAAACACACTTTCTATGATCTGTATGTCTGAGCTAAAAAAGAAACAGAATTTTTGTTTGACAGTTCCGTGATCTGCTCTGAGTTAAAAAAGAAAAACGCCAGTTGATATCCATTGAGCCTGATTACACGATTCGTTTTTTCGGACGTTTCGTTTTTCGTTTTTTTGACAGGTACGTACCTTCGTGATTACACAACGAAAAAAATCCATTCGTGGTTTTGACGTTCAGAAAATTTGAGGTTCATTTATTGAAAAATAGGCAGTAATAATAATTAAAAATACTTTTACATCACTTCTTGTTCAAATTTATAGTCATTTAATTAAGAAAAACAATTTTAAATCTCACTATTTACATTTTTTAAGCATCCCCCGCCTCTATTCGTTTGTCAAATCATAAACGTCAAAGTTCAACCAGAAAAAGTCTTGAAATTTTCATACGTGCTTTCGTCTTTCCGTTCCCCCTACGTTTCTACACCCCTCACCCAATGTGTCAAAAAGACTCATTCTTTGAAATTTAAATAAATTTAAGGACAGATAGGTATCATATAGAGGCAATGAGAGCCACAGTGGCCTTACTGAAATTTTATCGAAATTGAGCTTATTACGAAAATTGAATCTGCATTTACTAAGCAATACGTCTGCGTTTTCTTATTTTTGCTCTACTGAAAATAATGAAAAATGCGGTTAGGCCACTATGGAACTCATGGCCTCATATATCCATTGTTCCAAAAATCAAAAATACATCGATGGCTATTTTCCAACCCACAGTAAAAAACTTGATCACAAAATCTTGGCAAAGTGCACAATTTTGTTCGCCTGTTAGGGATACGTCATTCTCCTCTTGGGGAGACTTCGTTAAGAAAACGCATATCAACGTCTACCCCTTGGGAAGTGAGAATATGACTTCTTCCACCAATAACCGCAATTAAAGGGCGCTAATGATGAAGCCTGCGCAGGGTGCTATTTTAGCTCGGGCCGGCCCTGCGCATTGCATAGCGTATTCTCCAATGTCAATCAGCATAACTGGATCAGTTTTCCTCGGATCCAAAGTTCAGCCATCGACATGTAGATGAATGCTGTCATATGCGGCTTTGAAGTCGATAAACCATCAGATCTGGCAGCCTTGCAGTTTTTGAGCTTTTTCATAGCTAAGTCTACCTCTTGGTGGTGTTACTGAGTCTGCATCGACTGGAGTTGAGTTCGATTCTGGGAATGCTGCTTAAATACATCTACTATTCCCTGTGCGTCGGTGACTAGGCTACCTTTGCTGTTTCGATGAGCCTGGTGTTCCGATTTTAAAGTCAGCAGCCAGTTGCTTGGCATTTTATAAGACTTTCGGGTGTTGTTTCAATCGCAAGACTCTTCGATCTCCTTGAGCTGGTAGGCTAGGTACACCCTCTTCTTTCTACGTAGGGTTCTCTTTATTCTCTCTTTTTCTTGCTCGACACTCTTCTTTCGTTCCTATTGCATATTCGTATGTGCATCTTTTGTCTCCATTTTCAGCTGTACGCATTCATCATCATAGCCCGAGTTCTTTTTCGGAGATCGGATGGTAGGAAGCCTATAGTGGTTTCGGCTGGTTGTTGGCGTCTGTGTTAGGTGAATGCACAGCGGATAAGTTCTTCCTCCGATGCACCTGGCTCTGGTGACTCCAGGTATGTTAAGGTGACCAGCGTCGAATTTCTCGTTTAAGGCGGTTCGGTATTTCTTTTCATTTGACAGTCGAGTTCTAAGCCACGTCGCATGTTAGAGGCGTGTGTTCCGTTGATTAGCACAGGGTCGATTTAGTGGGGGTATCGACCATTTGGGGAGCGCTAGGTTGCTTTGGCGACGGATTCATACAAAAAAAATATCTGGAGAGTAATTAAAAAACTGCTGTGTACCAAAAAAGTTTAAGGAAAATTGGCCAAGTAGTTCAGACTGTAGATTGAATTACTAGACTCACTTTGCTCGTCTTCTCTATCTACGTAATGTCAGGTTTGATTAAAATCTCTATCTCTATTTTGATTTTTTTTTTAACGAATTCATAACTTGCCATATTCATATGTATGCAATGTAGTTACTACCATTAAGCCTATGTATTTATGTACATCACATGTAAGAAATGACATAAATAAAACCTAAATAACACCTCCTATTTTCAGTGGCCTTGGGTTTTTTAATCTACTCAAAGCAATTAATATTCTTTAACCTTTTTGGGTTACAAGAGGCATGTAAGTATGCATCTATCAGAAACTGCATTCAAATTATTCAAACTAAAGAAATGAATTCAAAAGAGCTTATGTATTTGGATATCCACTAACAACCATAACCTACTTCACTTTTTCAAGAATAAATTAAACCTGCATTTGAAACAAAACCTTTGCTTCCAAACGAAAGCCAACATTTTATTAATTTCTTATTACATCAAAGCCTCTCTATAAAAGCTTACATCACCTCTCTACTTAAGTTATAACTTTTTAAGCGAAAACTTTTACTTTTTCTAGTTGTTTTTAATTATTGCCCAGCTGACCTTTTTTGAGACTTCAACTACAATCTTAGTTAATTAAAAGGTTTAAATTATATTTTGTTTTATGAATAAAGATAAAAGCTTTGAATAGCTAGCTCTCAACCATGCATCAGCTTGCGTTTGTATCTGATTATACCTATTACGTTAGTAGTTTATGGCCTCTTGTTTGACGATACCTACATATGTACATACAATATATGAGTGTGTTATCTCAAGCCCTTACATAATTCCTTACCAGACAAGCACTCAACTATTATAGACGTTTATGATTTGTTGTTTTTTTTAGACTTGATGGATGTGGGTTAAAATAACGTGGACCCTTGCACAGGAATAATTTCTCTATAACAGCAGCATTTTCAAGCCATCTGTCAACTGTCAATAATCCAACTCTACGAGTGCCTTCTTTTGGTATCTTCTTTCTCAAAAACTAAAATCGAAAACTTGGTGTGTGATAAGTGAAACAATTTGCGATGACGAATCCATGTTAGAACTATGGATGGAAACCTCCGTACAATTCTGCGCACCCAGAACTTCCGACGCCTAATACCGCTGATACAACTTGCGAAGGTTGGATTTGTCATCGAACCACAACACACAAAAGAACTCAGACGACAACAACTAATCGAGCTTCAAAAGTGAATCTGGGAGTCAGGTTGGGTTTTATGGCCTTAATCGGGAAATCGTTTTCACTTTCGATGATGAGTCGTGCGCTTTGGAGTTTCATTTGCATTCAAATGGGTGGTAGAGCCAGCGGCTCTGTATTTTAATGCCTGTGCGCCAAGTCTTGAAGGTTATTCAAGACATCGACAACATCAACGACGACGATGCCACTGCGTGCTGGTCGCTGCCCCCGCATCGACGAAGTCAATACATTAGATGCTTGATGGCACATACCTTTCCGCGTTGGTGTAGTCCGCCGCGTATAATATACTTCAGGCGATTTACTATTTTTAAATTGGGGATTGATATAGCGCACGATAAGGTCTTGACTCTTGAGTGTTGCGGTAGGGTGGAACGAAAGTATCTATAATACCGAATAAAATAACTTCTACGTAGCTATAACTGATAGAGTCATGGCAGGTGGCTTAGATACGTGATGGAAATAACAAACGAAAGGGAATTTTTGTATATATTTTTCTTATAGTTAAAAGAGTTTTGATTAAAAAAAAATAATGCGCTTTGATTATGATTAATTACCTCTATGCAGAAGAATGCCAGAAGTGGAGTCGAATAAGAAAGTGTAGGTTTCATAAAGCTTTTGGGTTTCATTTTTGTTTAAGGGCGTATAATGGTGAAGGTACCTTAAAGTAACGATTGTAGAAATTTGACTTTGTCTATAGAATGAAAATTTTCAAAAATTTTCATTAGACCACACATGGTTTGGACGAATGCCAAACTATGTTGCATTATTTCAGTCTGGAGTTTCATTTTTATATGATAAAAAACAGATTTTTATTATTAAAAAATCTCACAAAAATTGGATTTGACGGTGTGGCAAGCCTAATCAGCGCCCTTGGACCAAGAAAAGGCAAAGGATTATCTTTTATAGCGTCCGTTTGGAAAAATGTCATTTTCGTCTCAAATACAATTGCAAAGTGCTAAGATTTTACACGAATGACAAAAACACTATTGGCAGTAAGATCACTGCCGATAAAAGCTAGAGTAGAATCCTACTTCCGATAAAATGTTTACGTTTCTTCGAGTATCGAACTAGACTGAATAGAATTTTTGTGTTTCGTTATTGGTACGATTGATAATTTTTGTATCTCGAGCTTCCGAAGGCTATGTTCGTAGTGTAGAGTTGTTGTGTGATTTGGCCCTATTTAGATTGTTACTTTTGGCTTCGTCATGACGATGGTTTTGTAGTTGAAATCAGTGAGGATAAAATCTTACCCATACCCTCATCCGCATGGGGCGTATAGTGAGCAGTCACAGTCTAAACAGGGTCTATCATAGGCGCATGTTTGTTAAATTAGTGCAAATTGTAAAATTTAACATTTTTATACTTTATAGGTGGCCATCAAGATATATTCTGCGAACTGTCAAACGTAAATTCGCTGCAATCCACAATGTCAGGGACTCAATGCCGCAAGGGTGAATGATTTTCTGTGCACATATTCTATTCATACCGAAAACAAGTAGTGTGAATTAAGTTGACTGATTGTGAATGCGTTATCTGTCAAAAACTTAAGACTCACGCTTGCGGAATCGCAAAAATCGATGTGTACACGAATTGTAGTGTACAAAACTCACTCTTGAGGAACTGGCCCGCAGGACGCATTCCACGAAGCAGCATTTTTTTAGCACCCATTTACTAGGTTTATATTTTATGGCAGTTCACATCTATTGGCAATCAAACAAATTACTCATGCAATTCACAGCTTTTTAACGTAAGTGATAATAAAAAATATCTAATTTCACTTCGCACTCATTTAATTTCGACAAAAAGTTGACTAAAAAGTCCTCGTATAATAGCAGACAAAATTTTTTTTTTATTATCCGGTGGAAATCTTCAAAAGACACTCGGCAAGAATCGGTACCAAGTAGTGTGGGCCTCTTACCGCACTAAAACTACCGGTGAATCAGGACCAATCTATGAAAGATCGACAAATGATTTTTATTTCTTAATTTTTAAATCGCATTGGGGGAAGTTTAAAGTTATAACAATTTTTAGACCATCAGCTCATGAGGCTTGCTTGGTTCTTCTTAATCTCCGTACATTGTTTCGTACATTTAGGACGGTCTCCATTTCAGAGTTGGTATGACTTTGCAGTCGCTCATTGTGTGATACAGCGTGTTGTTTACCAACTTCTGTAACCATTTCAATTTAAAGGTCATGATGTAGATCGCTATTTCTTATATACCAAGGGGCATCAATTATTCCACGAAGGACGTTGCTTTGGAATTTTTGGAAGGGTTCAGCATTTGTTTTCTTTGTACAACCCTATAGTTGGATGCCATTTGTCCAAACGGGTTTCAATACTTGATTATATAACATTAGATTGCTCTGGATAGATTGGTCAGAGTTCTTTCCTAGTGACCAGTACATTTTTCTGTACTTCAAGTTTAGTTCTTCTCTTTTCTCTTTGATGTGCCCTTTCCATTTAAGCTTTGCATCCAGACATTCCAGGGTATTTGGCAGTATTGGAGTAAGGTATACTGCTGTACTGTTTATATAAATTGGAACATTGTTTATGCTTTTGTTTGTAAAGTTTATATGCATCGATTTTGTTTCGTTTAGTTTGATGCGCCATATCTGCGTCCAATCAATAACTCTATCAACTGCATTTTGCAAATTAATTGTAGCCTTCGTAACGGATTTATCTGGCACCAATATTGCAGTATCATCAGCAAAGGTAGCCATGATAGCGTTGATGTCCACTGGAATATCCCTTGTATATAACAGATACAGGGTTGGTCCTAGGACACTTCCTTGTGGTACACCAGCTTAAATTTTTTTTAGTTCCGAACAATTTTGGTCGTACCCTCGTACCGTACTCTAAAGAGTCGGTTCGTAACGTAGGATTTCAGTGTTTCGTAGTACTGCCTGGGAAGGTCCCTATTCAGTTTGTACTCAAGTCCCTAGTGCCAAACCTTATCAAAGGCTTGAGCAACATCTAAGAATATAGCCGAGCATACTTGTTTATCTTCAAGTGCCTCTTCCACAACATCCGTAATTCGATGCACTTGATCTATCGTGGAATGTATATTTCTAAATCCAAACTGATAGCTCGGAATAAATCTTCTTTCTTCTATTATTTTGCTAAGCCTTTTCATTAGCATTTTTTCAAAAACTTTTGCCATGATTGGTATAAAGATATTGGTCTGTAAGATGTAACTTCTGTTGGTGGCTTACCTTGTTTAGGTATAACAATGACTTCTGCAATTTTCCAATGATGTGGCACATATCTTAGTTTAAGGCATGCGTTTATTATAAATTGGAGTTTTTGAAGGCTATTAAAGGCATTTCTTTCACAACCTGGGCAGTTATGAAATCGTACCCTGGTGATATTTGTTAGACAACTTATGTTGACACATGCTTCTTACTTCTTTGAGCGTGACAAAAGGTATTTCACATTCGTCGTTTCTATCAACAAATTGTAAAGGATCTGTAGCTGTGTTTGCTGGGAATGGCTTAAAAACATTCGCGAGATGTTCAGCGAAGAGATCAGCCTTTTGTTTCGGATTTGTGATCCATTAACCATCTTGAGATTTTACTGGCGGGTTTTGTGTCTGTGGTCTCTTTAGGCACTTAGCTGCTATCCATAAGCAGTATTCTGTAGAAGCATCCGCCGCACTATGGGCCCAAATGATGGTTGGCGTCTCAAAAATGGTTTTTTCAAAACTATTTTTAAGATTAATTTCTTGGCAGAAATGAATTAAGGAATACTTAAAGTACAGATTCCAATAAAAAAATTATGTTTCCATCCAGTCTTTCTAGTATTTAACCCTTTCTAAAGTGCTCCCTAGAAAAAACACTGTTTGCGTGACATAGTGAAGCTACTTTTGAAACCACTTTCTTTTAGTCATTGATACTGATAAGGTATAAGTGTTATATGTTTTTGGAAAGCTTATTATTACTACTATTCGAGTTTGCAAAAATATGTTTTGGAAAATATATATTTTAGATAAATTTATTTTTTTCAAAAACACATGTTTTTTTAGCTTTTGCCAAATTTCGATTGGAGTTTTAAGTACTTCCACCGTCATCCACCGTTTAGTTCTAGGGCGCAAATTATTCCTTAGTTCATAAACTAAAACATATAAAAAATCTGTATGCTTTTAATTGCTTTTCTTTGATTAAGAACCATAAACCTATTATAAGAAGTAGAACAAAAAATCACAGATTTTACATGATTTTGCAATATCTTTTTTCGCATGAAATCTTAAACGTTTAAAATTGGTTCCCAACCATTGTAGACTTAAAATCGATTCCAAGAACATACTAAGAAATTATTTTTAAAGTCTACTCTCATTTTAAAATTAATAAAAGAAGGGTTTGAAAGTCCTAAATTTTTCACCAGTTTGGATCGACCATGTTGCATCTTTTTTATTACAGCAGCGCACTCATATTATACTTTGATATCATAGGTTTGCATAATGCTTGTGTGACATTTATATGTTTATACAAAACTGGTATCAGTTATTTAAGAGCGAGTGAGGGGTGAGTAGGTCAGTTATATGGTTTTAGTGATGTATGAAGATCTACATATCTCAGGAACAACTAATTCTTAGAGATTGAAATTTATTGCCACGTCTGGACTTGATTAGTTAAGTAAATGCTTCAAATTTGAAGTATCTGACTTTATTGGTACTGGAGTAAGAGGGGGTCAATAATTGCTTAGGTTGGATTTGTAAATAAGATGTAGAGCAAGAACTTTATTTGCCATTACCGTGCCCTTTTATTTGTACTACTTTTTTAATTTAAAATGTATTTATTATAAATTTAAAGAAAAAAAAGCTTCAATTTCAAATAACATGACGCATACAAATAAAGGTGTTATGTGTTTCTTCCGTAATTTGTGTGAATGCAAATGTTTGGGGAGAGTACGATAACTCAGGCGCCAAGAAATAATAACGGTTTTTTGTAGAACAGTTCAATACAAGCATTTTTTACTATAAGAGGGGGAGTCTATCTCACCCCGTTTGGTCGGGAGGGGCAATTTCATAAGAACAGTACTAAAAATGTAAAAAAAATATTAAAAAATAACGATAATACTTATAACAAAGTATTATACCTTCTTTTAAAGCCAATACTCTGTTCTACCAGCCAGTTTTTGAATCAAGTGAAATCTATGCATGGCTTTTGAAAAAATTAATTTTAAACTCAAAGTTTGCGAGAAAAAAGCATAAAAAAAGGTTTAAAGTGTAATTTCTCAAAACTGTAAATTTATATATCATTTTTTTTCTGAAATTCGTTGCTCTAATTAATTCTTAATCAAAAACTGAAAACAAGATGATTCTATGTCTTCTAGTTTTTGAGAAAATTGAAAATTACTAAAACTACTACCGTACAAAACTCGAATGGTTGCTCGTTTTTTTTATGATCTAAGTGGGTATGCATACTTTGAACATTACAACTGCTTTGTATATGTTTCCTTAATCCAGATTCTTTAAATGCAAAAGAAACTTTGCATACACCCAACCTCGCACCTACCCCAAATCCTATAATGTGCCCAAGCAGGGGGGTTGCATACCACACTGTTTATACGCCAGCCGTAATACGTAAGCAAGCAAAAAACAAACATCCCATACAAAAGTAGTTATAGTAATTATCGATTTTTTCAAAAACTAGAAGACATAGAATCATCTAGTTTTCAGTTTTTGATTAAAAATTAATTAGAGCAACGAATTTCAGAAAAAAAATTGATATATAATTTTACAGTTTTGAGAAATTACACTTTAAACCTTTTTTTTATGCTTTTTTCTCGCAAATTTTGAGTTTAAAATTAATTTTTTCAAAAACCATGCATAGATTTCACTTGATTCAAAAACTGGCTGATAGAAAAGAGTATTGGCTTTAAAAGAAGGTATAATACTTTGTTATAAGTATTACCGTTATTTTTTAATATTTTTTTTACATTTTTGGTACTGTTTTTATGAAATTGCCCCTCCCGACCAAACGGGGTGAGATAGACCCCCCCTCCCATAATAAAAAATGCTTGTATTGAACTGTTCTACAAAAAACCGTTATTATTTCTTGGCGCCTGAGTTATCGTACTCGTGCCAATTGTTTGAATAATTTTTAAATACAAAAAGCATACATTAAACCTTTAGAAACTTACATTATTTTGTTGGCTGTATATTCAAGAAGATATGTGCGAAATTTCAGCGTATTATCTCACAAGACAAAAAAGTTACAGATTTTTGAGACGCAAAACGTCACTTGGGCCCATAGTGCGCCGTCAGACTATTCAGGAATCTACACAGTGAATCGTTTTCAAGCTCACAGATTCTTTTCTTTAATTCGTTGTGAAGACCGTTAAAAAACTGCCTTATCACCTCGAAATCTCGTAACTTGCCATTTTCTTGGAGCTCTTCTTTTTTCCAATATCAGCTCCTTTATTTCGACAGGATATTTTATTTCTTTTTCTCTTGAGTTCGAAATAGTTGGAGTACTTTCTTCTGCAGCCTGTTGCACATCAGCAATAAATTGTTCTACTTCATGGTCAATTTGTTCAATTCAGCAGACTAAATGACGACTTTTTTACTTTGACCATAGTCTACCAACAAACCCCTACACCTTTTTTTCTATTTTGAAGCTGAAAATCAATTTTCGAATCAGAAAATGGGGAACAAAGTAGAAAGGGACACAAACATTTAATTTAAATCATAGTTTATATAAATATAGTTATATTTCAACATAAGTTAGTTTTTGTTAAGAGATTTGGTTTATTTCTACTTTTAACTTTCATAAAATTCACATTTTTGTGTTGCGCAGCTATTGAGGCGTACCATATTTGAAATACAGCAGCTGTCTATGCGTTTAATTGGGAATTTCTCACTGTACTATATATAAAATCCCTAAAAAACACGGGTATTGTTTGCCCAATCCTGAAGAAAGACTGCACCATCTACAGAGGCTTCAGTCTCCTTAACATCGCATACAAAATCTTTTCTGCCGTACTTTGTGAACGCCTGAAGCCATTCGTCAACAACCTGTTAGGTCCATATCAGTGTATTTTTAGGCCAGGAAAGTGCACCATCGACCAATTTATCTTGATCTTGAAACAAAAACCAGGAGTCTCATCAATTTCAAGGCCGCATATGACAGCATCTATAGAGACGAGCTATATAGAGCAATGTCTAGTTTTGGCTTCCCTCCCAAACTCGTCCGTTGGTGCAGGATGACGATGGAAAATGCACGTTGCTCCATCAAGGTCGACAAAGACCTCACCGATATCTTTCATTTCAAAAAAGGTTTTAGACAAGGGCACGTGCTGTCGTGCGACTTCTTCAACATCGTTCTCGAGAGAATAGTGCCAATTTCTCACGTCAACACTAGAGACACAATCTTTCAAAAGTCTCGCTTACGCTGACGATATGAACTTAATCTGATGAACAAAGCATAATATCAGTGGTACTTTCGTGAGGAAGCCAAGAAGATGGGTTACACGGTGAATGAAAGCAAGAACAAGTATTGCTGTCAACAAAAACAGAAGTCACTATAGACAGCTTTAAGGTAGAACTAGAATAGGCGGAAGCTGTCGGAAGCTTATGTCAAAACCGACCGAAAAGTAGCTTCCCGAAACGTCAATTTCACAAGTATCCCATAATGCACTTAAGTGGTTGGAAGTGAACAAAAAATAAATAATTGTTTATTCAATGTTTATTTTCTCATTATACTTATTCACAGCGCAGAGTGATAGCTTTTAATTATTTATTTTGCAAAACCACTAATATTCTATGTGATATAAATTAATTAAAAGAAAATTGTTTTGACTTCTCTCATTCATTCATCAAACAGAAAAAAAAAGTTGAAAACTTTGCACCAAGCGCCCACTTACGAAAGAGCGGTCGTTGAGCGCTCTCACTTCCGACGGCAAAAGTTAACGAAAACTAAACGAAAAGTTCCACTTCGCAATTATGTGCGCGTCACATAAATTTCTTGTTTTCGCTCGGTTTCGTACGACCACTTAAGTTGGCTTCCGACTATTCTAGTTCTACCTTTATAGTTTTAAGGTGGTCTGAGACTTTATGTACCTCAGCGAACAAAACCAGTGCTGATATCAAACGAAGAATACTCTTGCCATTCGCTGTTTCTTTGGGCTAAGAAGGTAATTGAGAAGGAAAATCCCCTCTCGAGCAACTAAAGTGTCCCTATATAAGATGCTTATCATCCCAGTCCTAATGTATGGTGCAGAGAAATGGACACTAATAACGGTGGATGAGAACGCCTTAGGCTGTTTTAAGAGGAAAATTCTCCGGGTGAGTTTTGTTCCTGTCTGCTTAGAGGAATGGAGAAGAATATACAGCAATGAACTGTACGTGCTGTACACCAACACCAACCTTGCCACAAAAGTGAAAAGCCAACGACTGAGATAGCTGAATCACCTTGAGAAAATGGACATAAATGCTCCGGCCTGGAAAGTCTTCGAATCGAACCCCTTGGAGTAGTGCAGTAGAGTAGGACAGCGTATCAGGCGGCGGACGCAAGTGGAAGATGACCTCAACCAACTTGGCTTACGAAACTGGAGACAGCTGGCTAGAAACCGAGACGGCTTAGTAAATAAGTAAGTAAGCAACCATCATTCTCGAGTGGATAAAAGTTAAAATCGAGTCTACACTCAAGTCAAGTGTCGAAAAAGTTTGTTTTTTCATCAACTTTCAAACGATGAATGATATCGAAAAGTAGTTTGTATTAGTCATTTTAATTCGTTCCTTTAATTCGTAACTTTAATTTGATAATTTAATTCGTTTGAAATGGTTACAAAAGTGTGTTAAAAAAGACGCTGTATCACACAATCAGCAACTGTAGGCCAATTTAGAAAATGAGACCGTCTTAAATGTTCGAAATAATGTTCGGAGATTAAGAGGAACCAAGCCTCATAAGCTAATGGTCTAAAAATTATGGGAGAGTGTTATAACTTTAAACCTCCCCCACCCCCAATGCGATTTTTAAATTAAGAAAAAAAAATTACTTGTCGATATTTCATAGATTGGTCCTGATTCTCCGGTGGTTTTAGTGCAGTAAGAGTCCAACACTGCTCGGTACCGATTCTTAAAGAGTGTCTTTTGAAGATTTCCGTCAGATAAAACAAAACTTTTATTCTTGAATGAACAACAACAACTTGTGTGTGCTACCACCAAGTATATATATATAGGCTGGAGTTATAGCTATTTCACGAGAGCCACCTCGATGATTAGACTCCTTTAGTGGTGCTTAGCCTGGTTATGCTCGTATTAATTGAAAAACTCTTTGCCGTCATCTGGGAGCGAACCATGAACCTTACAATTTAGAGGCCGATGCACTACACACCGCGCCACTGAAGCCACATGTTCTGCTCAATCAAAATGCAGGTTTCGTTGTTTATCAATTGCAACAGCGACTAGCATATTTATAAACACACACAAGCTTACTATTGTTCAGTTGGTTTCTTCCTTTTTTCCCATGCACCGATTCGTATGCCAACAATTCGTTGGTCATACGAGGGGGGGGAGTTGAAAGAGTTAATTGACACTGGCCAAGAATTAATTTGCAATAATTTAAGTTGGGTTTGTGTGTATAGAAAAATGTCCACACAAGTGCAATGCATGCTGCAAGTTATTCTTATTATTATTATTATTATTTTTAGTCTCTTACTTTAATTCTTCAATGAGGCAGGAGTTTTCAAAAATTAAAAAATTCGGCCTCATAAGGGCATTTCTTTTTCTCTTTGAGAGACGTCAAAGTTAGTCGCCTCACGAGAAGCCTGTTTGAACACAGTCAGTTATGTAGTCTTTATTTATTATTTTTCTAACTATGTTGAGAAAAAAAGTTATGAAGCTTTGCCCAGTCGAACTTTATGCCTACACTTACTGAACTGTCAATTTCTGCCAAATGTCAATGTAGCATATCATCCTCTTATCAAAACCTTTCGATCTAAATAGATCACCTCGTCTGACAGAATAATTAGGTCAACTAGTCATTGGTCTGACATCTTGGCTCCATTCCCGTAACTCTTTAGAAAAGTCAACATATAGCGTCGGTCGTAACTGTCAATATCAATCACGATAGTTTGTTTAAAACGACTACGACGACCGACGACGGCAGCGCAAACTCGTTGTTTTGCCTCTGGGATTTGTTTTACCTTTTCTTTCTTTCGCCAATTTTATTTTCTTCTATTTTCTTTGTTTTTTTTTTGCACATTATGCTGTCGAAGCTGCCATTGTTAGATAAACTTTGTGTGGGCATGCTGCATGCCACTGCCACAAGGCGATCGATTGAAAGTAAAAGTTTGAGTCCAAGGTCGTTAGGATGGAAATAACTCTGAATTTATATTGGTTGTGAGCTATCCAGCTAACTTCCAATTTTGACAGGAGACTGATCATGATCATTTTAACTGACAAGACTTTGATCTTTTGACTACCATTGAGGTGACACTACTTTGAGGGCCGCATAAAGTGAAAGGGCTTGATTTTAAAGTGATGTAAACAAAGCCAAATGATAATTAGCTCGCTACATAAATTTCCTTCGTCGTCGTCGTCGTCTCTGTGGGTCGATTGTTTGGCTTATTTTATTGAAAGTGAAAAGTGACAAAGCCAACCTGTAAGCTTTTATCTTCAAATCTGTGTTTCTTTTCATAAAGATGTATCGCCCAATTCTTATATCGGTATTTGGTTACCTTAATTTTTATTGGTTTTTCTTCTTCTTCTTTTACTATTCTTCTTTGGCGTCGTTGTCGTCGTCTTTGATTGACAATTTATTCGGCCTTGAAAGTGAAAAGATGTCACACTTTCGCTTTTTGATTACGCTGTGGATTGAGATCAGGCTTTTGTGCTACCTGAATCATTAATAACACCAAATTGTGGCAGCTCATACGTGACTAGGCAAATGTTTGGCTTTTCAAGAAGTATAATATGGAGAGTCAGTCGTATGGTAAACAGTAGGCTTTATTTAGCGAGTCGTGCTGTGTCAATTAAAGCCCATGGTACCGCACCGAATTGATATGATCACAAGCTTTATCGTCCGATGCATGTTCGAACTACAAATGGGTTGTAATGCCACAATGTGATGGTTGCTGAGGGCTATATGCATGGTTGGGGACGCTGCTGGCTGGTGCTGTTGTATGTTGTTGTTGCTCCGCGTGGGATGAATGGCGCATTTTAATTGGCATGCGCAGAGAAAATTTTTGGTAGTCCGCAAATGGCAGTGGACACGTCCTACTTTTTGTTTTTTGTAACTACGTTTTTTGATTCTGTATAAGAGATGCCATCGATATGATATCAAATTTGGGCCTCAAAACATATAACATGTTTAGTGGGAACCGATCTGACTGGAGTTTGTTGTTTTGGGTGGTTGAATCAGATGTGGTATGGTTGTGTGCCATATTAAGTTCCGGGTTAAGGTGGGATGTTATTTTTTTTACATATTGCATGTTGAGCCATCACCAGGAGGAAAGGGAATATTTTAGAGTTAAATGGACTTTTTTTTATTTGGAAATTACTTAAAGCCATCAGTTTTTAGTTCAGGGTTAACTTGGGAAATAAATCAACTCAGTTAACTTGGGAACAGCTTTTCAGTTGAGGATAAACTTTATCTTTCAGGTGCACAAAATCTACCAAAATCGTTGTGCGACACCAAAGATATCACCCTTTTACGCTTTTAACGCATTGAAATAGAGATGCCACCACAACGGAATTGCACTAACATTAACTTTCACTACCGAAATCGAGATGGTACCACAGCAGAAAAGGCTCTCAATTTAGTCCCTGAGATAATACACCAAACTAGATGAGTCAACTTAGGATTTAAACTGACTGAAAATACGTTTCTGAAGTCAACTGAGGTTTAACCCCAAGACTAGAATGATCCCTAGAAATACATATTAAGCAACTTTCTTGGCATGCATAGATATTAGACGTTAAACATTTTACCTTAGAAATTTTAATCCTTTATGAACCACAGGCCAGTGAAATATAAATATAAGGAGACACGGCCGCCTTCCTTCCGTTCCCTATGATCCCGAGCATGATGCTTCTAGTCATCTAGCCGAAGCTTTCGGGCAACCGCAATGGCTTTCTCCTTAAGCCGGAGGTTCGATCTTCTTCGTTCTCTTGAATAGGGGCTAGGATTCAAAGAATTTCTTGACTGGATCATCATGGTTGATTCCCCCGATGTGGTCGAGCCAATGCTGTCGGCGTGTTTTGATTTTCTGGTTCACGGTTGTCCTCCATTCGCCCTCCTCGCCCTTAAAACCAAATATGCGTCCAATAATTTTTCTTTGGAAGGAGTCCGGTGTCAGCTCTACCTTCTCCTTTTTTGTTCAAGTTTAGTCACCGCCCTATAGAGCTCCTGATAATAAATAGAAGGTGAGCCTCGGCTTGAAGTTGGCAAGTCTCTTTCAGGGACTAGCCTGAGAGTGAATATTTGGTCTATGGTCGATCTGCCTGGCCGAAAGCCATACTGCCAATTATTGTGTTGCAGAACGGCTTAAGGTGCTCACACGGTACGTTAGATAGGATCTTGTATGCTATTTTTATCAGGGAATAGGCCCTTATAGTGCTTGCAGGACAAAGGATCGCATTTTTATGACAGGGGGTGGGTTCTTTCGTTCTACCTGATCCCAGCGCTGCTCGAAATGCTGCTTGAATACATCTATGTAATATTCTCAGAGCTTCGGTGACTAGGCTAACTTTTTTGTTTCGAGGAGCCTCCTCCTCCTTAAAGCTGGGGGCTGCATACACCGTCTTATTTTTACACAGGGTCTTCTTCTACTCTCTTCTCCCTGCTCTATACTCTTCTCTCACTGCTCTTGTTTTCCACTCAAGATATCCGCATGCGCAGCTCCTGACACCTTTTTCAGCTGTACGCATTGGACTTAGCCTTTTGTGGTTATGTGTCCATCGTTAATAATATCGCTATATTTGGACCACTGCACTGGTTGTTGGTTTCTGTGGCAGGTTAATGCACAGCGGAGGGTTTTTTGGCGTTTAGGTGCTCTCTGTAGGCTGTGGCGACTCCAGATATGCTAAGACGATCAACGACGAATTTATGGCTGATTTACAATGACGCGTTCGCATTCGCGATGCGTACGTTACATTTAACAAGCGCTACGGCCGCGTCAAGATAAATCAAGCAAAAAAATTCAAACTTTTTTCGACACAAGATGGCCACATACCTAAATTGAAATCGAAATGTCAAAACGCACGCAAAAGTTGAATAAACTCTACTTTCGCGTTGCAGCCGCTTACGTTACGTTGGCGTTGGTTTGTGTACCTACTAATGGACGCAAAATCATAACATAATGCTCAATGCGTCATTGTAAACACTAAACAGATATTCCTATGCCTGAACTTTTGCGTTCACAGGCAAATCTTTCAACGCAACGCCCAACACGGTATTGTAAATCAGCCATTATTCTTTACGTAGGGCGAGTGCCAACAAGGAAATGGTCAGAGTCCACATTTGCCCCTTGAAAAGTATGAACGTATTACGTCGATTAGCACATAGTTGATTTGGCTGAAAAGTCTTTAAATCCTTAATTCTAATAGCCTCATTTTGGAAGTGCATATTTCCAGAACACACAGAAAAGGCGAGGGTAGAAGACTGATAGAAGTACCTCGGGGTATAATGATTAGTACGTTGCATTGTGCATGCCGAAGGTGAGGGTTCGATTCCCAGCCTTGCCACCTAAAAACAGAAATGAGGTAGGTACTGCGTACTGCCTCTTGCGAGGAAGTGACAAATCCTCCAAGAATATACCTGTCATGAATAAGTGCTTCTCATATAGCCATTCGGACCCGGAAAAAAACTTTAGGTCGCTCACTTCCTCCCAACAACACGGATACAGGAATGGTTAAGAGCTGTAAGTCACTAGGCCCTGGTTCTCCATGAGCTGTTGCGCCACCCAATTTTATTTTTTAGTTTAGAAGACTGATGGAAGCATCAAACACAAGATCTTTCTGCCGTTTTCTGTGTGGAAAAGTGGTCATTTATGAAATTTTGTAGAGAATCTTAACGAAAATTCCTTGGAATAGGTTAGAAATACTTTGTTTCTTCCGTGATTTTTTCCCTTCACATTCACAAGCTCTTGAGTCGTTGCTGTGGTTACAGCACTGTTTTGAAACACTTTGCACCCTAAGCCCTGAGATGCTAGCACGTAACTATGTATATTCAATCTAGCTGTCAATCAACTGAGCTTAGTTTGTTCCTTATTTGGTTCCATCGAATAGGAAACAATCAACTGAGCTGAACTAGAAACTACCTGCATATAATGTTAAATTGTATTGACTATACTGGATTGAAAGACTTGATATCTAGGTACGTACTAGACCCAATTTTTTTTTTAGGTGGAAGGAAAATAATGTTTGTGGAAATAATTTTGATTTGTGTATTGGACTGCGAATTAGGTGGTTATTGTCTCAAAAAATCCATCGGGTGGCTGGAGTTTACCGTCAAGAATTACATCCACACGTTTTGGCAGAAGACCTTGTGATCTTACAACACCGAAACCCTACTAGTGACGCTATGGTAGGAAGCGATCAACTTATATTATTATTAACTATCCAATAGCTTTTCGAAGGCAGTGTATCTTCAAACCTTTGCAAATAAATATTATCCCTATTTGACATATTTGCGAAAGAGACAAAACACATATTTTCTTTTGGACTTGGTTATAGATCAAATTTTGCAAATCACATAAAGTAGAAAACTAAATAATTCTTCTTAACCTTCTCCTTTTTTTCTTTTACCAAAATCAATATTCAACCAATAACTTCCATAAAGATCACAATTTATAGATAAAATGCAACTTTTAAGTTGTCTATACTCTGCCATCAGTAGGTACCAGCCGCGGCCGTCTGACAAAGACTTAAAACTGATTGCTCAACAATAACCATCAGCCTGTAAGAAAAAAAGACTAAAAAAACCCTCTTATTCTGCAAAAAACATAACGAACCAATAGAACAAATGTCTATCCTCTTGTCACGAATCACAAAGGATGAATACCAAAACGAGCATTGAAACCCTCATTATACCAGAAACGTCTTTGGTTTCCAGAAAATCCCACATCCAAATGAAAAATAATAACAATACCTCGTCCATTTGCCGATAGACGTCAAAAAAAAAGAACACAAAAAAAGCTGAATAAAAAAACCAGCACTTCAAATGATCAAAAAGAAAAAAACACCAACAACAAAAATCGAAAGCCTTCCTCTGCACCTCTGCTGCGTCGTCATTCACCACACTAAGATGCTAATAAAGCTGCGACCTAGTTTCCCAAGCCACGAACTGGCTTGAGGTTTATTTTTGTACCGGCTGCCTTCTGACTGTAATCTTAGCTTGTTCAAACTGCAAAGACACGATCGTCAGAGACACAAAATCTGAAGTTAGATCCACTTTAAGACATTTTGATCTGACTTGAGCTCCGAAGAAGAGTCTGTGTGGCTCCTCTGGAGACGACTATAATATATACATAGGTAAGTTAGGTACTTCTGTCTAAGCGATGACTCCTTGTCTCCGGTGGTTTAACGTTGGTTGTTTTGTAGGATTCGAGCTATACAATGAAATTGAAAGTGATTTCAGTCGACGATTATCGTTATTTCTTTGATTCTTTCCTTCTAGTTTTTTTTTCTTTTTTGTTTTATTTGGATTTGTGTGAGTGTACCTCGTTCCGGCTTGAGACCGATGATGATTCTTAAGTTTCCCACAACAAAGCCCCCCGTTTGGCGAATTTTGGTAAGGTTGATTCATAGATTCCTCAAGCTTGCTTCGAGATAATGGATATTGAATTCTCTTCTTCGTAATTCGTGATCCAATTTTATTTCTGTTTCTGTCTTGCTTCGGTTGGTTTTGAGGTTCACACGTCACATCATTAAAATGCCATTCATTCCCCAGGTGTTATATAACAAGCTTCTCAAAAATACCTTCCATCAACGATTGGTGGTGATTTTCGGAAGTTCAACAATTGTGCAGATTTTGAAGCAGGATAATCGAACGAGGTTAACAGAGTGTGGAGGTTGTCAACTATATTGATTGTTGGAGACAAAAGTTTTCCTTTTTTTGCTTCTCCTCCAATTTTATTGTGAGACACAATTAGGATAAATTACACGATCTGTGCTGAAGTTAAGCAGAACAATCTGGGTTAAATGGCAAAGGTTCCGAGAGTTGATATAAAACTTAGGACAGTCAAAATCTAGTTAAATCAACGAAAGATTGAAATTCGTTTTAAGGTTTTGTGATAGAATTTGATTTAAAATAAGAGTTCTTGCATGTATTTTGTATATGTACATAAGTATATGAAGAAAAAAAAAATTAAGAATTCATTTTGAACAATACAATCACATATTTGACAATGGTACATTGATTGCTGTACATGGACTGTTAACTAAGAGTTATGGGGTTAGCAGTACGAATTACGTGATCGATTTTTTTTTTCGTCAAACCTGGTGGTACAGACATCCTACTTTGTTCATTTTTCCTTCGAAACCAAAAATAACGATACCTGCTATCATAATTAGGTAGTAATGATTATAATAGTAAAAAAAACATAAGAATTTTTTTTTCAAATTTTCTTCATATTCTATTATAGTAGTAAAAATTTAGCTATTAATTTCGGCTCAATTTAATTTAATTACTCCCAATCTCTCAGTAATTTTAATTGAAATTTTCAATTACAATTACACATTACCTGTCATTTAATTGCGATCACATGAAAGTTATTATATTGTTACTAAATAATGTAATTAAATAGTAATTGGTGTTTAATTACAACATTTTAATAAATTTTGTTTTCATTTAATTCTAAATATAAACTAAAGATTTCAATTATATTAATATGGAAAAAAAACCTTAATGTTCAGTTAATTTAATTTAATATCTCTGAAAGCTATCGTTTTGATTTAAAATAAAGTGAAAACCAAAATTAGTTATAATTAATGAGTAATTCGGGAGTAATTCAATTACATTGCAATTTCCCTGTAATGTAATTGTAATTTAACTGGAATTCAATTTTATATATTCGTTTTTCCCAAAAACGGCTTCACAACTTTTCTTAAAATAAATTCAATAATCCCAAAGAACAATTTTTTGTATTTTTGATTTTGTTCAAAACTTTAATCAATTTTCTTCGACAGAAGATTTTAAAAATATGAATACATCAAATAATATGTACCAAAATTACAAACGACATGGTTTTTTTGAAACTTGGTACCTAAGGATACTTAAACATTGTTCATGATATTTGAAGAAAGAAATCACTTTTATAAAAAAAATACCGTACAAATGTTAAGAAACCGTTAAAAAGTATAATTTTTTTCAAAAATTTTTTCTACAAGTTTGATAAAACTTTTTCTGTGTACTAAATATGGTGGTGGTATATTTAATACTTTAGATAGGAAACCATTTTTAAAAAAGTGGTTATTAATGGTATACCTCCCAAAGAACCAATATTCTTCAAAGCTGTATTTCTGATTTCAATAATTTTTTATGCTGAAGCTTAAAAAAATGTAAATACGTATGTAGTTTTATTTAACAAAATTTTCCAAAAAAATGTTTTTTGGAGTAACAAAATGTTCAATTTTTTTTTAATCAAATATTTTGAAAATTATAAAGTTGATTTTTATAAAACTCGATGTTTAAGGATTTTTCAACACTTTCTAAAATATTTTCAGAACAAAATTTATGGTACCACCATACAAATGTTAAAAAACCGTTTAGGAAAATACATATTTTTTTCTCAAAAACGGTTCCTAGGATTTTTTAAAAGCTTTTTATATAAAACTTACACTGAGCAACTAGTAATAGTACCTCTCATAGAACGTTTTCTTATTTTGAATTATCGCATCATCCGTATTTAAATAAATTTTTTATATAAAAATTTCAATTGCAGTAGTTCCACAACGTAATATGCTAAGTATCTACAATTTACAATATAAAAATTTCAAATAATATTGAATATCAAAATTTTCTAAAGAACATGTTTTTGATTTCTTAAAAAAAGTTTTAATTTTTTTTTTTTGAAAATACGATATCTCAAAAACGGACTGACATTCTTTTTTGAAATTTTGTTTTTATGTACCTATGTACATACATAAATATATACTTTAGATTTGCGTACCAAAATTTGTCCTTAAATATGTTTTAAGAATTTAATATATAAAAAATCGCTCCCGAGATTTAAAATTTTCTTCCATACAATCATTATTAAATCAAGAATTAAAATGACGTTCCTTTTTCACATCAAAATATATCGTATTTTATTACCTCGTGGCATGATGCTTAAGGCGTAGGACTGTCATGCCGAAGGTGTGGGTTCGATTCCCAGCCGTGCCACCTAAAAAAACAGAAATATGTTTTATCCGAGGCACTGCCTCTTGCGAGGAACTGAAAAATCCTCCAAGAGTATACTTGTCATGAAAAAGTGCTTCTCATTTAGCCGTTCGGGCTCGGCAAAAAACTGTAGGTCCCCTCCATTCCTGCCAACAACAGGCGCACAGGAATGGTTGAGAGTTGTAAGTCACTAGGCCCTGTTTCTCCACGAGTTGTTGCGCCACTCAATTTATTTATTTTATCGTAATTTATGCTTTAAACATTTTTGTCTCATAATTTCCATGTCTTTATAAAATTTTCTTAAATCCTTTGCCTCTTGGACGTAAGATCAAATACATGCGACCCAGTCGTGCATTTTACTTCTTTTATGGCGGCAGCATATAATTTTCCCAAGTAGAGTTGATTTTGGTTACAAAATTAATTAACCAAACAACTAACCAAAAAATAAATTAATAACATCACTCATACGCCCTGTAACACTTCTTATCGTTATTGAAAAATATAATAGTTCAGATAAAGAAGTTGAAGACTCAGAGGCTTACGGATTTAATACATGAGAACATGAATTGTATTTGAGTACAATAAATGTAAGAAATCTAGAATATCGTTTTTTTACAATTCTCTTAAAATAAATAAACCAAAGAGTGTGTTGCGTGATCTTACAAGAAAAATTTCATTAATATTTTACATATATGCAGAGTTTTTTGCATATTTAAGAATGCACCAAAATGCTAGAGGGCGCAGTAAAGGGTGAGAGAAGGAACCATCATCGTATAAGAAGGCGGCTCTTTTTCCTCCCGTTTAAGCAATTAGTGGGACATATTTCTAAGAAAATGACTATAAATGGTAACAAATACTGAACACACTGACAACTGCTATAAGATCATGTTTTACTTTTTTTTTTAACATGAAATATCTTTTCTTCAACAACTTTGAAAGTATTCCTTTCTTCCCATCATCGAATAACTTCAAGAAACTCCCTGCTTATATTCTTGACATGAGCCCCCCTCATTTTCTTCCCCTTCCCCATATTTACGGGGGAGTCCCCGGGGATGGGACAGCAGTACAGTCAGTACAGCCAAAAAAAAGTAATGAGATCTAAAATATATGCCTAGTTTTAAGTTCCTGAAGTTTAATATCAAATATCTTAAGTAGAGTAATATCGAAACAATTCCAAATTATGACAGAAATTTGGTATTTAATGATTACTGATTAAAATTTAATTGGTTCACTGGTCAAGTTTTCATACATTTTAAATTTGTGATTAAGTAAGTAATTAAGAGAAAATTTGCCAAGTAGATCCACAAAATTTTAATCAGTAATCATTAAATACAAAATTTCTGTTATGATTACGAATTTTTTCGATATTACTCTACTTAAGATATTTTATATTAAACTTCATGGACTAAAAACTTGGTATATTTTTACTTGCGATTATAGGTACTATAAGGCAAGTTTTGGGTTCGTGCAAAAAAAAAATTTGAGATAACAATCAAACATGATATTACGATGATAGAGAACACCAAAAAAGTGGGTGGCACAATTCTGTCTGTCTGTCTGTCTGTCTAAACGGCTTGATCGATTTTGTTCAAACTTGGTACATTGTGGTTTTTGGTGATTATGCCCACACATTTTTTTTTAGAACCAAAAATAACGGTACCTGCCATACAATTTTTTTTTAACAATTTTACATAATCGTATTTTTCTCAAAAACGGCTCGACAACTTTTCATAAAAAAAATTCAATAAATTTATTTTTGTAAAGGCTTCCTTTGGGTGGAAAACCATTTTTCAAAAATGGTTATTAATGGTACCTCCCAAAGAACCATATTTTTAATTTTTGATTTTCTTCAAAACGATACAACCGATTTCAATTATTTTTCTTATGCAGAAACTTCCAAAAAATATAAACAGTTTTGCGTACCAAAATTTTTGAAAAAATATTTTTTGGATTTTTAAAAAATGCTTCAAATTTTTTTTTTGAAAATCAAATATTTCGATATTTAAGAGTTTTTCAGTATTTTCTACAATATTTTTAGAAAAAAATGTACATTTATGAAAAAATAACGGTACCTTCCATACAAAAGTTAAAAAACCACAAAGGAATATATTTTTTTGCTTAAAAACGACTCCTACGATTTTGATTAAACTTTTTAATATACTAAAAATAGTTCGATCTACTACCAAAAATTATAAAATTTCACACTTAGCAATTATTAATAGTACCTGTCATGGAACGTATTTTTTTATTTTGAATTTTCTCGTCTTTGGCTCAGTGGATTAAAATGATTTTTTTTTATATACAAATTTCAGATGAGATTAAATAATATTGCATTTCAAAATTTTCAAAAAAAAAGTTTTTGGATTTTTAAAAAATGTTTCAATTTTTTTTTTTGAAAATTCGATATCTCAAAAACGGGTTGACATTTTTTTTCAAATTTTGTTTTTATATACACATAAATATATACTTTAGATTTGCATACCAAAAGGAGAATAGGACAAAACGGTCTACAAGACCAATAACGACGAGACATATGTCGTCGGAAAGGTATTTTTATGTACTACCAAGTTACTATGGGGGCTTACTTCAAATCACTGTGTGAAAAAAGTTATTCGCTAAATAGGATTGTGCTCTGGTGCATTCTAGTATGAATAAAGTATATTTAGTATGGGGAAAATTTATGAAAACTGATGTAACCAATAACGACAATATATATGTTATTGGAAAGGTATTTCCATTACCTACAATATCTTTATATTAGTTCAGTTCAAATCACTGTGCGAAAATAGTTATTCGTAATCTAATGAAATATTGTGGTTAATTCTAGTGTGAAAAAAATGTTTTTTTTTTTAGTATGGGCAAAAAGTGTGATGGCAAGTTCAACCAATAACAACGGGACGTATGTCGTTGGAAAGGAAATTTTATATACTACAGTAGTCAATAAGGCAGCTTAACTCAAATCACTGTGTGAAAAAAGTTATTCGCTAATTGTTACCCATGCTCCATACATTTTATCTGTGCTAAAATTCCCTAAAACAGCGAATAACTATTTCCACACAGTGATTTTAAATAAGTTGTTATGGTAACTATTATTGTTCATAAAAATACCTTTTCAACGACATGCATCTTATTAGTACTTGTAAAACCAGTTTGTATCCATTTTTCCCACACTTAATGGTACCAAAACAAAACGTTGGTTAACGAATAACTTTTTTCACACAGTGATTTGAAATGAGCCGCCATAGTGACTATTGTAGCGCATAAAAATACCTTTCCAACGACATACGTCTCGTTGCTATTGGTTCCTAGACCACCTTTTCCATACATTTTTGCCGATTGTCCTTTGTTCTTAAAAATGTTATAAGAATTTTATATATAAAAAATTATTTTTTTAAGAAACCGCTCCAACGATTTTAAATTTTTTTTCGTATACAATCATATTCAATCAAGAATTAAGATGGCATTCTTTTTTTCCACCTCAAACTGTCAAAAGAGTTGTTTTAACCAATTTCAATGTCGTATTTCATGCTTCTCTTCATTTTTCTCTCATAGTTTCCATGTTTTTATATACAATTTTCTTAAACCCGCAGTGTCTTGAACATAAGAGCAAGTACGTGCGACCCAGTCGTGCATTTTATTTATAGATCTAATTACTTTTTTTGGCTGACTTTTTACGCACAGGTTTCTTGTACAAATAAGAACTTGGCTCCTTTTTTTAACATTTATGTTTTTGTTGTGATTTGACTCCTTTTTGCAAAGATTTATTTTGCTAGGTGAAAATTACTACCACTCTAAAAAGTTTCATAATCCTACGACAACCGAAAGTGCTCCATATAAATAATAGCAATTCTGATAAAATGGGTGGATGGCACGCCCCCTGAATTGAAAATTCCAAATTTTCGATTTTTTCTTTCAAAGTACTTCAAGTCCTATCATTTTAACAATTTTCATCGTTCTTCAACAATCGGAAGTTCTCCATATAATTTATAAGAATTTTTAAGAAAGTGGGTGGATGCCACGCCCCCTGAATAGAAAATTGTAGATTTTCGATTTTTTCCTCTTTTAGCACCACAAGGCCCACCGTTGTGCGAAATTCCAAGATTCTACGATGTCGGGAAGTGCTCCATAATTTTGATGATCTGTCATTGAGGCAGTCAGTCAGTTACGATTTTTGCAATTTTTGAAATCCTATATCTCGGAAATTACAAATGCTAAAGAGTGTTGAAATTTGGTGAGCCACCTGTGTTTGATCAGTTCAGCAAATACTGCGAGTTTGAAGTTTCTGACTTTATTGGTATTGATGTTACAGGGGGGTTGAAAAACACCTAAGTTTGTTCCTGTCAAAAGATGTAGTGCCGCGAACTTGGCCGGGCACTACCGTGCCCTTTGAATATCTATTGAGAAAATTTTTGTTTAATAAATTTGCGATCATTAATTTGTACAGTACAACTCAAAGAATGTAAGCACTAGACCCGTATTGCATACTTAAACATATAAAGTGAATCTTTTTTTAGGCAATTTAAAATTTGGCTACAACTATTTTTGTAGAGAACTTCATAAGCTATATTTTGTTCCTAGAAAATTTTTTGATATGGCAAAAAAATTTTTAAGATAAAGATGAAAAACGAAAAAATGAAAATGTTGCTCGTTCCTGCCGCTAAAACTCGCCTCAGATTAATGAGGACTTTTTTCCACTTCATCATTAGACCATTCTTGTTAAGTGTGCCAAGTTTCAAAACTGTTGAATTTTTTCTTTGAGGTGAAATCTTTTATTGACCAGACTATTAGTGTTTATTTGAAGGTGTTCTTTCTGATGACAAGTTTTTAGCTGTTTTATTCTAAAAAGAAGTTTCTAAAACCACCAATTTTACAGCTTATATTGTATAAAATAGTTTCAAACTCAATCTATAATTAAAACATATTACGTTTTTGTAAGCATCCCAAAAAATATGTCATCGTATGGAAACAGAAATTCTTATGAAAGTTAGCAGTTGACAGCAATACGCATTTTCTGACAAAATCAAGATTTTTTCTTATTTTTACATTTATGTCAAAGGCTTTCTGAGAAAAATATCTATGCTTTACAAAAAAAAATGTATTAACCCTCTTGAACTAGATTGTAAGAACCTAGTTATTAATGGTCCATTGTATAGAGCAAAACCTTACCACTCTTGCACTCATAACCTAAACCAATTATAAATTGATAAATAACTTGATCTTCTTCCTTAAATTGCATATTTATAAACCTTTAATCAAAGATGAAATCTGCATTTACCAATATCAGTTCCCTACCCATAACAATCATATCGTTGAAATTGGGAGAACAATTGCGGCTTCTACGATCAAACATCAGCCGGAGATAAACTTCAAGATCCGGTGATTATCTGTACTTTAATCACACTCTTTTCTACGTCACTAAAATGCGGTCGCAGCAACATAACAGTCATTCTGCGATCAGCTGACTATATGTAAACATTACTTTTCAGATCGGAGATCAGAAAAAAAGCGCGGGATTTTGTTGTTTTAAACCCACATGTTTAAATATTATTGACAGACTGAAACAAATCCTATAGAGCTAGCTAGCTAGCTAAGTATGTATAAGTACATACAACAATCTCAAAACTCGACTTTCAGCTTTATGGAAAGGCGTCCCGCACCCGACCCGCCCCGATAATATGTGTGATTTTGTACTTCTCTTCTTTTTACTTTTTTTCATTTCAACAACGACTTGAAGTTGTATTTTACATTTAAATTACTTTTTCACTTCTTCTTCTGGACTCTGTTTCGTCTTTGCTTGGTTTCCTTTCGTCGCACCACTCTTTACCGTTATGTTCCGTGTTGTTTGTTATGTTTGTGTTTTCACTTTCTATAAAAACTAACCAAATCGACACGGTGACCTAGTTAACGTACGGAGGCTTGATTTTTGTTGTTGGTTTGCTGGTTTTGTAGTCTACGACAGTTGATATGCTCGTTCGTTTTTGTTGTTGTTGGATATTTTCAGCTGCCGGTGGTGGTGCTGTCCTGGCTTCTTGCGTCTTGTTCTTTGCTTTTAAATTTATTTGAGTTTTGAGTTTCATGTACTGTTCACACTAGCGTTCAACATTTTGCGGTGGTAATTTTTACTCACAACGAAAAAAAGTTTCTTATTCTGTTCGAGCATCTTGAAAAAGTAAATTTAAGAATTAATGACGCATTCTTTGTGTCACTGAGGGACAATTTTTCAACGTTGAGTTAAATCTGAGTTAGTCAATATTCTGCAAATAAATTAAACACAAAAATTAAATTTAGAAGAAATTTTTCGGTGGAAGATTAACTTCTACTTTCAGTTGGCAAAAATATATTGAAATCGAAGTGTGACACTATGATTATAGGCCTTTCATTATTGAAATCGAGCAGGTACATTCGCCCCTGTTCTGATCTGATATCCGTTCGGAGTCCAATCCGTATATAAAATTGATTTCCGTAGGTACGGGCTCAAAAATCGATCTGAATTAAGTACAAATTGACTTTCGGAATAGTCGATATTCAAACCTGTTTTTCTTTCAAAATCCGGAAAAATAAAATTTGAATGGTCATATATTAGGCGTGTTCAGGAAAATTAGATCTCTGAGGGCTCAGTGTCAAAAACTGAGCCAGCGAATCAAATATTTTGTTTCCTCAGTTATTTGACAACTACATTTCTGAGGATTCCTATTCACGAGACTGAGATTGCTGAGGGCTCTGGAGATCTCATTTTCCTGAACACGCCTAAAAAAATATCTGTGTGAATCAATTCAATTTAATGAAAACTGCAAAAATATGTGTGGTATCGTAGTCCGTGGCTTTTTACTGAAAATCTAGTGGTTTTTATGTCCGTATTTCCAAAAAAAAAAGAAGTTTTTTTCAAATAATGTCAAACTCAAGAAAAGATTAAACTTTAAATAAATTCCAAATGTCAAGCTGATTTTCAATCCACCCAAAAATCAAAGCACACTCATTCCGCAAGTATTGAAAAAGAAAAGTATTTCAAAACACCGAGTGTTTGAAAACGAAAGAATTTTTTAATTGATCAGAATTCAGAACAGGGGTGATTGTTTGCAATTCGATTTGAATAGTTTTGGAGACCCATTTGTCAGAAATAAAGGTAGTTTTGTGAGTAAGCTTGGGAGTCGGGATCTATATTGACTGAAAAACATACATGCATACATATTTGCCCTCTAAAAGTACTTGAGAGTGCTAGGACGCCATATGGCCCTAGGCTCAATGAAAGGAAAATCCCTATGCACACCTCCGCGTGGTAGAGGGCGGGTAACGCTAACGTGCAGGGGGACCGAATGGATGCCGGGATAAGCAGACAACCCAGCGATGCTGGTTAGGGCACAAACTTGTCCTTGGGATGGCTAAAAGCCCCCTAAAGTCGGATGAACTACAGGTGGCGGTCAACGGCATGATAGTCTGGTGGCGGAGGAGCTTTTTTTTTTGTTATTGAAAGGCCAACGGCAGCAGCAGGTAGCGTCTGTAACCCATATTGGGCGGCTACAAAAGGCGTCTGTATTCCCTTAGTGGGCGGCCTCGAGCAGTTATGTGTTTGACCATACAATAGGCGGGTGTGCCTGTCAAATCTGAGCTTATGTATGTTATTAATCATATCTCGGAAAACACCATGGTGGAAGGATATATGCAAATACATGAACTATGACAACAAATGGAAATGAGTCCCCAAGATGTAATCTTTTTATGGAAAATCCTTCTGCAGCTTCGGTTGCAGTAAACCGCACATCGGATTTGGGGGTGCGGCATCTTTCATGTACGAGCGTCAATCAAGACGCCATAATAATACATAAATGAATCGTTGACAAATAGAAGAAATCTTTCAAGAAGCTCAAATGTTACTTTTGGCTACCGCATACGTACGAAAATCGGAGCATGGAACGTTCGATCCTTGTACAGCGATAGTAGATACGAGCAGGTTGAGCGTGAAATGCTTCGCCTAAAGATCAGTATCCTGGGCGGTGCAGGGAATTAACTTCACGGGAACTATCTTCACATGGGAATTTACTTCGCCAGTAGTGGGAATTAATTTCACCTTTTTTTTGTGAAGTAATTTCCCCCTAAAGGTGGGAAATAATTTCATCCGAAAATTGTGTGAAGTTATTTCCCACCTATGATATGATAGAAATTACAAAAATGTAAAATTGTGTTTCCTTAAATCCCGATTCTTTAAATGCAAAAGAAATTTGCATACACCCAGCCCCGCACCTACCCCAAATCCTATAATGGGCCCAAGTAGGGGGGTTGCAGGGGGGCAGCATGCCCCCCCAAACATACCTCACTGTTTATTCGCCGTAATGCTTGCTGCTAGCATAAAAACAGTGCTAGCAGCAAGCATAAATACAGTGCTAGCAGCAAGCATTACGGCGAATAAACAGTGAGACATGTATGGGGGGGCATGCTGCCCCCCTGCAACCCCCCTGCTTGGGCCCATTATAGGATTTGGGGTGGGTGCGAGGCTGCGTGTATGCAAAGTTTCTTTTGCATTTAATGAATCTGGACTTAAAGAAACGCACATTAAAGTGAAATTAATTCCCACAAAAAAGTGAAATTATTACTCACTTTCAGTGGGAAGTAATTTCACTTCAAAAGAGTGAAATTAATTCCCATTAGTGGTGAAGTTAATTCCCATGTGAAGGTAGTTCTCGTGAGGTTAATTCCCTGCACCATCCTGGGCATAAGCGAAACTAAGTGGAGAGGAAGAACTGAATACAGATCATCAGACACTGGACAGACGAGAATGCTGTATTCCGGGGAAGATGAAAGAGAGGGTGGCCAAAGATTGCATGGTGTCGGAATTATGTTGAACGAAGAAGCGAGGCGTAGTTTGATCTCTTGGGCGCCCATTTCTGCGAGATTAATGATAGCAAGGTTTCGTTCAAAAATTCGTAACGTCACAATTATTCAGTGCTACGCCCCCACAAATGAAGCGACCGAGGAAGACAAAACCGCGTTCTACACTCATCTTAACTCGGTTTACAGTAGTGTTCCGAGAGCCGACATCATAGTTGTTATGGGAGACCTTAATGCCCAAGTCGGTTCAGACAATTACGGACTGGAACGCGTGATGGGAAGAAATGGCGTGGGGTCACGGAATGAAAATGGTGACTTGCTTGTCGACTTTTGTAACGCGAATCGTCTTGTGATAGGTGGGACTGTATTTAAACATAAGACGTGCAACAAAATTACCTGGGTGCATCCGGATGGTCAAACCGAAAACCAAATTGATCATATCATGATTCAGCAGCGATGGAGGAAGTCTATGTGTGATGTCCGGAGTATAAGAAATGCCGATGTGGGAAGCGACCACCATTTGGTTCTGATGAGTCTCAAACTACGAACCGCTGCCGCAAAAAACCAGCGCAGGATGCAGCAAGGAGCACAAAACTCATTACTAATGCTTTAAATGACCCCAACATATGTCGAAACTATGTCACCACCCTTAACGACAGAGCCTCGTCATTGAATGGAATCCAGAATTCAACAATTGATGAGATGTGGGGTGAAATTAAAAGTGTTTTTATGGAGGCTGGATCCGAAACTGTACCCAAGCGAACGAGACGTAGAGACTCTTGGATATCCCAAGACACCTGGGATAAGATCGAACTTCGCAAATCGTTGAAAATCCAAATAAATGCCGAAGCTGATGTTCAACGAAAGGCTGACTTGCGAAGACAGTACCGCATTGCACATAAGATGGTCTACCGCTGTGTGAGACGTGACAAGAGGGTGAAGTTGGATGGACTCGCAGATAATGCGGAAAGCGCTGCCAGAAGAGGAGATATCCGGGAATTGTACCAAATAGCCAAAGATGTTATCGGGAAAAAAAGCAACACCAATCATCCTGTAATGGATGTGGATGGCACACTTTTGGTATCAATTGAAGATCAGCTTTGTAGATGGAAGGACCATTTTTGTGCCCTGCTAAATGAGGATTCAGTTGAGCAGAGTGCTGAAGTGCCCCAACTAAACGAGATGCGCAGTGCCATCGAACCCCCATCAGAATCGGAAATCCAGACATCAATAAATCTTCTCAAAAACAACAAGGCAGCTGGACTGGACGGAATACCAGCTGAATTCCTGAAAGCCAATCCCGAAACAGCGGCTAGTATTTTACATCCGTTCATACAAAGCATTTGGGAAAACGAAAGCTATCCCAGGGACTGGAAGGATGGTGTGATTGTTAAGTTGCCAAAGAAAGGTTGTGGGGTCTGATAATTATTTAGGCCCAGGGCCACACACAGCTTCGCTTCTGTTCTTTTGTGTTCGGTCTGTTCGAAGGCCAAATGAAAATCGAATCGCCTTGTTACTTAATTATGAAATCTTTATTTATTTTAAGATACTCTTATAAAGACTTGGTTTCTCTTTTACTATTTAATATTGATTTCTTAGTTAAATTTAATACGAAAGTTTTGTTAGAATATCAAAGTTTTATTTGACGACTTCTCAGAATAGCGAATTACTGTGGACTAAAAACGATGACGGCGACGACCAGAGACTAGCACCTGTTGTTAGTCGACTTTTTCCATTTTCATTTTTGGGCGCGTTCCAAATGCCAAGTAGTGCACCAAATGTCGCACCGCTGATTTACACTCAGCGAGTGCACCAAATGTCGCACTGCCGAGTCACGGTACAAGGTGACTTAAAGAATTGTAACAATTGGCGTGGTATCACAGTTTTGTCCGTTTTCCCAAAACTAATGGCAACCATCATTCTCGAGCGAATAAAGGATAGAATCGAATCTACACTCAAGAGGCATCAAGCTGGCTTCCGCAGTGGTCGATCGTGTGTCGACCATATCAACACCCTGCGTATTGTCCTGGAGCAGTGGATGGAATTTCAATCACCACTTTACCTCATGTTCGTGGATTTTGAGAAAGCCTTTGATCGAGTTAACCGAGAATGTATATGGAGATCGTTGCTTGGTAGAGGAATTCCACCAAAAATAGTTGCCATTATTAAAGAGTCCTACAACAACGCAAGGTGTTTTGTTTTGCACAATGGGCAGCTATCCGACTCCTTCATAGTGCAACAGGGTGTGAGACAAGGGGATGTTCTATCGCCAATTCTCTTCCTGCTGGCGATGGACGACGTATTGACGGCCAGTGTTGGTACAGCTGAGTGACAGGGCATTCAATGGAGACCGTTCAAAAGGCTCAGTCACTTAGACTATGCCGATGACATATGTCTACTGGCAAATAACATCAGTGGGCTGAACGGGATGTGCCAAACACTGCAAGTGAAGGGAGAGTCGAGTGGTCTAAGAATAAATAGCAAAAAGACAAAAATAAAGCTCACAGGCCGCTCCACACAGCAGCGTATTGTTCTAAGGAGACGCCAGTTGAAGTAGTGGAACAGTTTAACTACCTTGGCAGTATTGTTTCTGCAAACGGTGGTACGGATCTGGACGTTAAAAGTAAACAAAGCTCTTGCTGCCTTCGGTACTCTGTCCCCAATTTGGAAATCCAGTCAAATCTCCTTACGCACTAAGTTGAGATTCTTCGAATCCAATGTCAAATCCGTGCTGTTATATGCTTGTGAAACCTGGAAAGTCACGTCTACCATTTCGAAAAAAATGCAGACTTTTGTGAATCGCCGTCTTCGCCACATCCTAAAGATTCGCTGGCCACAAATAATATCAAATGAGGAATTGTGGCGCAGGACAAGTCAAGAGCGGCTGGACGTCGACATAAGAAAGCGTAAATGGCGTTGGATTGGTTACACACTGAGGAAACCAAACGATGAACTTGCAAAGCAGTCCTTGGAATGGAATCCTCAGGGTGCACGGCGGGTTGGAAGACCAAGAACAACATGGAAATCAACTGTCTTGGCGGAAGCAGAATCCCAGGGAAACACGTGGCCACAGCTAAAGTACCTTGCAGGAGACCGTGAAGGATGGAGACGTTTTGTAGACGCCCTATGCCCCAGCCGGGGTTATAGGACACGATGATGATACATATTTCAGAAATTAATTTTAGTTCAACCTTTAGGCTGATCTTGCACTGAAAAACTAGGCCTGAATGGTTTTAATTAAGTCAGTTTTGAAAAATCTGCAATCTCAAAAATATTAAAAGTATTCCTCAAAAACATTCTGAGTGATTCAAAGTTACAGACTGAGATGTTTAAGCCTTACGTCCAGTACAATCCCGACCAGCTGCATCAAGTCACCTGGTAATTAAACTGGAGGTTCGGTCTACTTTATTCTCTTGAACCTTGATGTTCTTCGATTGCCTGAAAAACCATTGAAATTTGATAGGTTTGTTGGATTTAGTGATAGGGCATCTTGCCTTATACAAAACTATCTAAGCAATCGAAAAAAAAAATTGGTGGTTGGTAGGAAGGTTTCACAATTTAAAAACATTGTAAAGGGGTAGGTACCCCAAGGTTAAATTTTGGGTCCTCTGCTGTTTTGTATCTTTCTATATGATATCATCAAAGTTTGTTCAAATGTCCAAATACATTTATAAGCGGATGATGTGCAAATTTATCTTTCTAGACCAATCGGACTGATTGAAGATTTAGTGGTGCGCCGAATTAATGATGACTCATCTGCCATTTTAGAGTGGTCTATTTCAAATGGACTTTCTCTCAATCCAACAATATGTCAATCCATTATTATCCCAAAAAATATACGGCTCCGGAACTATTCCAGAGATTTATCTTGGGGATATTCAGATTAAATTTGTTGATAAATTTACAAGCCTTTGATTCAGAATCAATCATAGTAATTTTACTGTTGGGAAAATTTATGGTGGCTTACGCAAACTCTGGCTGTGTACCAGCTTTACACCTGTAAGCACAAAGCTTAGACTAATTAGAACGTTACTTTTGCCTTTTATAAGTAAAAGGTCAGTAGTTTATTGTTAACCTGATTTCCATTCATACCATAAGCTTTTGGTTGCCATTAATGATATGGTTAGATATGCCTTTGGGCTTCAGCGACATGAACACATATCACACCTTCATTAAAAAGTTCTTGGTTCTTGGGCATTTTTAGACATTATATGCTTCATATTCATACACAAAATTATTCCAACAAGGACTCCATTTTATACGAAAAACTACAACACAACATGCAAATTCTACTAGAACTTTGAAACTTATCTCACCACAAGCAAGATTTTTGAACTCGTCACACTTTTTCTTTGTACACGCAATCCGACTTTGGAACACACTGCCTAAAGTGATTAAACAGATAATCACAGTAGCAAAATTTAAAAGTGCAATAAATGAATATTTTTCTAAAAGCAATGTGCATTAATTTTTTTGTTTTAGCGGTATTAATATTTTTGATAGTTTTATTGTAACTTTTATTGTTCTCAAATAAATAAAATTTAGCAATAAGTTATTTAATGTCAAATTTTGTACTATGTTCTTCTTAATTATTTTTATTCAATTTACTTTTCGAACTCGTTTGCTATAATTATTTGTATGTATATATTTGAATTAATGGAATAATATTCCATTAATTTATTTACTTATTTTAAATGTAAAAGGCAATTATTTAATATTTATATTTATCACAAAGCTAAACCATTACAAAAACCTCTACATTTGTACTATAAAAAACATACTTGTCTTACTTGTACTTCCATAATTATTATAATTATCTATAATCTATACTAATATATAAAGTAAGACTTTTGTTTGTTTGTCGGTTGTGTGTATATGACCGATAAACTCATAAACAAACAAAAGTCTTACAAAATAAATTAGTACAAATTAAAGCCCTATGCACTGATTGTGCAATAGGCTGTTTAAAAAAAAAAACAAATAATTATTAGTATAAGAAAACATAATTTAAAATTTGAACTTACCTGAAAAATGTATTTTGTTTATTTAAAATGACAGCCGACTGAAAACTATTTGAAATTTATATTTATTTTGTTTCTATTTATCATTTCGTTTCATTTCATTTCCTCTTCATTCTTCTATTATTATTATAAGGCTCAGCTCATACTTAAGCTGTTGGACCAAGACACTGTTTACACGTAAATTCTTCAACACAATTTTCTGTGCAAAACAAATTTTTAACATCGATATTCAAAAAAGGCATGGATTTCAGTTTCCAATTTCAAAAATTTTGAAATATTGATGTCTGTAAAGGGTGTTCAAAAAAGGAATGGATTTCACTGTATGCACATTGCATAATACTAACTTATGTTCGTAATCTTAATAGCTACTCAAAAAAGTCATGGATTTTTGTTAACACATTGAGTACGATTTTCTGTGCATCAAATGCTCAAAAAGGCAGCGTTTACACATGCATGTTTCTGGCATACAAATTTCGCATAATGAATATTAGGTTCGCTCTTTTGGAAATCTATATGAAGTTCTATGAAAAAAAAACGCCATTGGGCTTTGGAATTTCGTCCCCAAAAATGTCAATAGTTCAACTGAGATAATGAAAAGAAACGTCACGCAAGTTCTTGCGAACGATTTTCTTTGCCAACAGACTTTGCAATATCGATTCATGGATTTAAGTTTACAACTCATGTATGTATGTACATATGTGCATGAAAATTTTGATGTTTGCAAATAATGTCAATTAGTTTAACCAAAATTTTCTCTTAGTACACTATGATTCAACTAGAACTTTCTTCGTTTTTTTCGTTTTCTGAACAATTTTAGAAATGTCCATTCTTACGGAAAGGTTTCGATATGTATTGTAATGCCTTACAAAATTACTTTCGTCAAGTATGTTTGATCTTTTTTTGGTGCAAAAATCATGTTTTAACATCGATGTTTATGTATTTAAATCATCAATGCTCAGGAAGATGCCGTTGACACATGCAAGTTTCTGCTATTTTCTGTGCATGAACATTTTTCATGATGAATATTAAAAAAAGGCACGGATTTCAGTTAGCACATTTCACACGATTTTCTGTGCATACAACATTCGCAATTTCGATACTCAAAAAAGTCATGGATATCTATTGAAACATTGAATACGACTTTCTGTGCATGAAATAGCCTGCAATATTGCTAGCGTAATTTTGTTGAATGCTTATTTGTGCAAAAATCAATACTAAAAAAGACAACGTTTACATAATATGCACTTTACACATAAAATGCCCTGCAAAATTGCTTCCGTAAATTTTGTTTGATGTTAATATGTGCAAATCATGTTTTAAAAATACTGTTCACACATGCAAGTTACAGCGAATTTCTGTGCATAAAAATTTCGTAATATCGATGTTCGAAAAATTCATTCATATTCGCTCATAAAAAGCACCAAAACTTTATTTTATACGTACATGAAATAGATGCCTTACAATATGGCTTTCATCAGATTCTTTTCCATACGAAATATTGATTACACTGTTCACACGCAAGTTCTTGCGAACGATTTTATTTTTCTATTCCAATGACGGAAATCCGTAAAATGGAAAAAAGTAATTGCTTTTTCGAACTTTTTTTTGTCAAAAAACAAAAATTCTTCAATTGATTTCCGATCGATTGATACATCATTTGCGTTTCTAGCCAAAAGGAAACATACTAAAAAAACCATTCAAACATTTCCCATGATGCTTTTCAATGATGGCTATAATAAAGGACGACATTTGTAAATAAATAAGACAGACAGACAGACAGACAGACAGACAGACAGACAGACAGACAGACAGACAGACAGACAGACAGACAGACAGACAGACAGACAGACAGACAGACAGACAGACAGACAGACAGACAGACAGACAGACAGACAGACAGATAGACAGACAGACAGACAGACAGACAGACAGACAGACAGACAGACAGACAGACAGACAGACAGACAGACAGACAGACAGACAGACAGACAGACAGACAGACAGACAGACAGACAGACAGACAGACAGACAGACAGACAGACAGACAGACAGACAGACAGACAGACAGACAGACAGACAGACAGACAGACAGACAGACAGACAGACAGACAGACAGACAGACAGACAGACAGACAGACAGACAGACAGACAGACAGACAGACAGACAGACAGACAGACAGACAGACAGACAGACAGACAGACAGACAGACAGACAGACAGACAGACAGACAGACAGACAGACAGACAGACAGACAGACAGACAGACAGACAGACAGACAGACAGACAGACAGACAGACAGACAGACAGACAGACAGACAGACAGACAGACAGACAGACAGACAGACAGACAGACAGACAGACAGACAGACAGACAGACAGACAGACAGACAGACAGACAGACAGACAGACAGACTGACTGACTGACTGACTGACTGACTGACTGACTGACTGACTGACTGACTGACTGACTGACTGACTGACTGACTGACTGACAGACAGACAGACAGACAGACATTTGTTATTTTGTAAATAAATAAATAATTATCGTTCTTTAATATGTACTTAATTTTTTATTTTCCATATTATTTTTTCGCTTCTTTTTATTTGTTTTCAGTGATGTTCGCTGGAATGGTTCAGGTTTTTTGTAATGTAAATAACAAAAGAAAAAGAAAAGCAATCTAACTTTGTTTCCTTTAAGTATAGAGATATGTATGTAGGTACATATATGCTTTTAGTTTTTAGATTGTTGTTTTTTTTTTTCACTTCTGTTAGCACTTATTTTGAACTGAAACTGCATTTTGAACCACAACTTCCTTGGACTTTAGCATAGCGATGTTATTCAGAATTGATAAAAGATTTAATAAGAATTAATTTTCTTCTCTTTCACTGCAAACTCATATTACAATGCATTAAGAACCGTAAATGCAATCCCAATTTCTTTCGTTTAGCCTTTATTATGTTATGATTGTTTTGTAGGAATTAATAGGTGACCTAATATGTAATAGTTACTGTTATTGTATATTATGATTTCTATTATGAAATATTTTTACATGCAACTGCAATTATTACCATTTTTTTTTTAAGCCAGCTCGGTGAATAAAGAATAATTTAAGTTATTCTGTGCTGTGGTTTAGATTTGATGCCCGGACACACAAATTTTCATTTCATTTTTATATAATAAAATATAATATTAAATTAATACAAAAACAAATACTCAAAGGAAAAAAAGAATTTTTTTTTAACGAAATAAAAAAAGTTTTGTAGGATGTTTAAGTTGTCATTACATAGGACTATTTGTGCGGAGGAAATTTGTTTCACAGGGACCCGGCAGCGCCGGGTATTTTCTGCTAGTTATTAATAAACTCAAACTTAAACTTATAGTCTTGATACATATTTACAAAATCAATGCAAATGTACAATACTTATGGATATGTACTTGTACAATTAATGTACATTAGGGTGTGTCACTTTGCTGTGGCAAAAAAATATTATGTTCAGATTTAAATCTAATACCTGCCAAAAGTTGCATTAGATTCGTAGGAATAAGAATATGTGAAAAAAGTTTGATATTTAATGGTTCTTTGGCTCGCTAAACAACCAGGTTTATTTTCGAAAATTGTGTTTTACTTTTTCCGTCTATTACTCGGATATGGTTAGAGTTAATCTGAGCTGCTTTGACCAATTTAAATATTTTTTCATAAAGTGTGCAAACAATTTAACTTAAAACAAATTTATGACAAAACAAATTTGAACTAAAAAATCGAAATCACCTAAAATTGTATTTTTATACAATTTTTTAAGTGCGACAAATATTAATAATTTTTTTTTTTATTATTTTTGACTTATCAAGGGTACCAACAAAAATGTTATGGGTTAATTTTATGTCACTGAAAAAGAAAATGAAACTTAATTTTTTTGTTTCGGAATATCCATACCTAAAAATGCATTAAAAAACTTTTTTCGCCATATTTTCGCTACATCACGAAATATATATTTTTTTTTTTCAAAAACTCCTTCCGGAATCTGAAACTCCTATTTCTCTTTATTTAAAATCCATTTAGAATTTTCGAAATAGTTTGACTTTTAAAAATTTGCGCAAAACACTTTTCTCTAATTTTTAATTTCTCGAAACAACAAAAAACGTTTTTTTGTGTTCTTTTCAAGCTTTTTTAGCGAGTCAAAGCCAATAACTTAAACGAAAACTTCAAATGAAGAATTCAATTTTAATATGTAATGCAACTTTAAGAAGGTATCAGATGTGAAAATTCCAGAGTTGAAATAAATGACACACCCTAATGTACATTGTACATAGCTACTAATTTTCAGCCTCACGTGAAATATTTGTCACTGGCACTTCTTCTACAAGAAATCTATTTTGTTATTATTGCAAGCTTGTAAAAAAAAAATTAATAACAATAAGCCATTGAACCCTGCGACTGCAATTAAAACATCGAATGCAATTCAATTGAGTAAAATAATTAACTTTTTTTTCTCACTGTTAGAAATATAAACCTGACTGAGTTTATTTAATTCTGATAGCGATGCAAGAATATTTTGATTGAAGATGAATTCGCTTGAGGAAGGTCAATTCGCTGAATTTGATTTTCCTTATTGCTTTGCATCTAAAACTTTAAGAATAAAAAAAAAAAAAACAATTTAAAATTCTATCGAAGTTATTCTTTGTTGAATTTATTTTTTTCAAGAGAAAAAAATATTAAGTTAACTTTATGATTATTTTGTTTTTGAAGTAAGCTTTGGTGAACCAGTAATTAATACTTGCTTCTTGTTTTTAAATACCAATAACAAAGAAAAGAGAATTTATTGAAATACAAAAAAATAAAGAAATAGCTAAAAGTTAAATTATTATTGGTATACAGAACAAATTAATAGATGATCTGACAAATGACGATTGCACATAAATATAAAAGAAAAAATACAAGAAATGGAAAGGGTGCAAGAAAGGTACCTCAAGTGGACGCTAGGGGTAGAACAAGTGGTACCAGGGTACATGGTAAGAGAGGAAACATAGCGAGATAAGATAATGATTAGAGCACGAAAAAGAGCATGGAACTATGAACAGAAATTAACAGATGGAAAAGTAAGCGAAATAGATATGTTTAGAGGAGATGAAAGAGAGACAGAGAGATGGACGGGGAACAGGGGCACTATGGGAACAAGGGAGAGACAAAATAAAGGGAGGAGAAGACTGTGTGAATGGATACGAGGGAGTAGAAAGAGAAGACAGGAGAGAGCAAGGGAAGGAAAGAAGTGAACGAATAAGAGAATCCAGTTACAACAGGTGGTATAAAGAAGTAATGACAGAAGGGATTCCACAATATTTAAAAGCGGGTTGGTAGACAGAAAGAACAAGGAGAATTGCAAGAGTCAGGCTAGGGAATGAGGTGAGAGAAAGATGGTATTGGAAACGCGAAGAGGAGAGAATGTGCAGAATATGTGAGGGTGAACAAGAGACATGGGAACATGTATTAGAAAGATGCAGATCTGGCGGAGATGAAGGAAAATCAATAGAGGAAAGGATGTGGGAAATAATGGACGAAACAGGGAAGGGAGAAGAGTGGATAAAGGAACTAGAGGCAATGATAAAAGATAAGGTGATAGAAAGGGGAGGAGAGGGAGCAGAGTAGGGAAGTGGGAGCCTTGTAACCCTTAGGGGAGTCAATAAAAATCAATAGAATAGAATATAAAAGAAAAAATATCATAAGAAATTGTACAAGTGTAGATTTTATCAGAAATGAGCAAGATAAAGAATATGAAGAACCAACATTTAATTTATATCCAGAAACTAAAAATACAACTTTTAGCTAATTAACTCTTTTATTTTTCAAATTTGTTTTTATTTGTATTGAATTTTGTTGCTAACATCAATCAAGAATTTTGTTTATAATAATATACCATTTAGAAAGGAATAATTAAGTGCAAGGGTTTTGATAATTGTATGTGTTTGTTTGGCTCATAAGCACCCTTAACACCTAAAATGCTTCACCCATGCGTTTCTTAGAAAATGGTCAAACTGGCCATTTTTCAATATGGATTCAAAATAGGTTTTTATGGCCTCTATTCCTACAAATTGGCGTTTCGTTCGATTTACTCACTTGGACTCATCATTAGTGAAATAGTAAGGGTCTTTTCATACACAATCTGTATTAAGTTCAGTTCAACTTACGTAGATTTTTTGACAAAAAATAACTATAATCTATATCCAACAAGATTAGAATTCCTAATCATTAGGCTGAAAGTTTTTTTCCCGGGCCATGCATAGTTTCTAAGAACTATGCTTGGCCCCGGGCAAAAAAACAAATTGCGTACGACAAAGGTCCTGGCTATGTCACTGATGATGAGTCCAAGTAAGTAAGCCAGACGCAACGCCAATTTGTGGGACTAAACGCCATTTAAGGCTATTTTGAATCTATAAAAATAGGTACATTATAGCCAATTTTAATGTTTGCCTTAAGGCTGTTTCTAATTTGGTTTTGGGGCAGTTTTTCTATATTTCCAAATTGGACTGGAAGTCATAATAATAATTATTCCCATATTTAGGGTAATTTGTCATTTTTTTGTTAAAGATTAAAAATATGGAGCACCTAAATCCATAGAAAAATCACCCCAGTTCATAAAAATGTAATCAATTTTGTTCTAGTTCTTGCTTTTCATATAATATTCATTGGGCCCAAATTTCATATAGCCGTACCCTGCTTACTTATGTACGTATCAACATCTTCAAGTCCTGTAACCCCGATTGGGGCATAAGGTGCCAACAAATCGTTTCCATCCTTCACGGTCTGCAGCTAGATATTTTAACTGTGGCCATGTCTTTCTCTGGGAGTCTGCTTCTGCTAGAACTGTTGATTTCCATGTTTTGTTCTTGGTCTTCCAACCCGCCGTGCACCCTGAGGATTTCATTCAAAGGACTGCTTTGCAGTTTCATCGTTTGGTTCCCTCAGTGTGTGACCAATCCATTGCCATTTACGCTTTCTTTCGATATAATTTGTGACCACGGAATCTTTAGAATATGGCGTAGACAGCTGTTCACAAAAACCTGCAATTTCTTCGAGATGGTAATCGTGACTTTCCAGGTTTCGCAAGCATATAACAGCACGGATTTGGCATTGGATTCGAACAATCTCAACTTAGTGCGTAAAGATATTTGACTGGATTTCCAAATTTGGGACAGAGAACCGAAGGCAGTCTGAGCTTTATTTATTCTACTTTGAGCGTCCAGATCAGTACCACCATTTGCTGAAACAATACTTCCAAGGTAGTTAAATTGTTCAACCTCTTCAACGGGCGTCTCCTGTATAAAAATACGCTAATGTGTGGAGCGGCCTGTGAGCATTATTTTTGTCTTTTTGCTATTTATTTTGAGAACACTCGATTCTCCTTTCACCTTCAGAGCTTGACACATCCCTTTCAGCCCGCTGATGTTATTTGCCAAGAGGCATATATCATCGACATTGTCTAAGTGACTAAGCCTTTCTAACGGTCTCCATTGAATGCCGTGTCTCTCTGCTGTTCCAACGCTGGCCGTCAAAACATCGTCTATCACCAGTAGAAAGAGAATTGGCGATAGAACATCCCCCTGTCTCACACCCTGCCGCACTTCGAAAGAGTCGGATAGCTGCCCATTGTGTAAACAAAATATCTTGCGTTGTTACAGGACTCTCTTATAATGGCAACAATTTTTGGAGGAATTCCCCTACCAAGAAGTGATCTCCATATACATTCACGGTTGACTCGGTCAAAGGCCTTCTCAAAATCCACGAACATGAGGTAAAGCGGTGATTTAAACTCCGCCCGCAGACTGCCCAAGAACGATACGTTGATATGGTCGACACACGATCGCCCACTGTGGAAACCAGCTTGATGTCTCTTGAGTGTAGACTCGATTCTAACCTTTATCCGCTCCACAGTGATGGTTGCCATTAGTTTTGGAAAAAACGGACAAAACTGTCATACCTCGCCAATTGTTGCAATTCTTAAGATCACCTTTCTTCGGCAACTTAACAATCACACCATTCTTCCAGTCGCTGGGATAGATTTCATTTTCCTACACAGCTTGTATCAACGGGTGTAGAATACTAGCCGTTCTGTAGGGGTCAGCTTTCAGGAATTTGGCAGGTATTCTGTCAAGTCCAGCTGCCTGGTTGTTTTTGAGAAGAGTTATCGAAGATTGGATATTCAGTACTGTAGGGGGTTCGATGACAATACCCCTAAAAGATCTAAGCATCTCGTTAAGCTGGGTTACTTCAGCACTCTGCTCAACGGAATCTTCATTAAGCAAGGCACAAAAGTGATCCTTCCACCTGCGTAGCTGATCCTCGATTGATACCAAAAGTGTACCATCCATCACATCTTCCTTGGATATTTGGTACAGTTCCCTCATATCTCCTCTTCTTGCAGCGTTTTCCGCATATTCTGCGAGACCGTCTAACCTCACCCTCTTGTCACGTCACACACAGCGATAGACCATCTTATGTGCTAGGCGGTACTCTCTTCGCAATTTAGCCTTTCGTTGAGCATCCGCTTCGGCATTTATTTGCATCTTCAACGATTTGCGAAGCTTGATTTTATCCCAGGTGTCTTGGGATATCCAAGAGTCTCTAACTCTCGCCTGCTTTGGTAGAGTTTCGGATCCAGCCTCCATCAAAACACTCTTAATATCACCCCACATCTCATCAATTGTTGAATGTTGAACTCCGTTTAGTGACGAAGCTCTGTCGTTAAGGTTGGTAACATAGTTACAACATATGTTGGGATCACTTAAAGCATTTGTATTGAACTTCGAATTCCTTGGTGCACCCTGTGATTGTCGTTGTGCAGCTGCAGTTCGTAGCTTGAGACTCATGAGAACCAAATGGTGGTCGCTTCCCATGTCGGCATTTCTAATGCTTCGAACATCGCACATTGAATTCCTCCATTGCTGCTGAATGATGATGTGGTCAATTTGATTTTCAGTTTGACCATCCGGATGTACCCAGGTGATTTTGTTGCAAGTCTTATGTTTAAACACAGTCCCACCCAGTACAAGACGATTAGCGTTACAAAAATCGACCAGCAAATCGCCATTTTCATTCCGCGACCCCAAGCCATTTTTCCCCATGATGCGTTCCAGACCGTAGTTGTCTGATCCGACTTGGGCATTGAGATCTCCCATGACAATTATGATGTCGGCTCTTGGAACACCACTGTAAACTGAGTTAAGATGGGTGTAGAAAGCGGTTTTGTCTTCCTCGGTCGCTTCATCTGTGGGGGCGTAGCACTGAATTAATGTGACGTTATTACGAATTTTTGAACGGAACCTTGCTGTCATTATTCTTGCAGAAATGGGTGCCCAGGATGTAAGACTATGCCTCGCTTCTTCGTTCAACATAATTCCGACACCATGCAGCCTTTGGCCACCCTCTCCTTCATCCTCCCCGGAATACAGTATTCTCGTTTGCCCCAGAGTCAGATCTGTATTCGGTTCTTCCTCTCCACCTAGTTTCGCTGATGCCCAGGATACTGATCTTAAAGTGAAGCATTTCACGCTCAACCTGCTCGTATCTACCTACTTCGCCGTACAAGGATCGAACGTTCCATGCTCCGATTTTCGTACGTATGCGGTAGCCAAAAGTATCAATTGCTCTTCTTGAAAAACTTCTTCTATTGGTTAACGATTCATTTATTGTAATGGCGTCTTGATTGACGCTGGTACACGAAAGGTGCCGAACCCCCAAATCCGATATGCGGCTCACAGCAGCCGAAGCTGCAGAAGGATGCTACATAAAATGGTTACCTCATGGGGACTCATTTCCAGTTGTTGTCATATTTCAGCATATATCCTTCCACCATGGTTTTTTCCGAGATACGATTAATAAGATACATAAGCTCAGATTTGACAGGCACACCCGCCTTTTGTATGGTTAAACACATAACTCCTCAAGACCGCCCACTATGGGAAAACAGACGCTTTTTGTAGCCGCCCAATATGGGCTACAGACGCAACTTGCTGCTGCCGTTTGCCTTTCAATAAAAAGGCTCCAACGCCACCACTCTATCATGCCGTTGACGGCCGCCACCTGTAGTTCATCCGACTTAATGGGGCTTTTAACCATCCCGAAGACAAGTTTGTGCCCTGGTTGAGTTGTATGCTTATCCTGGCATCCATTTGATCCCCTTGCACGTTAGCGTTACCCGCTCTCTACCACGCGGAGGTGTGCATAGGGATTTTTCTTTCATTGAGCTTAGGGCCGTAGTGGCGTCCTAGTACTCTCCAGTGCTTTTAAAGAGCCTTATAATCATTTAAAAAATTAAGAAGTTAGTGTCCCAAACCAAAACCAAACAACGTCCTGCATTTGTAAGGTGCTTTAACTCCTCAACTGATAACTTCTCGAAGTAAGATTTTCCTGGATAAACCTCAAAGTGACCTTAGGCGTTTGTTCAAATCAAATCTATCCCAAAATTAAATACAAGTCTTAAACATTTCCATCGAAGCACAAAACTATTTACTCTCATAAGTCTTAACTTTAAAACTATGAGAGAATAATATAATAATGAAGGGAAATAAGACCAATGAACTACGATCCAACAATTGCATGTGGTTCTACTCCAATAATTCAATCATAAACCATGCTGCCGCCGCCACCGCCGCCGTGCTATACCACCAGTAAGTACTGCCGCTCAGACCTCAGTCATTCAACCACCAATCTTCGATTGCAAAAGACACTAACTCAAGAGTCTTCATATTCCCACCACACCATCTCTTCTAAGTCACAAACGTGACGGAACAGTGTCTAAGGTACACATACGCAAAATAAGTATTGGTCGTAGATAGATGAACATTGAACAATCTTTTTCTATGGATGATATAATAGCTCCTAAGATATTAGAAAATGTCCAGTGTCCCAAATCCAAGCAAAGAAAGTAAAAGGAATCCGAAATGATGAATAGCTTTTTTGGTGTATCAAACTATCCCTTGTTCTGTGGGCAAGTCACCATGCTATCACCAAAATCATGGGAAAACTAGTTCCATAACAATTCTTTGAAAAAAGATACCGGGGGTAATTTTAATAACGACAGCATCACTGGTGGTTGCAAATTTCAAAGCATGTTTCCGCCACCCATGTTCTCAATTCCTTGCAATATCATTATCGAAATTTAGGCAATCTCCGTTCATATTTATACACATCCCTCGAATGCAATCTGCCTCTCAGATGGCCTTTCATGTGATGCATATTATATGCATGCCGCAAGAAAACGCGATCACCTCAGAGTCATATTCGATGATAATAATGCTCGACGATGTGATGGCGCTCCACAGTGGAAATTGGATCATATTATGCAAGGAACTATGTTTGCATTAATGTAGATAGCTTAAAGAAGTTGTTAATTAGTCTTGAGTGCAACAACAGCACACCGAGATGGGAACAACAGGCAGAAACCTTATGCAGCCACTGAATGGAGTGACGTTGCCACCACCACGCCACTCACAGACCCGCAGCCGCACAACTCGAATGTTATGATATTCCCAATCATAACCATCACAACATATTCGTGCCAAGCCTCCAGCAGTTTGTCCATTGTCTAATTTACTATACTTTTGGACTGCCAAGTCTTGCATCTAGTTAGCCTTTTGCATGGTTTTTTGGAGAAAAAGTCCTTGTCCAACATACTCACAGCAAACAGTACAAAGCTGGACTAAAAGATGAATTGCCCTGATTATTATTCTCATATCCCCAAGCGTATAAAGCTCCACCTAACGTCCTTTGGCAATACTACATACATCAGCATCATCAACATCATCATCACCATCCATCTACTAGAAAAGTTGCAAAACCTTTGCAACCGAGGGGTTCGGTTCAGTTCAGTTCAGTTGAGCAAAAAAAAAAATAAAAAATTACAATTCGTTTGGAAAATTATAATCACTCTCGTATTAGGTTGATTGGTTTTGCTTTTTCTTGAATTTTTTTTATAGTTTTTTTTTTCTATTCCTTGCCTTTTGTAAATTCAGCGTGAAAATGCATAACAAAGGCAACCAGCAGCGGCGACCATACAAATCTCCAGGTGCCGAGCATTATTGCCGATAGATAGACAGATACTTTTTGTAGATGAATTGAATGCAAAAGCTCAGTTTGTATATAGGTAAGTATGTGAATAATGTTTTTTTCTATAGTCATCGTAGCTAACATTTGGATAAAGGTGTTAATCTTAGTCAAACTATTCACATTCGCACTCTAACAATTTGCCACAATCTCACATTCCAGAGGAGGAAACTCATTATTTAATGGGCAAACGGGTCGAATTGGTCGTCCATGGTATGGCAAATCTGTGCTATGGAAATAGGGAATTGAATGAATCACTCAAATCGCAGTTAGAGAAAAATAATGTTTTTTTTTTTTTAATTTTTATTCGAAATCCGCAGATTTAATTGTTAAATTTAATTAAGATTTTAAATTGCATACGCCAAGGTAGTTAATTACCCTCACAAAGCACTTTAGCTTTATTTAGAGGATTTTTTTTTTCAAAATTCAAACTAAATAATTGGTTCAATAAATTCAGGTAAGCTTTATTGTCTAGAAATCAAATAAAAGCAAAGAATGATCGATTTGAAAATGAAACGAATATGACTATTTTTTAATAGTAAAACTTAATAGCAGATGAATATGCTTTACAACGATTGTGTTTTGTAAAAAAGTAAAAGTATCCTAAAAGATCAAAAACCTCTCTCTTGCTAGGAGTCACTTATGGTGGTATCGAACTGTCGGAATTTAATTTATTTTTCAAGGTTTTTAGTTTATTGGGTCAAAACAAGTTCTAAGGCCTGGTACGCTGGTGATGCTAAACGAAAATTTCCATACAAAAATGACAATGAAATCACAAACGAAAAATTTAGTTCTACTTTTCATTGTCCAATACCTGACTTTGCTGCAGCTCGTAATACGGTGTTAAGAAGCACTAGGTTCCCCAGGCGAAGGATACACACAGCAACCTGTGGCCTATTGCACCATCTTACAAAATTGTAACTACAATTACAAAATTCTAATCTACAAATTTGTTAAAATTCGAGGTTTTATGTTTTATATTCTTTTTTTTTAACACAAAATTATACTTGTTTCACAAATTTGTAGACAATCCTAATTTTTGCTACACAAATAAAAATTTGTAGTTGTAAGAAAATCGTTTACAAATTTGTTCAGTTTGTGAAAAATTTCTACAGGTCAAAGATCGTATGTAAATTCTTCTACAAATTATACAGTAAATTGCAGTCGAATCTTACAATTTTCTCGTTTCTTCACAAAATTGTCAACACACTCAAGGCAAAATAAAAATTCAAATACGAAATTTGTGGATAAAAACTACAAATTTGTGATTGTAAATTGTAACTGGTGCAATAGGCCACTGGCAATCTCCAGATGGGCGAACCGCCAACCAAATCGACCACGCGCTAATTGGCGCAAGGCATGCATCGAATATCTTGGACATGCGAACTTTCCGAGGTGCAAACGTGGACTCTGACCGATTTCTTGTTGTGACCAAGTTCAGAGCCCGACTGTCCAACGAAAAGAAAATGAAGACCGCCCAAAGGAAGAAACTCAACATTGCATGCCTTAGCACATCTGAGAAAGCCAGAGACTACAGTGAGCAATTGATCGGGAAACTCTCTGCCGTACCCGGGACATCATTAAGGAGACAGCTGAGGCCACCAAAGAAAAAAGACCCCGTAGTATGATAATGAATTCGAGGTATTGAAGCAGGAGACGGGAAAATGAACAAATGCAAATGTTGCAACTCCAAAACAAGAACAGCAAGAGAGGAGTAGGGTAGAGGGGGGAGCCTTTGCCAGGATTTCGGGAATTTGACCTTACGCGAAACTTTTAGCTTGTTTTAAATTTACTTGTTATCTAATATGTTCCCTTCTTTATTATCTTCATTTTAAAGTACATTTCATCTTGATATTTTAATGATTTATATTTTTAATTTTTAATTAAAAATAAAAATTTGTGATATGGCAAAGCCTTCCTGGTAGGGATGCTTTGCCATGGGTATGGGGTACGTTTACCAGGTACCTAAATATCAAAGTCAGTAAATACAAAGAAAGACTAAACATTTAAATAACGTAACAAAACATATTAATTGATTCAATTATATTAAAAGTAACTTTAATATTTATAATTCAGACTTTTTATTTCATTTTCATGGAGTGCCTTTGCCAATGGCAGAGCCACATCATGGGGTGCCTTTGCCAGGAAAACCTACCCACTAATAACCGGCAAAGGCTCCCCACTAGCTGTTTTTTTGAAAATTTACTTATAACTTTTTTTCCTTGTAAGCAAATAATGTAAATCAAAACTATTTACCACAAAAAATATATTAACAAAAGATATTTGAATCGAAAAGATATTGAATGAGAAAAAAAATAGAAATTAACGAAGATTGCTCACCTTGTAATTCAGAATCTGGCACTTGAAAAAGCAATACACACCTCCAACTCTGTTGGTGTCTAGCGTCCAGTGCCAAACTTTTTCAGAAGTTTGTATATAGGGATATGCAATAAAAATCGATTTTTCGATATTTTACATTTTGTTCGTTCGACAAAAAAGTTCGATTGGCAAAGGTCCCCCTATAGGCCAGGAAAAATAGGTTCCGAGGTTGAAAAAATTAATTCATGAAATATTAAAATTGGAATCGACGCAGAATTGCAACCTCTATAACATATCCAAAGTCCCCCTAAATCCCCGCATTGGCTTTTTGTGTAGATGCATTTGAAGAGGTGCAGACGGGGAGAATTTGGAGGTCTATCAAACTTAAATATTTGTTTGGGTAAAACCTGATCATATGATACATGCTTTAAGGGTAGTTTTTAACGCTGATGACTTTTTTTTCAAGTACAACAGGTAAAATATTACCGAAAACCCTTTGAAAATAACGGTATGTTAATGAAACTTGGAATGAATGTTTCATTTGTCATAGGAACTAAGAATCAAGAGAGTCCCTAAAAATATCCATGGTGAAAGGGTGTTTTTTTTAAGGGGAAGGGGCAAGTGTAGAATGTTAACCATAACACCCACGAAAAAACTCTTACACTCATGAAATTCGCCAAAAATATATAATTTGTCATGGCAACCAAGAATCAAAATAGTCGTCATAAATATATTTGTTCTGGGGTTTTTTTTATTAAAGAGAGGGAAAATCAGGGAAGAAATTGGAAGATTTGAGCCAAAATTCCGATTTGGTGTAATTGAGGTATATATAAAAAGTATGGTATATGATGTAAGGGTATTTTTTAACGCTGAATCTAATAAAAGCAAAACTAAAATGATACAAGCACCATTAACAAAGTTATGGGCCTTTTCAAGCAAAAATTAATTTTTGAAATCGTATTTTCCGTAGAACAAGTCAAAAGTTAACAGTCACCAAAAACACTATTAGAACAAAGATATTTGTATGGACTATTTTGATTCTTGGTTGCCATGAAGAGTTTAATATTTTTGGCGAGTTTCATGAGTGTAAGAATTTTTACGTGGGTGTTATGGTTAACATTCTTTGTTGCCCCTCCTCCTTAAAAAAAACACCCTTTCACCATGAATATTTTTAAGGACTCTCTTGATTCTTAGTTCCTAAGACAAATGAAACATTCATTCCAAGTTTCATTAACATACCGTTATTTTCAAAGGGGTTTCGGTAATATTTTACCTGTTGTACCTGAAAAAAAAGTCATCATTACATAAAAAGGACTATAACTTCTTTTTGGGTGGTTGTATCATTTTGAATTTGGTTTAATTAGATTCGGCGTTAAAAACTACCCTTAAAGCATGTATCATATGATCAGGTTTTACCCAAACAAATATTTAAGTTTGATAGACCTCCAAATTCTCCCCGTCTGCACCTCTTCAAATGCATCTAAACAAAAAGCCAATGCGGGGATTTTGGGGGACTTTGGATATGTTATAGAGGTTGCAATTTTGCGTCGATTCCAATTTTAATATTTCATGAATTAATTTTTCAAGGTTCCCCATACGATTTGTGCTATTTTTCCTGGTCTACTATGGCAGAGGGTCCCCCTTCTACCCTATACCGTGAAAAGAGAAGTAAGGAGAATAAAACCCTGCGCAGAAAGAAAAGAGCATCCACAGCCTCTCAGCTCAAATATTTACCGTTACCAACACTCGCCAGTCATACACTCAGAGAAAAACGTCAGGTAAAGAATTAACCTGGGCCCTGTTGAATTCACAAGGTGCACAATCCCATACAAAGTTACTGACATTTCAGAAATTTACCAGATTTTAGTAACCTTTTATTCAGAGTAAAATGAACCTGGTGGGCTTTCTTGCTATATTCAGGTTGATTTAAGAAGATGACCTGTAATTTTAACACTAAATTCTTGTAAATAAGACATTTTAACAAGAATATAGTGTTTATTTTAACCGACATCGTGTTTTTCTAACACTGTATATTTTGAATTTCTGTTTTACCACATATCAGGTTGAATTAACATTTAATGTTGTTATAATTAGCTGTTGTATTTTACCTGACCTCATGCTAAAAAAGCACTCTGCCAGTTCATTCCAACGTGACACCAGTGCTGAAACGTACACACACAGGCAATTTAAGTAAAACGATTTGAGTTTAACCTGGCCTCCTGTTAAAAAAGCACTCTGCCAGTTCATTTAAACGTGACATTAGTGTTGAAATGCACACCCACACGCCATTCAAATAAAATTATTTGAATCTAACCTGGCCTCCTGGTAAAGTAGCACTCTGCCAGTTCATATAAACGTGATACTAGTGTTAAAACACACACACAAGCCATCCAATGATTTTCAACTAAGGTATTGATATTTGGCACCAGTTTTTTGAGTAGTGAATTAGCCCAGTGGATGAGTGCTTTCCTCGTGTGTGAAAGGTTCCCAGTTCAAAACTGAAGTAAGTATCACATATTATTTTTAAATTAAAATAAATAAATAGGTAATAAATTTCTATATGTTCTTTCAGAATAATGCTTAACGAGTTGAGCGATAGGCAACGCAAGAGACTCTTAAACGTATAGATTCATGACATATGCCGGATTTACACGATTGGAAAACTGCGAGTATAATGACAAAAGCAACAAAAAAAAATGGACAAATTCATTCTTTTTGTCATTATAGTGGCAGCGTTCAAGTCGTGTAAGTCCGGCATTAGATACAGGGTTGATATAACATTGAAACCTGTTAAATTAACTATAGGTTTTCAGGTTAAACTAACCAGATTTTCATGTTAAATTTACAGGACATTGAATATTTTGTCAGGTTAAATTAACTATATTTGCAGGTAAAATTTACAGGATTACAGTGTTAAATTTACAAATCAGGTATCTGGTTAAACAGTTAACCTGATCTACCGAGTTGAAAAATAACAACCTGAAAATCAGGTATGATTGACCAGAAATCGGTTGATAGTACATGCTTTTTTCTCTGAGTGTAGAAAACAGCCAAGCAACTGCCATCTGGTAATAGAACTGGCACGCAAGCTCTTCGAAATAGCGAAGAGAAACTAGTCACCGAAGCACAGGGAATTGTAGACTTGTTTAAGCAGCATTTCCAGCAACTGCTTAGTGGGCATTATGTAGAGGAGGCGACAGGGGAACAAAGAAGCATGAGACCAGTCAATGAATATCCAGTCCCAGCGCCCAGTACTGAAGAGGTTAAGAAAGCCATCCACAAGCTTAAGAACAACAAGTCCGCCGGCTCGGATGGCGTACCTGCGGAAATCTTCAAGTATGCAGGAGATATCCTGGTAGGGTGCAGGCACCAGATCATCAACCAAGTGTGGGAGGAGGAAAGTATGCCCGACGACTGGTCAAATAGCTCCATATGCCCAATCTACAAAAAAAGCGATCCTTTCTCCTGCAAGAACTACAGAGGTATATCCCTGCTTGATGTTGCCTACAAGATCCTATCCAACGTACTATGTGAGCGCCCAAAACCTTTTTGCAACACTATGATCGGCACACACGTGCCACCTAAAAACAGAAATGTTTTATCCGAGGTACTGCCTCTTGCGAGGAACTGACAAATCCTCCAAGAGTATACTTGTCATGAATAAATCCTACTCATTTAGCTTTTTATGATCGGCACATACCAGTGTGGCTTCAGGTCAGGCAGATCAACGATAGACCAAATCTTCACATTGAGGCAAATCCTTGAAAAGACCAACGAAATTCAAGTCGAGACCTACCACCTATTCATGGACTTCAAGGCCGCATATGCTAGCATAAGTCACCAAGAGCTTCTATTGGTGATGTCGGTCTTGGAGCAGATAGTGCGTAAAAGTGGTGTTGACATTGAAAGCACTGTCTTCAACAGGTCTTCTCAACTGCTTGGCTATGCGGACGACATCGACACCATCGGCTGCTCCAAGAAAGCAGTACTTGAAGCATTCACAGCATTCACGAGGAATTCAGCGAAATCTGCAATCACACCTCAAACATCTGGGCTACGCGGGCGACGTTACATACTCGTATGCTTACTCTCTCATAGGATCATGGATATTCATATAAAATGACAACAAGGTTGCAAACAGAAGCTGAAATCATTACTAACGATCAATACGGCAAATACAAAAAGGATCAGCCGTGGAATTTTCCCATCTAGTAGCATTGATATTTCTGGACTTCCAGTGGAGATGGTGGAGTAAGAATTTTCAATATCTTGGGAGTATTTTTGCTACTGATGGGGGGACCAAACTATAGATATGATCAGCTGAATGGAGAAAGTGAAGGCTGCATTCGGATTGCTGTCCAAAATATGAAGAAACCACTCTATATGAACTCTTTAAAACCAAGCTATGACTGTTCCGCTTCAATTTTGAATCCATGCTTCTTTATTAGTATAGTGTGCATCAGCACTACTTAAAGAGTAACACCTACTGTCATAAGAAAGTTACAAAGGAGGATTTTCGAGCCTAACCGTATCTCCAATGATGAACTTCATCGACTCCATAATACGAAAACGTAAGTGAGAGGCAGTGGATTGGAGATGCCCTGCGAAAAGAACAAGAGCGCATTGTGAGTTTGCGTGTCAAGCGATGCATTGGAACCCTCTCGCGCAGCGAAGCATACGACACGAGTGGGCCAACCTAAGAACTTGGCGAAAAACGATCGAAGATTAATCATCAGTACGACTGAGGGAGAGTTGGAGAGAGCTGAGGTACCTACATCGTACTTCTACAGAAACCGAACACGGAGGCGCGTAGGAGTAGTGAAGTCCCTTTGTCTGTAAGAGGAACCTCACGGACGCTACAGGTCAGAGGACCTATGTACATAAGTGAGTATGAGTTTTGATAGCAAAACTGAGAAACTTTGATGAGGGATTCTGTTCATGTTTCTGTGATTGTACTGAACTTGAGAAAAGCACGTGACCATGAACGAAGAAGACCGTTGAGTATCGTTTTATTTGCTGCGCGTTCACAAATTTAGCTACCGGTGATTTAATTAATTTGCGTTTTGCAAAATCTTAATTTCTAACTCGAGTAACAACCTACGACTTACACACAAAAATTGCCATAACTTTTTAAAAACCGATTCTAAAACCTGTAAAGTTGGCCCACCATCTAGATATGATTGAACAACTTTCTAGACCTACTTTAATTTGTATTTAACAGTTACCTACGAATCTATCAGACTAAATCCTTAAAAAATATTTAATCAAATTGCAATAAAGTGCATCATGAATAAATTAATTCAGAAACTTATCGGTATATTCACATTGACGAACCCCTGAGAAAAGCTGTGTAAGTGAGAAGAACAAAAGCCTTCAATTCGTAAAAAGGTTTTCTATTCCCAAAAAAAAGTCCGGGTACATAATGATTTATCATAAATGGTAGTTTTCACAGTGACCCATTTAATATTACGGCGATTAAAGTAAATTCCTAGAACTTAACACTTATCCATCTTGCCCTTCAAAGATCACAAAAATTGAAGAGAAAACTTGTTAAAGGCTGTTTAACAGTTACAATATAGTTTATCTTTCATGTCTTAAGTACCTACCTACCTTCCTCGAAAATGCCAATAAAAACCAGTAGCAGTTTAATGTTTAAAGAGAAGCGACAAAAAAAAAGTATAATAAACAATAAAAGCAACTTTTATACCGCTATTTTCGCATAATTTTATGAGGCTGTCAACGTAAGTAGCCGCACGCAAAACAGTACTAAAACGGTGCATGTTCAATTATTCATCACGCAAATACAATACAACTTTATAGATCGCGTGGTGTTGGTATTTGTCTTTAAAAAACTATCTGTGTTTGTTTTATTATCCACAATTATTAACATGGAATAATCATATTTTATACATAAATAGTGATACAATTTTTGTTTACCTTTTCTTGTAGGTATCTTTTATCTTGTTATGTAAAGTTGACAAAAATTTATTAAAAAAGAAAAAAAAATATAAAAAAACCGGCTTCAATCCAATGTTGGTTCATAATGTGTGCCTGTCGTTTATGAGAGATCAAAGCAATCCACAGTGTAGTTGACCACTCAATTGTGGGTTAAAGGCCGGTAGCTGTTAACAAAACAAACGAAATTAATGTACCTACCTTACCTACCAATTTGCAGCCTAGAGACTTGTCTTTGAGCCAACTTCACATTTACCACCAGCCAGAAATGTACGACAAAAGTGATTGTATGTTTTGCCAAATATAACATTTGGTCATCGCCATTTTTGCACACATTTTTGACAAGAGATTCACATTTTCCCATGATTTCGTATATCGGCTGCATGATGGTTGACTCACACCAAGCAATACATTTTTTCATGCTACGAAAGGACTCTCTTACCTACGATCGATTTATTTTTATTGACGTGCCAATCTTCGTGAGGCTATAATTCACAGATTTAACCACATTTGTCACTTTAGACAGGACACGAGCAATGTGTCAAACTATGTACGTACCTATGTATCTTAACCAAAGAAAATAAAAGTCTTTTCTCAAACTATTGAATTTTCGGGGCATTTGTAGATGCTATTTTGATTTGAACTAGGTTTTATGTATATCGGATCTGATGATGGAAATTCGTGACTACCCAATTACCAATATAAAAAAAAGTATACAATACATTTATGTAGTATTTATGTGATGGTTGCGGAGATGCATCAAATGATCAATTTAAGGGAAAGGAACATTGTATGTACTTTTTGTGGTGGCATGAAGTTAAATATTTGCAATTGAATTATTGAATTCCAATAACGTGTATGATGTTAGTTGCATATGAGAAGTGAAAGTTAAATACCTACATATGTTGGTTAGGTTAGGATGACACTCTCTACATCCGACGACGGGCTCATGTGGGTTCTCATTGAGTTATTGAGTTGCGACCCGTTAGGACTCCAACCAGGAGTGACAATTGAGGCCTGCTTATCTTGAGTAAGTATTCAGTTTTTTCCCCGAAATATTCGGCCATAGATTCCTTGAAACCCTATACAAGTGTCAATTGATGACCATCGTACATCTGCAGCCTCAAGGAACCTCTGGTGGATTTTACTTTTTTCTTGTTCCAGTGGGAGTGCCATAAGCACCGAGAAATCGGTTTGGCTCGGGTCAAGAGACAATCCGTTTTTGGCCAGATCATCCGCCATTTCATTCCCATATATATCACAATATCCTGGGATCCATCTAAGATTGACTATACTCGTTGCACCTTGTAATGTTAACATATACCGGCAGCGTTCTATCAGCTTTAACTATATAGTGATTGAGGAAATGGCTTTGATTGCCGCCTGGCTGTCTATAAAGATGTCAATAATCTGGAAGCCTTATAGATCTACTAATAGGTGGGTTATCTGAGTAAATACCTGACCCAACCCCCTCTAAGGTCTTGGAGCCGTTAGTAAAGACCAAAACATGGTTTTCATTTATGACCCAGTTTTCATTCCAGAGTTCCCTGGTTGGGATATCTGTTATGGCAACTGGGTTGAAATCAATGTGCGGTGGTACATAGTCTGTTTGAATATCTACGTCTGTGGACTTCACTATAGTTCTATGACCGTAGTGGCCCCTTTGCCAACTGTTACACTGCTGAGGTCTTAAAGCACTTTTGGCCGCCAGCTCTTTCGTAAACAGATCGAGAGGGGCAAGTGAAAGGAGTGTCCCTAGGGCTGCCGTTGGTGTGGTTCTAATCGCACTGGTTGTGTCAATATACATGCAAGTCTTTGAATTTTAATCATGGTTTTTAGATTGGTTTCCTTTTCCAAGGCTGGCCACCAGACCATGTGTACATTAGAATTGGCCTTATTAAGGCTGTGTACATCCAATGAATGGACAAATGATGGAACAAATTTGCCCGAGGCTATTAACATAATGTCATCGGCGTATGCAACGACCTTGATGCCACTCATATTTAGTTTAACTAATATCTGGTTGACGACAAGGAGCCAAAGCAGAGGAGATAGGACTCCACCCTTTTGAGTTCCCCTGCATGTTCTAACGTTTAACTTGGTGTTACCCATTTCTACATTTATAAGTCTTGTCTGAAGCATGAAGTCAATCCAGTTTATCAGTGACGGATCGATGCTGATGGAGCTCAGGCTAGTTGAATTGCATTTTATCAACGTTGTTAAAGGCCCCTTCTATGTCAAAGAATGCTACCAGGGTGAATTCCTTGAATTGGAGTGATTTTTCGACTGTGCCGACCACTTCATGAAGCACTGTCTCGACAGATTTGCCTTTCATGTATGCATGTTGGGCCTAGCACACCATTATTTAGTTTTTGGCGAATATGAGTCTTCACTAGTCTTTCCAAGGTCTTGAGAAGAAAAGAGGTTAGGTTTATAGGCCTGGGTGGGCTTGACAGCTTTCGGAATGAAGATGACATTCACTTCTCTCCAACTAGAAGGAACAAAGGTGATGTGAGGACAACCCTTAAATACGTCCACTAGAATTGGAACAATGATGTCTTTAGAGCTTTGGAGCATAATTGAAATTATTCCATCGGGCCCTGCTGACTTATACGCTGAGAAACATAATGTTGGTTAGTGTAAATGAAATGTAAAGAAATAGAGAACATACATACTACATAACGCGTAACACATTTGTTAAAAGACAGCCCTTATCCTTCCCTCGCCCTGGTCCCTGTAGTGGAGGTTCCGTCTTCCTGATCATCTCGGACTTGTGGGCAGGGATTTGAAGATTTTCTTGGCTGGAGCGTTGTTGTCCATTCGCTCAATGTAGCCGAACCACTGCAGTCTACGTGTTTTGGCTCTTTAGACTGCATCCACATCTTGGTTCAGTTCGTACTATTAACGATTGAATCTTCTCCGCCATTCACACTCTTCGCATATTGGACCAAATATCCACCGAAGAATTTTTTTTTGTTGAATGTGCCTAGTAACAAATTCCCTTTTTTACTTATCGTTCAGCACTCGGTGCCACCGCCCGCCACGCCGTAGGGAAGAATTGGTAAAATTAGCGTTTGGTATAGCGTGCACTTTGTCTCACGAGAAGGGAGCTTTGAGCCCATCTGTTTCGCCAAACCGAAGTAGCACCGTTTCGCTAGGGTCGTATATCCACAATGGTGCCATTAGTGGAATTGATGTTTGTTCCGAGGTAGGTGAACTCTTTGACTACCTCAAAATCACTGCTTCCAACAGTGACTTTTTGTCCTAGGTGATGGACAAATGAGGCTTTGTTTGTTGATAGTATATACTTTTGTTTTTTCCTCATTCACTTCAAGGCCAACGCGTTTTGCCTGTTCATCAATAGCTGTATATGCTTCTAGTATAGCTCGCTTGCAGCGGCTGATGATGTCGATATCGTCCGCAGAGGCAATTAGTTGAGAAGACCTGTTGAAGATAGTACCTTCCCGATTAACACCACTCTTTATCACTATTTGCTTCAGGACTAGGTCGAAGAAATCACATGATAGCGCATCTCCTTGTCGGAACCCTGTACACGTCTGGTATAACTCGGATGAGCTGTGCTGTAACCTATTTGCACGTTGCACCACGTATTTTGTTATGTGACTCGGCATATCTTGATCAGCTTTTTTTTGGGATCCCGAGTATTGACATCGCCAGTAGAAGCTCTTGGCGAGTTATGCTTTCATATGCGGCTTTGAAGTCTTTTCCAGGATTTGCCTCAATGTGAAGATTTGGGCTATCGTTGATAGGCCTGACCTGAAGCCACACTGGTACGTGCCGTGCCGATCATAGTTTTGCAGAAATGTTTAAGACACTCACATTGTACGTTGGAAAGGATTTGGTATAGGCAACATTTAAGTAGGGATATGGCTCTGTAGTTTTTGCAGGACATAGGAATGCCTTGGGCATATTGAGAAATTTTACCAGTCGTCGGGCATATATTCCGCCCACACTTGGTCGGTGAACTGGCGCATTCACCCTACCAGGACATCTCTTCCATACTAAAAGAGCTCCGCAGGTAGGCCATCCGAGCCGGCGGATTTGTTGTTCTTTAGCTTGTGGATGGCTTTCTTAACCTCTTCAGTACTGGGCGATGGCACTGGATCTTCATTGACTGGGCTCCTGATTCTTTGCTCTCCTGTCGCTTCCTCTACATAATGCCCATCAAGAAGTTGCTCGAAAAGCTACTTAAACAAGTCTACAACTCCCAGTGCTTCGATAATTAGGTTCCCTTCGCTATTTCGAAGAGCTTGCGTCCCGGTCGTGTAACCAGATGCTTGACTGTTTTGTAGAACATGCGGGTGTTAGTGGTGGTTCCACTATACTGGTTGTTTGAGGTTTATGGGTGAGGGTCAGGCAGAGAGTTTCCCGGTAAATTGCTCATTGTTGGTCTCTGGCTTTTTCAGATGTGCTAAGGCATGCAATGTTGAATTTCTTCCTTTGGCGGTCTTCACTTTCTTTTCGTTGGACAATCGAGCTCTAAACTTTGTCACAACAAGAATGTGGTCTGAGTTCACGTTTGCACCTCGAAAAATTCGCACGTCCAAGATGTTCTATGCGTGCCTCGTGCCAATTAGCACGTAGTACTCAAGTAGCTTTGTCAAATAATTCCTCATAATTGATTTTTAGCTGCCCTATCAATAGAAAATGCTCACATTTCTTTTAATTCAAAAATTAGCTAAAACGTTGATAAAAAGTTAGTAAACGAATTTGAATTTCACAACAATCAGCCTTATTATGAGTTTCGCCCGAACGTCATTCCACATGAAAAAAATCCCTTTTTTCTTTTCCCCTATTATGAGTTTCGGGTGAAAAAAATTTCATATTCGAAAAATTCCCCTTTTTGGCAGCATTCAATTCGGGCGGAATGCAACACGGTTGACAGCTATAAATTTCACTTGTTTTTTGGAGGCGAACAAGAGTGGAACAAAAAGAATAATGTAAGTTGTTTGTTTATTTTAGGATTAAAAGAAACGAAATTTAGTGTTTTACAACTGTTTTATTTTAGGAGTAAATCAATTAATATAAAGCAAAGTGATATGCTTCTTAGTAGAATGCAAGAAAACCCTGAAATCGCCAGGGGCTTCGTGAAAGAAAGCAAGGAGAAGATAGGTGTATTTTGGAAGCAATTGACTAAAGAATTAAACAGTGCGGGTCCGCCAATCAAAAGTGAGTTCGAGTGGAAGAAGGTAAGAATTGAACTTTAGCAACAATTTGTGCTAAATATTAAATAAAAATGTTCTTCAATCAGGCTTGGACAGACCAAAAACGCTACGTGCGTAAAAAGGCAGCACAAAACAAAATTCAAGAAAGAGGAACAGGAGGTGGACCAAATAAAACGCAGAAATTTTCGCCACCTGAAGAGGCTATTTTCCAACTCGTTGGAATGAAGAAAGCAGTTGAGGGTGTCGCTGTGTCTCAGACCTTTGGTTTACACCCACCTCAAAAGAAAAAAAAAGAGGATGTGGAAAAAGAAACGGAGTTGGAAAGTTTGTTACACGAAATTGAATTCGACGAAAACGAAAACCAACAGTTCGATGATGCTACGACGTTTTCACATTCTGTCCCTCTTCAGATCGAAGCCGTACCTAACAACAGCAACTAACCAACTACTTCCACATCAAACAGTCAGGATACCACCAGAAAGAGGAAGATTACTAAGATGAGTACCCAAGAAGCATCAATGGAAGAACTTACAACCCAAAAGGTACTTTGTGCAAAAGTGAGTGAAGCTTTTTCCATTATGAAGGAGCACAACAAGGAAATAGAAAATAGTATAAAGAAACTATACCGATCTTTGGATGGTATTTATAATCAAAAAAAAGGATGAAATTAAAGAAAAGAAGCGGCACAATTCCGAGATGGAAAAATATAGAAAAGCTGAAATAGAAAACATGATAGAAAAGAACCGCAAAATGATTGAGCTTGAAGAACTCAAAATTGAAATCATGCAAGGAGAAGAGAGGAAATATGGAAAATAAGTTTTTTTTGTTTTGTTTTGAATTACTTTTTTTTACTCTTATTAATGTTTATTTTGTTTTAAATTCGAAACCTGTCTGTTAGTTTTAAACCAAAGTTTAATCAAATGAAACTTCAAGTACAAATAAAATGAAATGCTGTTTTGAAATTAAATTAAATTTGTTATTAGTTATTGAAAAATCTTGTTACGCAGTTATTCATACAGTTTAAGACGATTTTAAAGTGAATTGGCGATTTTTGTGCGAATGCGCTGCCCTACAGTCAGATATCTAGAACTTTCCTGTGTAGATTGAATATTTTCCACTTCTTGAATTTGAATAATTGTTCATTTGGCAAAGCTAAGTCACTTTTATAGTGAATGCAAATGTTATGCAACGCTACACAAACGTTTATGACTTTAATGGCTTTTGTAGGTGAATAGTATAACTCTCTTGCGCTTAATAAGCATCTCCATCTGTTTTTAAGAACGCCGTTGGTTCTTTCGATAATATTCCGGCAGCGTGAATGGATTTCATTGAATATTGCTTCTGTTGATCCACTCTCAGGTGTTCGGTATGGTGTCAAAAGCCAGGGTTCTAAGGGGTACCTAGCATCTCCTTGAAAAAAGAAAACATTTAATTAAAATTTAAGTTCAAAATTAGTTTTTGATAATAACCTAGCAGTAAACGTTGTTGTTTTCCTGCAAATAATCACGTTTCATTTTGATCCTGAGTTCACTTACATTCCAAATAAAGGAATCGTGGCAAGCTCCTGGGTGCGTAGCATCGACGTAGCGAATTTTAAGGAAACTGTCACATACCTACACAATTAATTTGACAATAATTTTAGAATGTTCTAAAGAGTATAAATATAGATTAATTTAACCAGCAGAGCATTTAGGCTACATTTGCCCTTCCTATTTTAATATAGATGCTTGTTCACTGCAGGTGAAATTATATTGATGTGTGTTCCGTCGATGCATCCCACAACACCTGGTAGCTTGTACTTTACATAAAAGTCTTGAGCAATTCTACGCTGCTCATCGGGTGTTGGCCACGTAACCCACAAAGGGCAAAGTACCTCCTCAAATATACTCAATACTTCTGAGAGTACCACACTGAAGGAGCTTTGTGCCAATCCAACTTCGTACTCCTAACCAACTCCTTTTTGATAACCGCCCTCTGCGAAAAAAACGCAAACAAGATACAAGTTTAACAATTGGTGGAATTGCGAATGTTTGCTTCATTTCGGGTAAGGCATTGGTAAGGACGTCTAGCAAATATATAAATGTTGCTTTGTTTAACCTATAGTACTGCTGAAATCTGAAAAATTTGCACTATAACAAAAACGAATAAACAACTTCAATAATTCTTACAATGGTTCACGCAACTCCAAAGGATTGGAATTATCCCTTAAACTCCTTCGGACAGCTCGTTCCTCACTCCTTTCTTGTTCCTGCATTAATAATCTTATTGCTGTGCTAAGCATATTTAAAATATTTCTGTCTTTTTATTTAAAAAATGTTTCCTTTTTGATTTAAATTCTTTTTATTTATTTTTGGCACTTCCTGCTGTCAAACACATACACATTACAAGGTCTGTTTATTTTCCGAACACGATTAACCAGCTGTCAAAAAACAGAAGTGTAAATGTTTCGCTTTTGACGAACCAATTAGGAATTCCGGACCAAAATGGGTGGTTCTATTAGGATATCCACAATTTTAACTTTTTTACAAGTAGTTTCGACTAATAACTAAAGCACCAAATTCAGTTATATCACTATTTTAATTAATAAAGAAGGTGGAGGTGGACGATTCATTCTCTGTTTCCCTCACAGTGAAGGGAGAATTTATTGCGACATCATTTTTCTGAACGTGCCTATTTTTCGAACTGCCAAACCTGATTCGAAGTGAAATTGTTATTCGGGCGGAACTCGCAATAGCTTTTAAGATTTCGGGCGAACAAAAATGTTTCGGGGGAAAAGCTTTCCGGGTGAAACTCATAATAAGGCTGAATAAGAATATAAACTGCTAATCCATGTTAAGTTTCAAAACTATCACTTATTAAGCAATTTAAATGAACACGTTTGACCCTTTATCTTTTTTTGACCACCCATATTTTTCGGGAAAATCGATTTTGAAAAATGGTGGATCAAACGATCGCATGCCCTTCAAAAATTTTTGAGAGGTAATTTTTTGAACATAATTGACCACTCTTTAAATTTTTTTGACCACCCCTAGGAACATTTTTTTTTATTTTTTTGAATGTTTTATTTCTATTTGTTTTGGTACATTCCCTTTAAATTTTTTTTAATTCTCGACTCTTCAAAGATGACCATTGTGAAAAACTCAATTATCTAAATTGACCACCAATACCAAAAAAATGGAAATACAAAATTTGAAATGTTTTCTTTTTTTTCCGTGGGTAGGTGCAAAACCTGCATCAGGCTCTATGAGGACCGGAAAACGCGTGCTCATAGAAGTTTGAGATTCTTACTACACTAAAACCACCTCCACTTCCCGATTGCAACTAAGTTGAAACTTATCTAGCAATTTATTTTTAACGAAGTTAAGTAACGTGTTGCAGGTAACTTTCCGGTGAAAGTTTCTGCTTATTCCGCGATTTTAAAGTGGTTTTGTGTTCACCGCACCAAGTCGGAAGGTTTTGTTCTTTTCAGACGGCGTACTAAATTCGACTCGTCAAGAATGTCAATAATTGTTGGATTAGCGTGATCTAATAGCAGATTTCTATGTTTTCGCACGAAACTCTTAATTTCGTCTCGAACCGTTGGAATCCCGAGATCCCTGTGAAAATCTTCGTTTCTTATATACCATGGTGCATTTACAAATTACCTAAGCAATTTATTTTCAAACGTTTGTTAGTTGTTTAAATTTGTATCGCAGGTACAACCCCAGAGTTGTATACCATAAGTCCAGACAGGTTTAAGTACCTGCCTGTATAAAATCAACTTATTATCAATACTAAGCTTGGAATATTTACCGAGTAGCCAGTTCATATCTCTTAATTTACTTTTTAATTCTTCGCATTTCTTTTTTCGGTGCGGCTTCCATTTTAATTTCGCGTCTAGAGTCATTCCCAGATATTTTGCCTTATTCGCAAATGGTACACGACCGGTATTAAGAAAGACGGGCAATCTATTTATTTTTGTATACGTAAAGTCCACGTGGACTGACTTTTGTTCATTGAGCGCTATTCGCCATGTTTTTGTCCACTCATTAACATTATTAAGAGCATTTTGTAATTTAATCGTAGCTTCGTTAATCGTTTTGCCTACTGTTAATATTGCAGTATCATCAGCAAACATTGCTACGATAGTGTCTTCTGTTTGAGGTATATCACGTGTAAATAGAAGGTACAGAACTGGACCTAGAACACTACCTTGTGGTACCCCAGCCACTATTTCTGTGAAATTAGAATATTCATTTCCGTGTCTTACACGAAAAAGTCTGTTTTCTACATATTCGTTTAAAATTTTATAAAGTCCTTCAGGCAGAACTTGTCTTAATTTGAATTTCAGGCCTTCGTGCCACACCTTGTCAAACGCTTGCGACACATCCAAAAAGACCGTCGAACAGATTTTCTTTTCTTCAAGAGCTCTTTCAATTACGTCAGTTATCCTATGCACCTAAGCAATGGTCGAATGCTTTCTTCTAAATTTGAAAAAATGAAAAAAAAAAATATTTCTAGAGATAATACCTACAAAAAGGTTAAAATGTGGTCAATACTTCTTATTTAAATGGATGAGGCTAAAATGTTTAAATTTAAATGTAGAATTGATGGAATTTAAAACTCTTTATCCCCAGAAAGGTTCAACAAACAGCAATTGCTGTACAGCATCATAATAATTAAATGACAAAGCATCATAAACGAATCCTGATACTATCTTAAAAAATCGTATAAGATCCGTTTGTTTTTAAGATTTCCGTTTAAAATAAAACTTAACAAAACAATTATGTGTGGTCTTACCATCTTGTCCAAGCCAAACGACTATATTCTCAGCATAGTGCATATACGTCGCCATTGCCGTCATGATCTCAACTGACCCTCAAAAGTCACCGCTAAAGTCCAAACCTCCACTGGTAACATGTGCAGCTTTAAACTGCCTTTCCTATGTGATTAATCCTAAGGAACTTAACATTCAAAAAAAAAAAATCCATAACAACCAGCCCACCGACAACGACGACAACGGACCGGACCGGTCTACTTAAAAGGTTCTTGATCTGTTCTCGTTCTGAACGAGTACTGGTCGGCTAACGTCCAATTTGATTTTCTATACAGTAAGGGCATTGCCCGAAGTGTTGTTAATATCTTTAGATGATAAACCCTTATATTGGAGTTGAACTTTAACGGTGATGCGATGCCGCTGTAAGATATAACGAACTTCCCAAAATCTGGGCACCAGGTCACATCCCATAAAACCACAAAAAATCATCACGTACCTTGCGTGATGATGACAGGAAGTGCCATGGAACTGAAATTCATTCAAAACCTGGCTCACCCGCTGCCACCACCACTGTCGCCCGGAAGGTAGCTGATGCTAACTAGATACTTTTCATGTAGCCGGTTCACCTAGGTTCAGTGCTCCAGTTTAAGTTTATTGTATCTCATTGCTCTCTCCTCACGTTCGCTTTCGCATCCATCACACCATCAGAAGCACAGTCGCCTAAGAAACTGCCACAATGGAAAATTCTTGAGATTGCACAACTCTGCCGTACCGCGGTGACTTAGGTCGTCGATCTGTGAAGCCTGCTGACTTAGACTTGCTGCAACGGATGGCACACTAGATGGCTGCCATTGTCTATGAGTATTTTCTGGTTTAACTCCAATCTTCTCGCGCCGTCACCGTAGATACATGATATCCACATGTTGAGTATCTATCGATGCAGATAGGTATATCTGTGTCTTAGTATTTGCGGCTAGTTTTTGGATAGAATTCGATAACAAACGTAGACCGAAAAAGCGAGACCGACTCACCGACTTGCACCAAACGAAACCGAGAGTGGGCAAATCTCCATATCTAAGTGTATCTATATTGATATGCCTAGGTTTGCATAGAGCACGTTCGAGTGGTGGAACAAGATTTACTTGTGATGCCTGAATGTGCATCGTCGTCGTCGTCGTCGAGGAAACTAGGTCAGTTGTGGAACTAGCTGCATAAAAAGCTGTTGCTATTGCTGCTTCTGCTGCTGCTGCTGCAGCACCACCACAACACCGGTTCGGTTGTTGGATCGGCTTTGTGGTAGAGCTCAGCTGGTAGGCATGCGCAGCACAGCATAGCACAGCGCAGCGCTCTTCTAGCCCCGAAGAGGACGACCTGTTCCGAGGAGTTTTTTACTATAGGTTGCCTGCTTGAGTCGGCACATTAATAATGCATGATTCGGTTGCCTTCAATATAATAATAATTCTTTGTTTTGGTTTTGGATTGGTGCGATGTTGGTATGGAATACTCGATTTACACAGAAGAGAGGCCATCGAAAAGCTGCACCGCACCAACATCAGCTTTGGAACAGGATGACAATGACGATGGTATAGCTATTTTGTATTTTGCCAAACCGACTCTGGCAGTGCGGTGTGGGGCAATGGCCAGTTGTTTCTGTAGATTTCGTTTTCTATGTCAGATCTCAGAGCACAGCTTGCAAGTTGAAAAAAAACTTTTAGTTTTATTATTCTTTTGATGCTTTGACTCTTGAGTCGCCCACGGAGTCATGGTGAGAAAAACAAAGTTCGATAGTGAGATTATTCATGTTGTGTGTACGGTCGTGCTGAGGATGTCAATTGTCAGCTTAAGTCGGATTAAGGAACATTATTTTTATTTTTAAAGGAAAGAACTGCAAGATGGAAGGTTCATTTGAATTGGAAGGAATTTTTAGTGAATTTTTGGTAATGCGTGTTCGATAATTCAAGGGTTACAATAGCTTAAGATTGTCTTACTGACAAAACATTTTTTATTTGTATCACGAAGATATCAGAAACGAAACGAGAGGTATGAAATTTGGCAAGTAGTATTAGTTCAAAACTCGAAGCTGGATAATTTTACCCTTCACACTCTCTGACGAAAACTTTGGACACGTAATCTGACGAACGAAAAATGTGCTGACGTATTCATCAGAATTATTTGGTAGAAGAGACAGTTTCAGGGAATATGCTAGAATTCCGATAAACACTTTTTTTTCAAATACATGTTTTATTCATATTTTCAGCCATGACGAACGTTTGAATAAAATCAAATTAATTTGAAAGAAAAATCAGTTGGAGGACCTGATGCTGATTCTGACAAACAAATCGAGCATAAAGTAGCACGTTTCATAAGGAAATACAGTTTTGTTCGTTCAACCGAATACGTGTAAGTCGAACTAATTGTTTATTGGAATACGCATCCACTGTGTAACCAAACCATAAGAGGATATTGAATTTAGTCGATCCAAATAAAATATTCGTTACGTTACACGTTTTTATTCAGCTTACGGCCATAACTAGGCTGGGCATTGAACATAAATACTATTTTTCAGCAGAACAAACAAAAACAGCTTTATGTAACAATCTCTCCCCTCCCTCCCCCCCCCTCAATCCTTCAGTTTTCCAAATCCAATCTTCGATAACTCTTCTCAAAAACAACATAGCAGCTTCCCATTAGTTACAATCGCCGCCTAACTTCATGTTCGTGGATTTCGAGAAGATCTTTGAACAAGTCAACCGTGAATGTATATGGAGATCACTTCTTGATAGGGGAATTCCCGTAAAAAAAGGTTTCGATTATGAGAGTCCTTTAACAACGCAAGATGTTTTGTTTTGCACAATGGGTAGCTATGCAGGCTATTCGAAGTGCAAGAGGTTGTGAAACAGGGGGTTGTTCTATCACCAATTCTCTTTCTGCTGTTGATGGACGATGTCTTGGCGGCCAGCGTTGGAGCAGCAGATAGAAAGGGCATGAGTGTCAAGTTAGCAAAGCAACTTTGACGAATCGAAAATGCATAGGTGGATAATTTGCCGTTAATTAGTTGTGACAATTTCGAATTTGTCGTTCTATGTTTTTTATAATATTTTAGTGGTAAATAATTTGACGTTGATTAGTCGTTAATTGATTGAGAGAAAATCAATTTTGTCGTGCGATGTTTTCTATGTGATTTTGGTTATTTGTTTTCTATGAATGTCAAGTTAGCAAAGCAACTTTGACGAATCGAAAAATGGGTAGCTTGATAATTTGCCATTAATTAGTCGTTAATTATTTGTGACAATTTTGAATTTATCATTCAATGTTTTCTATGTTTTTTTGGGTGCTTGACATAACTCAAAAAAAGAGGTTAAAACTCTTTAAAAATTTTTATATGGCTTGAATAATTGAATTCAATCGTGCAATGTTTTCTATGTTTTTTTTGGTCCTTTACTAGCTTGATATCAAATTAGCGAAACACCACCGAAGAAATGGCAAAAACTGCTAATACCGAATGGTTTATGGCGTAATAATTAGTCGTTAACTAGTCTTAAATTAGCTGTGACAGTTTCGAATTTGTCGTCCAATGTTTTCTACGTTTTTTGGGTTCCTTGCCAACTTGACATGGAGTTAGCATAGCACCACCTCGTAAGGGGATAAAACTTCTTAGACCGAATGGTTTATGGCTAAATACTCAATAGTTAATTAGTAATTAGTAAATTTTGGCTATTTCGATTTTTTTCATTCTATGTTTTCTATGTTTTTTTTCAAAAAATGGTAAAAACTTCTAAGACTTAACATTTTACTGCTTAATAATTAAGCAATTAATTAATCGTTAATTAGTTGTTACAAATTAAATTTGTTCGTCCTCTTCCATACTTGCTTGCACCACCTATTACGCTGTCAACTTCAACTACGCTGTGCCACGGGGTTGGATTCAAAAACTTTCCGGGCTGGAGCATTGGTGTTCATTCGCTCAAGGTGCCCCAGCCATCTCAGTCGTTGGCTTTTTACTTATGTGGATAGGACGGTGTCGCTGTACAGCCCGTACAGTTCGTTGTTGTATCTTCTTCTCCATTCCCCATCTATGCAGACGGGACCAAAAATCACCCGGAGAATTTTCCTCTCAAAACAGCCTAACGCGTTCTCATCCACCGCTAATAGTGTCCCTGCCTCTGCACCATAAATGAGGACCGGGATGATAAGCGTCTTACACAGGGACAGTTTAGTTGCTCGAAAAGGGCTTTTTGCTTCTCAATTGCCTTCTTAGTCCAAAGAAACAGCGATTGGCAAGAGTAATCTTTCCACGTACATATGGACCTATCAGGTTGTTGACAAATGGCTTCAGGAGTTCACAAAGTATAGCAGAGATGATCTTGTAGGCGTATTAAGAAGACTTATGCCTCTGTAGTGAAGTCCAGTGGATTGCCTTTCGTGAGAATCGGGTAAACAATGCTGAGGTTCCATTCATCGGACATGCTTTCTTCCGACCATATTTTGAAGATTAGATGGTGCAAACTCCTAACCAATTCATTGCCAGCCGCTTTGAATGGTCCAGGTTGTATGGTGTAATCTGCATGGTGGAGGAATTCGGTTCGCAGAAATAATTTTTTCTTATCCTCAGCACCGATTCGATTCTAACAAGATGTTCTCCTGATCATCTTTGCAGGCTTCGGTTCGGGCCTGGTAACCCTGGGAGGTTCTTTTTACTTTTTTGTAAAACTTCCGTACTTCATTCTTGCAATGGCATCCATAGGCGTCGAAAAATTCATTAAAGGCTATTCAAAAAATCAAAGTCTTGCAGTACACAACTGGAGCTTTTTCGAGAAATTGTGCATCGAAAAAAAAATATGAATGCAACTTCGAGGATAATCGTGTTAGCCGAAATTTGTTTTTACCCCTCCCTAGATAAGCTCCGCCGATCGCATATCACGGGATCTGAAATCATTTGAGTGTTTAATTCGCCCTGCCAGACTGTTTAAAAAAACCGTTTTTCACTTAGAATTTTGAATTTTTTAAACGGTCAGGTAGAGCGAACTATACACTCAAATAGTCTCAGATTCCCCCATATGTGATCCGAGGAGCTTATCTAGGAAGGGGTGAAAACCAATTTCGGCTAAAACGGTTATCTTCGAAGTTGCATTCATATTTTTTGTTCGATGCACTGTTTCTCGCAAATGTCCCAGTTGTGGACTGCAAGACCTTGATTTTTTGAATAGCCTTTAATGAAGCTTTCAACGCCTATACTTCTTTTTTTGCTATCACTCACACCCAAAATCTGCTGTGGGTTCTCGGTCTATGAGGAGCGGTTAATCCGGCTCCTCGCCCTTGCAGCTCTATCGTAAGGGTCTGGTCCTCCAGGTTGGGGGTCATGCCATCGGGGGACTTTCTGGCCATGTGAAGCGACTTTAGTTGCGAAGCAACAACAGGCCTTGGATACGGATGGATTTACTGATGACATGCCTACTAAAAATTTTCCAATTTAAGTTTTTTAATCAATTTAAGTCATTTTGCAATGGAGTTTGACAGCTGTTGATAACTTGACAGATGGGGCAAAACTAGATTTTGACGAAAAAAGTGTAATTCAACCTGAATATTACCCAATTATGCCCTAAAATAACCTTGGTCTATGGCGTAGAGCAGAATTTATTTTGCTTAACAAAATAATTTCAGAATGAAAAAATCACGGTGCCAATTGGCGTTTGCATACTTGAGTAACATTGATTGTTTTGGTTCTTTGGCGCTTGGAGCATGGATTGTTCTGTTAATTTGCCACCCCTTGACTTGCCGCCTGCGTGCTATGCACGTCCTCATCGCTCATGATAATTTTTTCCAAAGAAATTCATCAACAATCACCCTAGTGGGAACAGCTGAGTAGGTTTATGTATCTGCTGTATGTTGCAACTCCACTGAAAGTCCAATTCTGACTTCCATTAATCATTTCATGAATTGTTCAGTGACAAAATCTAAAGATATATAACTATAAACATTTCAAAACCTTTAACCCCTTTACTTGACTTCCTCAAACACATAACTTCTTCGCAATCCCACAAAGAAACTGATAAACGCCTTTCTGTTTCATTAACTTAAAGTTGTCACCTCTATTCCTTCCTCTTTGAACAGCAGCACCCGCGCTGGCTGCTGCCATCAAGCTTTTGTACTAAACTACACAAAAAAAAGCCAATAAGACACTTTCATTAATTTCGCAGCGCGCGATAACCGAATCTAATTTTCCACTTCATGGAAATTCCTTTACATCCCATAAACTAGCCAAACCAACTCCACGAGCATTTTTTCACCACTTGTGCCGAATGGATTAGATCCGACTTAAGTACCGAAAGGAACTCTTTTGCAATCCGCTATATGGAATGGTCAGAGATACGCGGATAGGAAGAAAAATGAAACCCTATCCATTTGAAAGACTTATAGTGAACACACAACCACGACTCTGGCACCACACCGCGGTCCTAGGTCCAGCACCAGCACCAGAGTACACAGTCCAGTTCACCAACAACAACCAATGAAGTATGTATATGAACCCACTATGAGTCTTAGATTTTCGGTTTCATTTTCATTTTCAGTTTCGGTTTCATTTTTCGGTTCCGAAAGAGCGAAACCCAGCTCTGGGAGTTGAATGTGCCACGCTCCGATGAGCAATTGGCCCAAAAAACTTGTCGACTTTTTCTTTCTATAATTTTTTTCCAGCAGTTCTCTGAGTTATCTAGACAACATGGTTAATAAATTGACCGCAGGCTACCACAAAACATGCTCCCCCTAAACACAACAACAGCCCCCTATATAAATAGCGAAAGCAAAATAGCAAACAATTCCAGTTAAAGACCAAAGCAAGCACTTCACCACCGCCACACCCAAACAGAAGATAAAAATTTTTGTAGAAGAAGCAAACATTGAACCATTCATCACCTGTCAAGCTCCTCCTCATAAGCGCAGGCGTGTAGGTAGGTTTGTATAGCTTTGCAAATGCAGCTGCAACATACCTACTAGATAAGGTACATACCAGCTAGCAGCGACTCTGGCATTCAGACCATCCATCTAAGACCATCCACTTCTCGAGTGTGTGCTTTACCAGAAAGAGAACTGGACAGCACAGAGTGACCAAATAGTTCGTCTCTTGTCTAGCACTAGCTCTAGCACCATCATCATCGTCGTGGTTGTCGTCCATCCAATACACCCGACTACGGCTTCGGACGCTTGCGCTTGGTCGGACGGCTTTCTTCGTCTTAGGCTGCGACTACGCTATTATGGATGTTGCGCAACATTTGACTTTAAGCGGAGAGACGTCGCCGATTATATCATAGCTGCGCGCGCGCAGTGTGTATCTATAGGTATACACGGCATCGCACAGCGTACCAACGCTCGTTTGTCCATTTAAATAATGTTTGACCTAAATTTCCATCCACCTTAACAACAAAGACAGCTCTGCGATTCGATATGGCAGCAGTAGCAGAAGCAAACAGTGGCGCTGCGGTGGTAATGCTAGTTGCTAAAAAAGTAAGAAACAAAACCCAGACATTAGATAAAGACAACGAAGTCTCTGAGGCAAAAATATTCTGCAAAGAAGCAACAAAAACCCCAGGTTGAAGAATCGAAAACTCAAAATCCCGGAACGAACTCCGTGCGCGCAGAACCAACCGACCAGGCTACACGACCACAGTGCTTGTTAAATTTAGTGTTCTGGCCCCCTGTTCTACCAGCGGAAATGGTTGGGTGCATCGCTCTGCGGCTGTTACCAAAGATCAGGCTCCTACTATGTAACTATTGAATACTATATGGTCAATTGGAGCGGCTGTCTTGGATACGAATGTGGATGATGTGGTCTTTCTTATGGCAGACAGTTCGGTAGACGAAGAATTGGTTACATAATTTTATGTGATGTTTGTTTGGCATGTGTGATAACAATCTGATGGCAGCTCCGGATGAGTAGAATATGGTTGTTGTTGTTGTTTTTCATGGTGTTGTGCTGTTTGATGTTGAAGATGATGATGATGAGTTCACGTCTATGGGAGTGTTAAACTGACATTTCAAAGATTTCTTCTTCTTTAGGAAAACCATGTATGTACGGCGGTATTAGGTACAGAAGAAAGAGATCTCATCACAGACACGATGATGATGATTTGATAACACGACTATATCTTGTATGTTTTATTAATTGTGAAAAGCCCGAAGGAATGCCAATGGATAGAAGTATGAGTATTTCTCCATACTGAAGCTTCTAATAATGCAGGAAAAATAAGCTTGTATCCATAAAAATGATCAAAATTTGACAAAATGTGAGTTTTTGTGTCTCGAAAAGCGGAAGATACAACTTTCAGAATCCCAAATCATCTCAAAAACGTATGATTTTTTGTTACCAAAGCCTGTGTTTGTTTTTAAAAGTAGATGCAAATTTATTTGAGTTTCTTTGAATTACGGGCTCAAGAAATTTGAGTAAAATCATTCAAAGCCGTTTTAGAAAATTCATATTCAGATTATTTGTAATTACGTTTATTGTACATAACTGCTGTACTCAATGTACTCGTAATTTCTAATTTTGTATGCTATTGACTCTGAAACCACAGAATTGTTTAAGCTCAAGTTATTAAGCAGCCTTAAGTACTGGCCCTTAAGAATTACTTTGAAGTTTAATTAATAATTGTTTCAAAGAAAACATAAAGAAAAAATTATTAATAGTTATCAAAGAAAACATAAAGAAAAAATTATTAATAGTTATGAAGTTTATTCAACATCGGTTGAAGAACTGCAATTTTGAGGCCAACCACGTTCGCGTTCGATAAAAAAAGAAAAGTACGCATACGCCGGAGTGTACCATTAATTTTTCCAATCGCCTTTTGTTAATTCTTGTCTTAAAATTTTGATCAGGGATATTTATTTTGAACATTTGACAACTGCTTCTTTCATAACTATCGTCTTCGATATCGGTTCCGAAAGAAAACGGTCACATATAACTCAACAAATCCAATTTTTAAACGGAGAAGAAACGAAATTAAAAAGAACTAAATTGTACTTTCGAGTGGCACGTACTTGCGGTTTGTTTAGGAGGCTTAGGGCTTAAAAAATTGTATACTTAGGCATGAAAACAAAATTAAAAGCATGAAATACGGTATTTATATTAGCTTCTTTAATATGAGGTGAAAAAAGAGAATGCCATATGAATTTTTTCAAATATAAAATTGTATTGACAAAAAATAAAATTTTATCGTTGGAGGGATTTTTTAAAATATTAAATTTTTATATATCTATATTAAATTTTGAAACCATTTTAAAAAAAAAATGTTGGTATGCAAGTTTTAAGTATGTATTTATGTATTTGTATGCATATAAAAATTAAGTTACAAAAAAATGTCGACCCATTTTTGAGATATCGAACTACATATAAAGCATAGTACGCAGCTGAGGTGAAACGAAAATTCTCATACAGAAATTGACACAACGAAATTGTAAACGAAAAATTTCGTAGTCATTTTTGTTATGTAGTACGTAGTTCGACAGTGAAATGTCAATAAAACAGAACACCCTAGCAGATACTCGAACCAAGTCTCCACTTATTTTTCGCATACAATTAATTGTTCGGAACATTATTTCAGGCGAAAATTTGACAGTTTGTTATATTTTGCTGTTGAATTTTATTTAAAAATGAAAATGGAAGAAAATACTGTCGAAACGAACTGCAGAACACAATTATTTGGAACCCTTAGCACCACAACGGATGACACGAAAACAAAAAAAAACAAGAATTCACATCAGTCGAGAAAAGAAATTGACTTAAGATTTTAAAATGTTTTATTTTTGTATTTATTTTGACATCTTTCTGATAAAACTCTCCATATTTTTTTCGCAATCACTTCGTCTCTGATTTCGTTCTCGAGTTGGAGACCCCAGAAAATTTTCGTTTCACTTCAGCTGCGTACTAGGCTTAAGAAATTCAAATATTTTTGTTTAGAAACATTTGACAATCAATATTATTTAATCTTATTTCAAATAATTTGGATATACAAAATTATCTAATAAAGCCTTTTCAGACGACACTGACCAAATTCAAAATAAAATAAAATGCACGACTAGGTCACAAGTACTTGCTTTTATGTTCAAGAGACTGTATGTTTAAGAAAATTGTATATAAAACATGAAAATTAAGAGAGACAAATGTAGAGAAGCATTAAATACGATATTTAAAATATCTTTACCAACTCCTTTGACAGCTTGAGGTGAAAAAAATTCTATATTAAATCTTGATTGAATTTAATTGTATGGAAGAAAAAAGATTGAAATCGTTGGAGCGGTTTTTTAAAAAAATACTTTTTTTATATGTAGGTATATTAAATTCTTAAAACATGTTTAAGAACAAATTTTGTTATGCAAATCTAAAGAATATTATCTATGTGCATATGAAAGCAAAATAAAAAAATTGCTACCCCGGTTTTGAAATATCGAATTTTCAAAAAAAAATTTGAATTTTTTTTTTAAATCAAAAACTTTTTTTTTAAATTTTGATATGCAATATTATTTAATCTTATCTGAAATTTGCACATAACAAAAATAAGCTTAGTCCGGTTAGCCGACGACAGGTACTGTTAATAGTTGCTAAGTGTAAAATTTTATAATTCATGGTAGTAGATCGTACTTTTTTTTTTTTACACTTCGTACTAAATTAAGTTTATGGAAAAAGTTTAATCAAAACTGTAATAGTCGTTCTTGAGAAAAAAGTATTTTCAGTTTCGGGTTTTTAGCTTTTCTATGGAAGGTACCGTCATTTTTTCATAAATGTAAAACATTTTTTATATATTGTAGAGTACTAAAAAAAAAACTTAGTATCGAGTTTTGAAAAATCAATCATGTCACTTTTGAAATATTTGATTTTCAAAAAAAAAAAAAAATTTAAACATTTTTTAAGAATCAAAAAAAATTTTTTTTTTAATTTTGATACACAAAACTATTCATATTTTCTTGTAAGCTTCTGTATAAAAAAATTATTGAAATTAGTCGTACCGTTTTGAAGAAAAACGAAAATTAAAAAATGGTTCTTTGGGAGGTACCATTAATAACCATTTGTTTAAAAAGGAAGCTTTTACTAATAGATTTTTTTCTTAGGAAAGTTGTGGAGTTGTTTTTGGGAAAAATACGATTATGTTAAATTGCATAGCTTGTCCTATAGTAGGGTAGAGCGGGGCTAGTTGTACCACGGGGCAAGTTGGACCATGCGAATAACTCAGAAACCACAAGGGCTAAATGAAGACGATCATACACGAATGAAGCATAGTTACTAAATCACACGTGCTAAACTGGTTTAAGGTGGATTTCTTTTGTCAAAGGAGAACTACGCGCTAATTTGTGTTTTTTTGGGTACAACAGTAAAAAAAACGAATTTGTTTCTTTTGGTGTAATCGTGATGAAAACGTGCGAATTTTTCAACAAAGTACAGTAATTTTGGGAATTCTGTTATTGAATTTTTGTATTCCATTTTTGAAATTGTGTAATTCAAAATAGTTTTTTCAAAGTGACGGAATATATTCATCAAGGTTTTGGGGCCACTAAGACGTCTGTCACGTACATATTCGTACTCAGGGAGTCAAGACCTTTCATTTGAGATATATTTCAAGTTGTTTCCTAAAATTATATAAAAAAGTGAAAAAGTTGAATTTTCGGGAACGTCTGTCGGGGGTTTTGGGGCCACTTAGACGTCTGCCGTAATCATATTTGTAATCAGTGAGTTGAGGACTTTAGGGAATATTGCGTTTGAAGTGGTTTCCCTCAATAATTCAATTTTGCAAAAAGTTGTACTTTTGATGCACTTTTCCTCGTGAACGGGACCACTACGTGCTGGCAGACGAACGTATTCATTATCACCTTCACCAGGACTACCTGTAACATTAATACCGTCTGGTTTCCTCTCAGGTCAAAAATATGTTACGAGCTCTCGGTCTAGATGCATTCCTCTATTTAGACAGTCAAGGGCTGATCCAAGAAAGAGGTGCGATTCCGCTAATCTCCTACGTCGTGGCGGCCGTAGAGCTGTAGATAGGTGGCTCTTTTATAGTCGAGACGTCCTCGTACAAGACGGAGCTGAGCTTCTTCGATTCAGTAGGACTGTGTTCGATTGGGACCGAAGAGAAAGGGTAAAGCAGGAAAACCAGTTCTGGTGGTTAAAAGATGAGAATCAAGTTCTTTCAGAAATATTTAGGTAGTTTTAAACAAGGACGGCCAAGGTGGCACCAAAAGAAAAATACATAAACCAACAAAACACACAAAAAAAAATACAAACAAAATAAAAAACAAAAAATAATAAAATCCAAAAATGCTTGCTGTAGTTGTTCTAGTTTGTAAGTAGCTTTAAGTAGTTTTGAGTAGTAGTAGTTTTAACTGGTTTTAGTTAGATTTAATTTAGTTTTTTTGTAGTTTGTAAGTTTTATATAAAATTCAAGAAATAAACGACGAAGAAACCGTCTCCTCGTCAAAAAATAAGACCGATTTGAAACTAACCCAATTTTGTAATATCAAATTTTGGTAAAAAAAGTTATATTCAAAAAGTCCTTTTTGAAAAACTTTTATTTGCACTTTTTAGATTTTTTTTGTATAAATAATTATTAACATAAATCTGTTTAATCAATAGTAAGAAAATTCAAAAGGCGTTATTTTGCCTATTGAATTTTCTTACTATGGTAGTTAATAGTTATTCAGAGTGAAATATTTTATATTTAGATAATTTTTTTTAGCACATTGAGCATTTTTCAACATTACAGAGCAAAATGAGATTTTCCTGAAGGGTTTTTTAACATTTATCTTTAAAAAGGTCATTGTTTTACTTTAAATGACGCACCCCTAATGTGTTCTTAAATTAATAAAAATGTCTGTACAATTTCAGCTCATTATTTTACCGTTAAGCTTGCCACTTAGACGAGAGAATTTTTATAGTTTTTAATTAAATTTTAAATTTTTATAACTTTGGTAATAGTTTATAGCAAAATTAAAATTTTAAACGAATTTACCAACTTTTGTATACATAATTTTTAAGTGGGGCTATTTTCGGCTCCAATATTTTTCAAATTGGGCTCCACTCGTTTTGAAAAATCTGATAACACTGTTGAAGATAAGAACTCGAACGCAAGGAATGGTTCTTGATATGATGTTATGATCAAAACCAGAATTACTCACACACATACATAGGCTGCGTTTTACTATCTCCAGATCTGGGTCGAGGTTATCTTTAAACATGTTTTAAGAAAACAACATGGGATCCAGGTTTCTATCGAGGTTTATTTCAATAACACAGATACAAGTTTTCACTATGACTAGCAGGTGGCTGTTTACCATTGTGAATCATGTCAACGTTTTGTCAGCAGTGTTAGGAAGAGAGATATGTAGGTTAGGGTGGGCCAAAAAACCAATATTTTCGATTTTTAAATCACAATAGCGCGGAAAAGTTGCGGGTGGGGCAGACTTAGAAGGGGTACACAAAAAAAATTAAATTGGTTTATATCTTCCGATCGCGCATGAGCCCTTTACTTTGGCGAAATGAGCAAAAAATCACATTTTTTCGATAATTATTTTTCTAGCTTACCTTACTAATTATTGAATTCAAAGGCTTAAGTTAGCTTCAATTTGATAACCGATAATTAATTAAAAAAAAGAATGGTTCAAATCGATTGAAGTGTTCTGGTAACGCATGTGCCCCAAACTCTGTCAAAATATGGAAAAAATCACATTTTTACGATAATTTTTAATCTTCTATAACACAGGTTTACAAATATCTCGACACGTGAAAGTAAGAGTCGTTCTAAGGGTAATTTTTCACGCTGAACTCAAATCCATTATCCGTTTTTCGCTATCAGCTCTGGTTTTCGAGATATTACCGTTAGAAAGTGCCGAAAACCCCCTTTTTGGCCATTTTTGGGGTTATGTAACTGTGCAAACAGATTTTTATTTTGAATTTTGAAGATTAAGATTAGTACTATTATATAGAAATCTGTACAATTAAAAAAAAAAATAAAAATCAATTCGCATTAGTTACATAACCCCAAAAATGGCGAAAAAGGGGGTTTTCGGCACTTTCTACCGGTAATATCTCGAAAACCAAAGCTGATAGCGAAAAACGGATAACGGATTTGAGTTCAGCGTGAAAAATTACCTTTAGAACGACTCTTACTTTCACGTGTCGAAAAGTTAACCGATATTTGTAAACCTGTGTTATAGAAGATTAAAAATTATCGTAAAAATGTGATTTTTTCCATATTTTGACAGAGTTTGGGGCACATGCGTTACCAGAACACTTCAATCGATTTGAACCATTCTTTTTTTTTATTAATTATCGGTTCAAATTGAAGCTAACTTAAGCTTTTGAATTCAATAATTAGTAAGGTAAGCTAGAAAAATAATTATCGAAAAAATGTGATTTTTTGCTCATTCCGCCAAAGTAAAGGGCTTATGCGCGATCGGAAGATATAAACCAATTTAATTTTGTTTGTGTACCCCTTCTAAGTCTGCCCCATCCGCAACTTTTCCGCCCTATTGTGATTTAAAAATCGAAAATATTGATTTTTCGGCCCACCCTGATGTAGGTCTTACATGAAAAATAAGTAAACATGAGGAAAAGAGGGATGGGTATATAGCATTGTTTTCAGACAAGCCCGCATCGTTTTATTTTCAGAGGTGGTTATGACTTATAAGCAATAATAAATTGCGGTTATAGTTCTGAAACATAATTTTAGACAAACAACAATCAGCAATTTTCTTGTCAATTTTCTTGAGAAACAATATCCGTGTCAGGCATATTTGCGTTTGACTCGGACAATTGAAAATATCAATACCCTATGGGAAAAGGTCAAAATCCCGCCGATCAAAATCCCGCAAGTCTAAGTCCCGCCAAATAAAATTACTAATTATGTACACGAATCCTGCCAGTCAAAATCCCGCCGATCGAAATCCCGCCGCAAGAATCCCGCCAGTAGCCTGCTACTATTTTGCGGGATTTTCAATACTTCTTTAAAATAATCCCAACTTTTTAGATACTTTTTCATACTTTTAAAACAATATTTTATTTTAATTAGTGAATTTATTTCTATTGAAAAAAAAGTATATAAGCAGTTGTGCTTTGGCAATTTGGCATTTATCTTCAGTTCTTCTTCTTAGAACTCCGTAGAGGTAAGACCTTGAGGTAATTAGAGAAATTGGATTTTATTTTGGTCTTGTTGGGACGGGTGACAACGACGACGACCATCACCACGACGGTGATGACGACCACGATGGGACGAGAACGATGACGACTAGAAGCAGAAGGACGAGAACGGCGACGACGACCACGATGCCGGGGCTTTGAATTGCCGTCTCGGCATCAACTCGCTAAAGTCTTGCCTTGGTCGTGGTTCACAGTGCCGTGGATCTGGACGTAGGTGGATCTGGATCTGGACAGAGGTGAGTCAGGATCTGGACAGAGGTGCGTCGGGATCTGGGCATAGGTGGGTCAGGATCTGGACAGAGGTGGATCTGGATCTGGACATAGGTGGGTCTGGATTCTGGACAGGGTGGGAATTTTGTTTTCGGTATGGGTGATGGGGAACGATAGTCTTAAAGAAGACAGAGGTGGATCTGGATCTGGACAGAGGTGCGTCTGGATTCTGCAAGCAGGTGGGATTTTTTTTTTTTTTTTGAAAATCACCATAATTTGATGAAGTGGTGAATTTGGTGAAGTGATAAATACTGGAAAGATATCATATCTTTTTTAATAAGAAAAGTTATCAAGCGGACAAGTTGTCTATCTGTGTGCCAGTTAACAGGTGTGTTAAGGGGCGGATACCAGTTTTTTATTAATACTGCTGTACATCTTTAAACTTGATTTGCGGCTAAACTAAGCGTCCTAGCGACTTATAACATGCATATTCGTGATCTAGGAATGTGCCTGTTCACAAAAAATCAAAATAAAATTGGTAAAAAAGTTTTTTCTAAAACTTTCAAAAAAATATTTTCAGTTTTTTCGACTTTAGCAATTTTTGTTGTCTTTTTTTAATTTTTTTTTTCTAATTATGTGTGAATAATATTTTTTTTCTTTAAATGCAAAAGGAACTTTGCATACACCCAACCTCGCACCCACCCCAAATCCTATAATGGGCCCAAGCAGGGGGGTTGCAGGGGGGCAACATGCCCCCCCCCATACACGCCTCGGTGTTTATTCGTGTGTATTTGCCACCCAAAAGGTACTGTTGCTCAAGAAAACTTGACATTGGCGCTCAACTAATGCATCGCATTATACGAAAAAATCGAATTCAATGTTCAATCATTGAACACAATTTGCAAATTGCATAGGGAAGACAAATATTAATGAGCTGTCGCATAGTTGTAGAAACGGCGGGATTTTGATCGGCGGGATTTTGATTTTCGGGATTTTGATTTCCGGGATTTTGAAAAACGGGGTTTTGATACGCGGGATTTCGACATACGGGATTTTGATTCGCGGGATTTCGACCCCAACCCATACCCTATAGGTGCATTTATTATTGGCAAATGCTAGAGCTGGGCAAACCATGAACATAGGAAAGAAGCTGTAAGAATATTTTCAGATTTGTCCTAATCCAGATTCAGAGGGGACTCCGAAAAAAATAAGTATTATTGTTGAAATGCATAGTAAAATTGAAAAAAATGTGTTAATATAGCGTGGTATTTCCCAGAGCTCTCCTCTCCGGCTGCCTACACCTCACCCCTTTCTCTCATGTTATCTCTGACAAGTAGGTGGTAGTCTGAGTTACTTTTTTTTCCATTTTGAGTGAAGGTTTTGTTAGAAGTTTCCTTAGAACAAAATATCTATACATTACATAATTACTTATCTCAAAAAAAAAAAAAAACAATAGTTTTTGGCTTGAAAAACTATTTATTGATTTTTTTCCAAATCTTACTAATAAGCAGTTATTAACAAGTAGTGTGTAGAATAAAATCAGCTCGATGCCAATATCATTGTTTATTCTCAAGATATTTGAGCAGAAAAACTTTACTTTTTTAAACAACTTTTAGCAATTTTTTTATTAAAAAAAATTATTTGTTCATCTGTTTTAATAATTTTATGAAGTCGATACATTATTTGTTATTTTTCGCTACGTCAGGGTTCAGTCTTTCTTCCAAGATACAACCAGTTGAAAACGTTCTTTGTAAAAACTAATGTGTTAACAATCACATTACCAAATTTCAGCACTAGGAAAAACCTTTTATTTATTTTACATTTATGAGGGGATTTTTGTGCCCGGCGGATTTCCACTAGGTTTAATTGAAGCCTTGAGTGCAAAAGAAGTGTAACCTATTGTTCGGCAAAAAATGTACCTAGATTGATATGAGATATGTAGGTAAGTATATGTTGACTTGTTACTGTAGGTAGGTATGTACAATTGTACATGTAGGTACATGTATAGGGTAGACGGGGGAGCCTTTGCCAGGATTTCGGGAATTTGACCTTACGCAAAATTTTTAGCCTGTTTTCAATTTTCTTGCTATCTAATATGTTCCCTTCTTTATTATCTTCATTTTAAAGTAAATTTCATTTTGATACTTTATTGATTTATATTTTTAATATTTAATTTAAAAAAAAAAATATTGATATGGCAAAGCCTCCCTGGTAGGGATCGCCAGGTACCTAAATACCAAAGTCAGTACATAAAAAAAAGATTAAACATTTAAATAACGTAACAAAACATATTTATTGATTCAATAATATTAAAAGTTACTTGAATGTTTATAATTCAGACTGTTTGTTTCATTTTCATAGGGTGCCTTTGAAAATGGCAAAGCCACGTCATGGGGTGCCTTTGCCAGGAAAACCTACCCACTAATAACCGGCAAAAGCTCCCCAAGCTGTTTTTTGGAAAATTTACTTTTAGCTTTTTTTCCTTATAAGCAACTAATGTGAATCAAAACTATTTACAACAAAAAATATACTAACAAAAGATATTTGAAGCGAAAAGATATTGAATAAGAAAAAAAATAGAAATTAACGAAGATTCCTTACCTTGTAATTTAGATTCTGGCACTTGAAAAATCAACACACACTTCCAACTTGGTTGGGGTCTAGCGGAGATCTGCCAAACTTTGTCAGAAGTTTGTATATAGAGATGTGCAATAAAAATCGATTTTTCGATATTTTACATTTTGTTCATTCGACATTAAAGTTCGATTGTCAAAGGTCCCCCTATGGCAAAGGGTCCCCCTTTTACCCTACATGATTCTTAATATTGAATACAAGAGAATTAGAATTCAGAATTAGAGAAGTTTACTTTTAATTTTTTTTTTTTTTTTCATTTTCAACATAAACCGACCTCTTATTGACCTTGCTTTGACAAACGTTGCGTTGGCTCTATCCTCTATCAAAGCATATTGAAAACTCTCGTGGCTTAGAAGCTTACCAACAATTTTCAGTATACAGTTTTTGGAAAATCTGTGGAAAATTATTACGTATAAGATACAAAAAAACGCCACTTTCCATACCTCTTAAGCATATTTTTATTTTTTAGAGCAAAAAATTAAAATATTCTTCCTCAATTTATTATTTGATTGAGGAATTGGAAACTCAATACAGTCGACTCCGCTTAACTGGAACATGATAATTGCAGAATATTTGTATCAGTTAAGCGGAGTTTTCAATTAACCGAACTTCGGATAGCTGAAACTTGTTTCAAATAAGCGGAATTCCGTCAAAATATAATAAATTTCACCCAACAAAAAATATATTACATTTATTTTGGTCAATATTTTTTAAGGTTACGTACCCTCCAGGGACGGATTGACAAGAAATGAGTTTTTGACATTCCAAATCCGAGGGGTGTGCTCGATTCAAGATTCAGTGGCAGCGTTCAATGGTAGTTTCACTAATGCGAAGTTGAATAAGTGCAAAATTAGCATTTGAGACGAAAATATTTGTTTCAATTATGCGAAGTTTTCACATAACCGGAGTTCAGTTATGCTAAGTAGTTTGTGTGAAAAATGCTCAAAAAGGCTCCGTTATAAATTTCTTGTTTCAGATAAGCGATGTTTTCAGTTAAGCGGAGTGCAGTTAAGCGGAATCGACTGTACTTAAATAGTTAAAATGTGATAATTTTCTTTTCACTTAAAGAAGAAGACGGGAGATGATATTCACGAGGTAAAAGAATAATAAAGATTTATATTTGATTTGTTGTAACTTTAAAATACCTTGCTGCAGACCGTGAAGGATGAAGACGTTTTGTATACATCTTCTGCCCCAACCGGGGTTACAGGACTCAGTGATGATTGTTGTAACGTAGAGCGTAAACTCAAAACTGATTTCCAAGAATTTAACTTGACACAAATAATTTTAACTACCGTTAATTCTCCATTTGTGTTCTAATATGTGTATTATTTCTTTTGAATGAAAAAAATGAGCCCTAACATTCGAATGTCAAAGGTATTATTGTTATTCTTAAATGTCAAAGTGAAGAGAATGAAGTAAATGAGCAGTTTTTAAATTTTATTTCATATAAGGTACGGGGGCCAAATAAGGCCATGTTCCTAATAAGGCCCACTTCTCAGAAAACACAGAAACGAACAAATAACGGGACTTTTTTTCCTTTGCATAAGTAAACCATGTCTGCAAGAACACACACAAAGGAAAAAAAGCCAGCTGCGCGATTCGTGTCGTGACCTGCAGTTGAATAAAGTTCGTCGACGGGTGAAGACCTACGAAATTATAAAAAAGTTGTGTGTTTTTTGTGTGTTTTTCAACGAATTTCAACAAAGTAAGTACATATTTTTCATTTTAACCGTATAATATAAAATATTTTGAGTAAATTAAAACATTTGTTTGTAAAAAATGTTTCAATGTTAGTTTTATATTATTTTTTTTTTAAAGTCTTGCATGTTCCTAATAAGGCCCAAAAAAAAAGGGATGTGCCTTATTGGGCACAAGCAAATTTTGTTTTTAAGTTATTGGTTTTTATTTTGTATTTTTAATGTGTTTCAGACAAAGTGTCAACTTTACCCAAAAAAAGAGCTTCTAATTGGACAGAAGTCGATATGGAAAACGCGTTGCAGGCTGTGGAACACGGTTTAACACAGCGTGAAGCTTCTAAGCGCTTCAACATTCCTAGAAGAACGCTTAGAAATCATATATCGAGTGGTTCATCTAAAAAGAAACTTGGACGTCCTTCTACATTTACGGCAGAACAAGAGACAGATCTGTGTCAAAGGATCGTGAGGCTCTCTCAGGTTAGCATGCCAATCACTCCGAAGATGCTGTGATACCAAGCCTCCGTTTTCTGCAGATTAAACAACATTAAACAACAGCTTTTGCACATCAGAAACTGGTGCTGGAAGAAAATGGCTACGGTTATTTATGAGACGTCACCTAGAATTATCCGTGCGCAAGGCGCAAATGATGAATCCAGCTAGAGCTCAGAAATTAAACAGGAACATTGTGAATGATCATTTTGAAAAAGTAAGGATCCTAATGGAGAAATTAAACATCCAACATAGACCAGAGAGCATATACATATAATATGGATGAGAAAGGCTGCAGGATTTCGCTCCACCACCAACAAAATGTCATAGCTCAAAAAGGGTCGAAGAGGGTGCACCAAATTTCCAACGAACACGCTGAAAGTGTGACGATTGTTGGCTGTGTCAGCGCAATGGGAATGGCCATTCCACCAGTTGTCCTTTTCAAAGGAAAAAGACTAAAGCCTGAATTCACGGACAATCTGCCAATCGGGTCTTAAGTGAAGTATGACACCAAAAGGATACATGAATCACTCTACCTTTGTAGAGTTCATATCCCATTTGGGCAAGTTCAAGACTCCGGGGCAATGTTTGCTAATTTTTGATGGTGCAGCCTGTCACCTGGACTATTCAATCGTAGAGGAGGCAGATCGCTATCAAATAACTCTTTGTTGTCTGCCATCAAATACGACGCATGAACTGCAACCTCTGGATAAATCAGTCTATCGATCTTTTGAGCACCATTGTGATCAAGAATTGCTCAGATTCACAGCAAAGTATCCCGATAGGAAGTTGAACAAAACAAGTTTTAACGTCATATTATCTAAAGTTTGGTCCAAATGTATGACTTACGACAATATAACGTCAGGATTTCGTGCGACAGGACTGTATCCCTTCGACCCAGACGTCATATCTGAGCTTGTATTTGCTCCATCAGCTCTTTCGAAAAGACCATATCCAGATCCTCTTGAGTCTTGACAATACACATATTAACGCATCAGTGCCCATGCAACAATCTAACGCTTCGGATGATGAGTCAGACAATATGCCTCTTTCCACCCTGATTGAAAATGCGAATGTCGCTGACGTACCGGATCCAGAACCTGTTTTTGGGCTAGCCGTCCGCAATGCTTCAAGCTGTCGAGCGCATGGAGAATGAGGAACGAAGCAAGACCGCTAAATCTCCATTCCAAAAACTCCTTCCAACGCCTCAGTTCAGAACTAAAAAAACACTTCGTAAAAAGGCCTTGAACTTTAAAGGTCAGGAGGTGGTTAGAGACTTGTTCATTGACAAAAACGAGTCCCCGAAGCCTGCAACGTCAAAAAGTGCAAGGAAAGAAAATCGTGGAACTTGGTATTGTCATGCCTGTAAGGAGGACCGAATGGAGGACATGCGGAAATGTTCCATGAGCTTTGTGTTGGATTGACCTTAGAAGATAAGGAATTTGAATGCCCTGGAGGATGCACATAAACACCTTTCAATCACTAAATCATTAAACTTTGTTCCTATTGTTTTTTAAGTTTTTTTGTGATATTTTTTTGAGGATATTTAAGTTTTATTTTTGTATGAAAAAAGTGAAGCTTTAAGTTTTTTGTTTATGTTTTTTGTTAAAATTAAGTTTTTGTTTATTTTTATGTTTTTTTTGAACTGAAAAGACTGTTTTCTTATGAAATAAATTTAAAAGAATATATTTATTGAAATACATTGATTTGTTTATGTTTTTAGTTTAAAAACATTGTTTTCTTGCTAGAAATTTTGCGAAATTCTTAAGAAAACTGAGTGGGCCTTATTAAGACCCCATGGGCCTTATTAAGAACAACATAAGCTTTTTTAAAATGTCAAAAAAAATATATTTTTCAATTAAAAAAAAAAACAATAAAATCTATGTATTCATGTAGATAAAATGACCAAGAATCATAAAATTTTAAGTTTACTCGGATATTCTCAAAAATCTAGATAATATTTAGAAAAATCTGTTAGGTGGGCCTTATTTGGCCCCCGTACCTACATGTACCCATTTGCTGACAAAACTTAAGTGTTTATGTTGTACTTAAAGATCTTATGTTCTACTTTTTCCTCTGCGTAAACCATCACATAAGCCTTTTATTTTCTACTTAACTATTTAAGTTTCGTATCAGCAAATGGACTTAAATACTTAAAACAAATTATACCTACTATATATAGGGATAGGTTCAGGTATACGAGGATATTTTGTATTTTTATATCTTAAATAAGCACTCCTTAAAGATTATGACGTGTTCCGTGCCTGATATCAATCTTAATAATTATTGTATTATTTTGTTTTCATTTTCCATAAGGGGCCCTTCTAGATTTTTTCTTAAGATTTCGTAATTTTCTTTCATGCTGTGCAATGATATTTTCCTATTGTGTGCTGAATTTTCTTTGAAAACAGAAATAATCGCAATCCATCTCGCTCGTATTTGTCCCCATTTCCATTGTCGTCTCTTCAACATCAGCACAACCAATATCACTCTAAGACACTAAGCAAGACAAACCTCCAAGTGCCTGACAATCAACAAGAGCCAGAAAACCAGTCCCTTCATGATCACCATCATCATCACCATCAACATCATCACCATAATCATCTGTCTTGGCATCCAAATCCAACCCACGGACTACCGATTCCGATTTCGAACCGAATTCAGCTTCCATTCAATCAAAAAGACCCAAAATCCAAGCAAAAAAAAAGAAACATTTAAAAATACATTTTCCTGATCTTCGTCTTGGTTTGGTGCAGCAGCTAGCAGCTCGTTGTCATCGTCATCGGCGTGGACGCCAATGACGCCTCCAACAGCAACAACAACAACAACGTCGTCGTGGGCAATCTCCAATTTATTTGTTTCTATTTTTATGAACTTGCACTCTCGATGGAGCTACAACCGCACCACCACCGCCTTAGATTGCGGGCCTCGTTTAAGGAGCCAGTTAGTTGCATCAGAGGACCTCTTATCTCCATCTCCTTCTAAGCCAATCTATGCAGTTTTTTTTTCTATCTTTTCTTCAACTCGCATAATATGATTATAAAATCTGCACTTCATCGCACTGACCCACATTTTGCATACATAATGCCTTTCTTCTGCTCTTCTTCCTCCTAAGCTCCGCTGTTCATTTTGCTTGTGGTCTTTTCCATTTCATCGGGTAGCCTCTCCTCTATCGTTTAACGCAGACGAAGAAGAAAAGAGGTATCTACCAGATAACATAACAACAAAAATAAACAACGAACCACCTTTGTATATGTTTTCATATACAAAGGAACCACGATCGGAGCTGGAAAATGGTTAAAGCAAATAAGCAAACAATCATGGCATGCACGATGCCCATCTAAGCCATTCGACTTGGATTAGTAGCTTTAGAGCGTCTTCGTCGTCTTCGCCTCTAGCTTGCAGTATTGTCTTGAGAGTCTTGACAGAAATGACGCCGACTACGACAACGATGGCTGGAGTTTCTTTTGATAGACTTGTGGGCATGAAAGTGAAACTTCACGATAAAAAAAAAAACGAATAAAAATTATTATGAAAGTTATGTAACATGCTCAACGCTCCATGGCTTTATGATGGGGTCTTCGCCGCACCGGTCTCAAGCTTGTTTTTCATTTTTCTTTCTGTCTATGATTTTTTTTTATTATTTCTATGATCTAATGTTGAACGATGGCTGAGATATTGTGGTTTACTATTTAGCTGCACTGCTAATGCTTATAGTTTTCTTTTTTTTATTCATATAGCGGTTTTTTTTGTTGAGAAAATCAGGTCAAATTTTATTGCTTTTATTGCTACCTGATTACTCTTAGTATGAAATATTTTATATTTTAATTTAAATTCCAAACTGTAAAATGAAAATGAAAGTTATTCATGACTTTCGTATTTTAATTCAAAATTCTTTACACAAAACTTTGAGAATGACTGGTCTTGTTTGTTTTTTCGTTCAGCCTAATTGTATGCAATTATTTCCATGTATTGCTTTTGCAAAAAGGTTTGTGTATCCGATTGCCTGAATCGGTTATTTTGATGTTTGGTTCTTCTTTTGAATAAACGGGAAAAAATATTTCGTTAAGTTTTTTTTTTTATTGAAGGCATTTCCGTTTCCGTTTTTGCTGTAGTCATTTTAAATTTAAATACATGAGTAGTTAAGAACCAAAACTCGTCACATCCAAAATTTTCATTTGTGCAAATGGAAAAATACTAATTAGGGCTAATTTTTAGATGTTAGAAAAGATTTTATTTTGTATAATAAAAGATTTTTAAATCTATAGGTACATATGTTATGATTGAGAGCAAACAAATATTGGAAGTTCCATTTAAAAGATATTTAACAATTAAATTTGGATATGAAGAGCTTTGCTGCAAATGATTGGATATGGTCAGTTTCCCCACCATTTCCCTCTCTCACAATTTCTTCATCTAATATAAGAGCACTCCAATACTTTCCCATCGTTAATGATCCATTTAAAATTGCTTACAATAAAAAACCCGTGAATGTTTTAGTTCCTTCTTATATAACATAATCAAAAGCCTATGATGGATAAGAAGAGTTTTCAAACCAAACCTACTGCATACAATGGATATGGAAAGTTTTGATGCAAATTTCACTGTGGATATGGAGAGTTTTGGAAACAATTACGATGTTTGACATCAATATTAAAGGGGCTTAGAGGGGCTTCCCAACTAATATTTCAGCTTCGGTTCGGCCTAACTGAATAGGCTGTCTGATTTCCTTAAGACATTTGTAAAATTTTGTTAATCATAATAAGGAGAATATTATAGAACTTCTAAAATGATTTCGGAAAATCTTCTTGGAGTACGCAAATCTTTTAAAAGCTTCAAATTCTGTAATAGTGTAAGATCTATAAGAAGTTTTAATGAGCGCTATTCTAAATCTCAGTGAAATTAAGGTTTCGACAGATAGCTTCAGAAATGTTTCTATAAAAGTAAACACGCAAGTGTAATAGAAATATGCATTTTCCATAAATGGGTCTTATAATACCTATTAAAAGCCAACAATACAACTCTTACAGAGGTTGTAGAAAAATGGGGGAAAAAAGAATAATTCTTTTCATTTTCAATTTCTTTGGAGTGATATTCACCGCATTTAATCTTTGTTAAACCAGAAACTATTATTTGTTTTCAATTATTTATTAGTTAATGAATTTGGAAATAATTATAAAACACAAAGGTTTTTTTTTACCTGTCTAGGAATCGAACACGGAACTTCTAAGTAATAGTCCATCACTCAACCCGCACAGCCATCTTAGATATAAATTGGAAGATGCAAAAACTTAATCAGTATTTTCCTGTCTTACATGCCGGCTCCACTAGACATGAACGATGTCCAACATCCAAACCACAATCCAATCAGCAAACTGATTTGTATGGATATGTCACTGGCACGGACAGGGAATTAGTTTTTTTCAAAACATGTTCATAGTCCGACCATGGCCATGCCCAGTGGAGCCGTCATGTTAATAACAAATTTGTACCCCGTTCACATGAATAAACAAGATGTAGAAACATTTTTTTTTTTATCAAATCGCTTGTTTATTATTAAATTATAATCTGAAGAGCTGAGTGGTTGATTCTAAATTCAATCGCCCATTGCCTGAGGTTAAGTCTGAGATTTTGATTTTTCAAAATTTCATCTTCGTTTCCGCTTTCTTGAAAACATAAATCATTGAACTCGTGTGTGTTTTTCCTCATAAAAGTTTCTCCTCTCATGCTGGTACTGGGGTTCATATCTAAGTAGTGTATGGAACAATGAAACACACTTAAGTCTTTTGGCTCTGGAAATATTTGATTTAACGATGAAAGATTTACTAAATATATTTTCTTGGCGTCGTTGTCTTTCATCTGCATTCTTTTGAAGATCTACGTGACGTCTCACCGCAACGGATCTATATAAATTTCCCGACTTTTTATTTATTTTCCACGAAGTAGACATATTAACACAAAACTAATTTAACAAACTATTTATTCAATAAACGTATAGTTATCGATGACTTCATTAAAATGACTTTGACAGATTTGAGTCTATTTAGCACAGACTGACATTTTCTATTATGGTTCATCAATTCAATAAAATCTGAGAAGTCTCTGCGAAGTATTCGATAAGACTTCCAGCAAATTGTAACCGAAGCCTTTTGAAGACCAAATGACAGAAACTTCAATTAAATTACTCTATACAATCCTTATACAGTGACATCTTCATGTTTCTTCGTTAATGTTATTTACAGAAGTCTATCCGAAACAAAGACGCTAGTCTCGTTTAATTTTCTATATCAAGCTTTCAAACGACTATAAAGAAGAAGTTATTGAAATCATGACTTCTATTAGAAATTTATTTTTGATGAAAGCTCTATAGAAACTTTATACATATCCAGACTTGCAGCATATCAATATTTCTAAGCTAATAGAAACTGAAATGTTAGTTGCGTAGCCAAGCTCGCAGGACTACACCCTTTTTACAGTAACAAACTCAGGTGATTTTCAACCCCGCCTTCAGTACAGTACCAATAAAGTCAGAAACTTCAAATTCGCAGTATTTGCTGAGCTGATAAAACACAGGTGGCTCACCAAATTTCAACTCTTGAGCATTATTAATTCCCGAGATATAGGACTTAAGAAATCGCAAAAACCGTAACTGACTGACTGATTCAATGACTCACCGACTCACTGACTCACTGACAGATCATCAAAATTATGGAACACTTCCCGACATCGTAGAAACTTGAAATTTCGCACAATGGTAGGCCTTATGGTCCATAAATTGGAAAAAATAAAAAATCTGCTATTTTCTATGAAAATTGGTAGATCGGTTAGGCTTAAAGTACTTTGAAAGAAAAAATCGAAAATTTGGAATTTTCGATTCAGGGGGCGTGCCATCCACCCATTTTTTCAGAATTGCTTTTATTTATATGGAGCACTTTCGGCTGTCGTAGAATAATGAATCTTTGAAGAGCGGTAGGGCTTAGTTTCCACCTGGAAAAATGAGTGAAATCACAACAAAAACATAAATGTTAACAAAAGCCAAGTTATTATATGTACAAGAAACCTGTGCATAAAAAGTCAGCCAAAAAAAGTAGTACGATCTAAAATACATACATATATGCCAAGGTTTAAGTTCATGAAGTTTAATTTCAAATATCTTTTGTAGAGTAATATCGAACAATTCGTAATCATGACAGAAATTTGGTATTTAATGCGATTACTGATTAAAATTTGGTAGATTTACTTGGAAAGTTTTCTCTGAATTACTTACTTAATCACAAATTTGAAATGTATGAAAATTTGACAAGTCAACCAACCAAATTTTAATCAGTAATCATTAAATACAAAATTTCTGCGATTATTTGGAACTGTTTCGATATTAATCTACTTAAGATAATTGATATTAAACTTCATGAACTTAAAACTTGGCATATATTTTAGATCTCATTACTTTTTTGGCTGACTTTTTACGCCAGGTTTCTTGTACAAGAACAAGGTTGAAAATCACCTGAGTTTGTTCCTGTAAAAAGGATCACAACAAAAACATAAATGTTAAAAAAAGAGCCAAGTTCTTATGTGCATAAGAAACCTGTGCGTAAAAAGTCAGCCAAAAAAAGTAATGAGATCTAAAATATATGCCAAGTTTTAAGTTCATGAAGTTCAATATCAAATATCTTAAGTAGAGTAATATCGAAACAATTCCAAATCATGACAGAAATTTGGTAATTAATGATAACTGATTAAAATTTGGTGGATTCACTGGTCAAGTTTTCATACATTTTAAATTTGTGATTAAGTAAGTATTTAACAGAAAACTTGCCAAGTAAATCCACCAAATTTTAATCAGTAATCATTAATTACCAAATTTCTGTCATGATTTGGAATTGTTTCGATATTACTCTACTTAAGATATTTGATATTGAACTTCATGAACTTAAAACTTGGCATATATTTTAGATCTCATTACTTTTTTTGGCAGACTTTTCACGCACAGGTTTCTTATGCACACAAGAACTTGGCTCTTTTTTTAACATTTATGTTTTTGTTGTGATTTCACTCCTTTTTGCAAAGATTTACTTTGCCAGGTGAAAGTCAAGCCCTACCACTCTACAAAGTTTCATAATTCTACGACAACCGAAAGTGCTCCATACAAATAATAGCAATTCTGATAAAGTGGGTGGATGGCACCCCCCCTGAATGGGCAGTTACAAATTTTCGATTTTTTCCTTTTTAAGTACTTCAAGTCCTACCGACCTACCAATTTTCATCGTTCTACAACAATCGGAAGTGCTCCATATAATTTATAAGAATTTTAAAGAATGTGGGTGGATGCCACGCCCCCTGAATGCAAAATTCCAATTTTTCAATTTTTTTCTTTCTAAGTACCTTAAGCCCTACCAACTTACCAATTTTCATTGTTCTAGAACAATCGGAAAAGCTCCATATAATTTATAGAATATTTAAGAAAGTGGGTGGATGCCACGCCCCCTGAATAGAAAATTGCACATTTTCGATTTTTTCCTTTGTATGTACCACAAGGCCTACCGTTGTGCGAAATTTCAAGTTTTTACGATGTCGGGAAGTGCTCCATAATTTTGATGATCTGTCAGTGAGTCAGTGAATCAGTCAGTCAGTTACGGTTTTTGCGATTTTTGAAGTCCTATATCTTGGGAACTACTAGTGCTATAGAGTTGAAATTTGGTGAGCCACCTGTGTTTGATCAGCCTAGCAAATACTGCGAATTTGTTTCTGACTTTATTTGTACTGAAGTTAGAGGGGGGTTGAAAATCGCCTGAGTTTGTTCCTGTAAAAAGGGTGTAGTGCCGCGAACTTGGCTGGGCACTACCGTGTCCTTTGATGTAGTGCCGCGAACTTGGCTGGCTAAGCCGTGCCCTTTGATATTTTTCACATAAATCCAGTAATTCTAGTTCTACGGTTGAGCTTAAAACAAAACTTTATAAATTGTCTGTTGAATAGGACATGGGGCGGAATGGACGAAGCATAATGGGCATGGGTTATCATTATGCCCCATTCATTTATCTTACTTTAAACGAGTTATTTGTGTTTTTATAATATATATATGGTTCTAGGAAACGGCTCTTACGATTTGGATGAAATTTTCAGAATTTGTTCCTATGGACGAAAAAAAAAAATTATTAAAAATATTTTTTCTTAAATACGCCTTCTGCCACGCTCGTTTTTTGTATTATCTGTTCTCTCGAAAACAGTTCTATTTGCTTTATTTCTCAGATGAAATGATTTAAATGATAGCATTATTCATTACAGTTTATTGGAATAAGGAAGAAAAAAAGCTCAAAAAATTGTTTTAGTAAAATCCACCCACTGCCACGCCCACTTTTATTATTTATTGGTTTCTCAAAAGCAGCTCTAACGATTTGGATGAAATTTTCAAAGTTTGTTCGAATAAACAAGTTAAAAATTAAAAAATATTTTTATTAAAATTCGCCTCTAGCCACACCCATTTTATTAGTTTATTGATTTCTCATATTCGGTTCTATCGATTTAGATGACATTTTCATAGTTTGTTTTTGTAATGTATCGATGTAAGAATATAACATCCACGTATGTAGTTGCCTTAAGCCTTAACATTTATTATGTACATATAGTACATATATGCATTTTATCTTTGCATATAGCTTGTTAGTCAGTCACATACAGACCACCATACAAGTCGACACCCTCCTATATTGCTCTGCCACTATTATAAGTACACTATAATAATTAATTTGAGTATAAGAATAATAAAATGAATTGTAACGAAATCATCGGCTGGTTTTTATTTGTGGCTTAGTCAAACATCCCAGTTTTAATAAAGGAGAACAAAATATAAAAATTGAGTTTTGTAAAATCTGACCACTGCTACGCCCACTTTCATTAATTCTTAGTCTCAGGGAAATTGTTCTATTTTCTGTATTTCAAGGTTACAACTTAAATGATTTGAATGAAGTTTTCAGGGGCAAATTGGTCAGAGACCAATCTACCTCAAATAATAGACTTTGGATCAACATCACGGGGCCATTTGAAGCATTGGCTATATGTTGTGTACGGCTTGGCTATAACCTTTAGAGACTAAGGTAGGTGCGGGTAGTAAAGCCTTTCGGTTAATAAGGCCTACGTTTAAAAAAAACAAGCTAAAATAGTAGCAGATACTCACGGCCAGCCTCTACTATGTAGCTTACACTCATAAATGATGCATCAGACTTGACACTACATATTCGCTCGCTTATCATCATCAGTGTTGTGTCATTTATTGTGATAGGTGATTTTACAGTGCAAAAAATAAGGAATCATTCTATTCCATCGAAGGTATTTTTTGTAAAATAACACTTATATTAATAAATGTGTGCTTTATAGTTTGGGAGCCGACCGTAAGATTACCTCTCTCATCGCCGCCACGCAAAACTGATAGCTTTAATCCAATCATTTACAGTACTAATAGTCGGACAAGCTTTATCTGGTCACACGGGTTGGAAAATGCACTACTAAAGTTACATTTCTCGCAAAATGTACCAATTATAAAAGCAATCCTATAAATGGGCTATCAAGTTAAAGCTTAGCTCGTCCTCTACATCTACATCTACACGATACCAAGGGTCGGAGAAACTTTTTTTGACTGTTGCGAAGAGTCGGTGACGTGAAATAACGCCGAGCGAAATAAAGCCGAATGTCGAAATTCGGCTTTATTTCGCTTTACTAAAGTGAAATAACGCTGAATTATATCGTTCGGCTTTATTTCGCTTTGAAAAGTGAAATAAGGCCGGTTTGGCGTTATTTTACTTTTCAAAAGGACTTACATAATTGATTAGTTAACAAATTTAAAAGTTCATCTGCATATAGTTCTTAAATCCAGATTCTTTAAATGCAAAATGTTCGGCTTTATTTATCAGTTAACATTCGGCCTTATTTCACTTTGCCGCAGCGAAATAAGACCGAACGCTAAAATTCGGCGTTATTTCACGTCATTCCTTGTATCGAGTTAACCAACTTTACCCTAATTTCCTTTTTTTTAATTCTTTAATTTCAAAGACTTCGATTATGAAAACGAATGTCCGTATTCTATTCTTCATCGAAACATAGTAATCCTTTTTATAAAATAAAGAAAAATATAAACAAAACAACCATTCTGCAAAAACAATCATCAAAATAGTGCGAAGTTTTAATGTTTTGTGTATCTACTTTATTGACTCGACTTACTGGCATAAAAGCCAAATGGATTTCAAAATAAAATGCACGACTGGATCGCACGTACTTGCTCTCATGTTCAAGTTATGTGGAACTTGAGAACTTTAAAAAATATTCAAGTAATTACAGAAAAAGTAAAAAAAGCATTTAAATCGTTCTTTTAATTGTATAAATAGTCTGATATATAACTTAGAGTTCAAAAACAAGTTTGCCATTTGATAACTTGAAAAAAATTAATATCTACAAGCAAAACAAAAATTTAAAATCGTTGGAGCCGTTTTCTTAAAAATTAATTTTTTATATATAAAATGTTTGTGACATTTAAGAAAAATGTTTGGTTTGCCAAATTTGAGTATATATATTAATATACATTTAAGACTGAAATTTCAAAATAATTCATCTACCCGTTTGTGAAATATTGAATTTCTAAAAACAAAATTTGAATCTTTTTTTAAAAATCCAAAATCTTGGTATGCGGTATTATTTATATTCTAATAAAGCTTTTGTGCAAAAAGTTTTATTAAAATAGGATAAGCCGTTACTGAGAAAACTGAAAATAAAAAAAACGTTATATGGCAGGTACCGTTCGTAAATGTTTTTGGTAGTTTTTTTCTTACCAGAAAGTGCACCGTATCTACAATAATACACTGATTTTTTTATCAAAATCGTTGGAGCCGTTTCTGAGATAAGCTAGCTTTTCCTTAACGGTTGTATTGCAAGTATTGTTATTTTAAGAGCTAAAAAAAAAACAATTCAATTTTCCCACTAGAGAGTTGCAGAAAAACCTTAATTTCAAAATTAAAGAAAATCGCATCATTGGTTTAGTCTGGAAATCTAGATACAAACTACAAACAGACAGACAGACAGACAGACAGGCAGACAGAATTGTGCCACCCACTTTTTTCGTGTTCTCTATCATCGTAATGTTATGTTTGATTGTTATCTCAAATTTTGTTTTGCACGAATCCAAAACTTGCCCTATATTACCAACCTATATTGTAAGTAATAAAATGCACGACTGGGTCGCACGTACTTGCTCTTATGTTCAAGACACTGCGAGTTTAAGAAAATTGTATATACAAACATGAAAATTATGAGAGAAAAATGTAAAGAAACATGAAATACCTACGACATTTAAATTAGCTAAAACAACTCTTTTGACAGTTTGAGGTGAAAAAAAGTATGCCATCTTATTTCATGATGATATATGATTGTATGGGAAAAAAAAATTAAAATCGTTGGAGCGGTTTATTTTTAAATTAATTTTATATATATAAAATTCTTACAACATTTTTAAGAACAAAATTTTGGTATGCAAATTTAAACTATAAATTTATGTGTATATAAAAACAAAATTTGAAAAAAAATTGTCAACCCGTTTTTGATATATCGAATTTTCAAAAAAAAAGTTTGAAACTTTTTTTAAAAATCCAAAAACTTTTTTTTGAAAATTTTGATATACAATATTATTTAATCTTATCTGAAATTTGTATATAAAAAAATTAATTTAAATCCGTTGAGCCGATAACGAGAAAACTCTAAATAAAAAAATACATTCTATGACAGGTACTACTAATAGTTGCTATGTGTAAAATTTTATAATTTTTGATGGTAGATCGTACTAATTTTAGTATGTGAAAAAAGTTTAATCAAAATCGTAGGAGTCGTTTTTAAGCAACAAAATATTTTTCTTTGTGGTTTTTTCACTTATCCGTTATTTTTTGATAAATGTAAAATTTTTTCTAAAAATATTTTAGAGAGTATTAAAAAAGTTTTAAATATCGAGTTTCAAAAAAATCGATCATGCCGTTTTCGAAATATTTGATTTTCCAAAAAAAAAATTTTAAATATTTTTTAAAAATCAAAAATGTTGGTACACAAAACACTTAACATTTTTTGGAAGCTTCTGTATAAAAAAAATAATTGAAATCGGTCATACCATTTTGAAGAAAATCAAAAATTAAAAAGATGGTTCCTTGGGAGGTACCATTAATAACCATTTTTGAAAAATGGTTTTCCACCCAAAGAAAGCCTTTAATAAATTAAATTTATTTAATTGTTTTTAAGAAAAGTTGTTGAGCCGTTTTTGAGAAAAATACGATTATGTAAATTTGCCAAAAAAAATGTATGGCAGGTACCGCTATTTTTGGTTCTAAAAAAAAAAATGAAAAAAAATAAAAAAAAAAATGAAAAAAACGTGTGGGCATAATCACCAAAAACCACTATGTACCAAGTATGAAGAAAATTGATCGAGTCGTTTAGGCTGTAGACGAACAGACAGACAGACAGACAGACAGAATTGTGCCACCCACTTTTTTGGTGTTCTCAAAATTCAAAATTTTTTTTTTGCACGAATCCAAAACTTGCCTTATAGTACCTATAATCGCAAGTAAAAATAGATGTGAATACAAAATAAAACAAAATTCTCTTAAATAATGATGTTTAAATTTATTTGTGAACAAAAAAATAAAATAAAATTCGACAGATATATATTTTCATAATATTACTTATTTGCTATGAAAGAAAATTCTTATTATTAAGATGTAAATTAAAGTTTTCGAAAAGTCATAAGAAATAAAGACAAACATTTTTATATTTTTGACAAAAATAAATTTGAACAAAAATTGAAAACCTCTTTGGGTGACACTGACTATAAGCACAAAGGAAAAAAATGAGTAAACATGACATGACAGACTTTAAAATATTTTATTAGACAAAATTATCGAACTTAAACTACTTTCATAGGAATTTTTATTTATCCTTAAGAACCTAATATTAATGATCGACGCGACGGTTATATGACATGAATGAAACTGTAGGTATTTATGTAGATACATATGTATAGATAGAAAGGCACTATTTTAATTATAATTGTCTGAAGTGAAATATGTAGAAAATATGATTTAAGGCAGAGTTGGATAACGTTCTTTTTATGGAACTTTGGAACTTTTTACGCTTTCAATGGTTTAGGAAGGACATTCTCATTTGGCTAGACACATTCTCCTTCGACATCTTCAGCCATTTCCGGATCGAATTCATCATCTGCGGTTGCCTCTTGGTACTGCTGATATTCGGACACCAAATCGTTCATATTACTCTCAGCCTCTGTGAATTCCATTTCATCCATGCCTTCGCCGGTGTACCAATGCAAGAAAGCCTTACGCCTGAACATGGCTGAGAATTGTTCTGAGATTCGCTTGAACAATTCCTGAATGGCAGTTGTGTTTCCAATGAAGGTCGATGACATTTTCAGGCCCTTCGGTGGAATGTCACACACGGCTGTCTTCACATTATTTGGAATCCATTCGACGAAGTAACTGCTGTTCTTATTCTGCACAGCCAGCATCTGTTCGTCGACTTCTTTCATCGACATACGCCCTCGGAAGACTGCAGCAACTGTCAAGTAACGACCGTGACGTGGGTCACATGCCGCCATCATGTTCTTAGCGTCAAACATTTGCTGTGTTAGTTCGGGGACAGTTAAGGCACGGTATTGTTGTGATCCACGGGATGTAAGTGGTGCAAAGCCTGGCATGAAGAAGTGCAAACGTGGGAAAGGCACCATGTTTACAGCCAGCTTACGCAGATCAGCATTCAGTTGTCCGGGGAAACGAAGACAAGTTGTAACACCGGACATCGTTAGAGAGACCAAATGATTGAGATCGCCATAGCTGGGATTGGATACCTTCAGCGTTCGGAAGCAAATATCGTAGAGAGCTTCGTTATCGATACAATAGGTTTCGTCAGTGTTTTCGACCAGCTGATGGATGGACAGAGTAGCGTTGTATGGCTCTACAACGGTGTCGGAAACCTTTGGGGATGGCACAACGGAGTAAGTATTCATAATTCTATCTGGGTACTCCTCCCGAATTTTTGAAATCAGCAGAGTTCCCATTCCGGAACCAGTTCCTCCACCGAGCGAATGCGTAAGTTGGAAGCCCTAAAGGAAGAAAATTTCATAAGATTGATGGCATCATTATTGTTGTAGGGGAACTTACCTGCAAGCAATCGCAGTTCTCGCATTCCTTACGCACTACATCGAGCACATTGTCAACCAGCTCAGCACCTTCAGTGTAATGACCCTTGGCCCAGTTGTTGCCAGCTCCAGACTGTCCAAACACAAAGTTATCAGGACGGAAGAGTTGACCATATTCACCGGATCTCACAGATTCCATGGTGCCTGGCTCGAGATCGAGCAATATAGCACGTGGGACATATTTACCACCTGATGAACGTGTCACGGCTTTAAAATAGGAAGAAAAAACAAACCGTTAGTAACTGGCTCCTTCTCGATTTGAAAACAAAGAAATATTCTAAAAGATAGACACACAGGTGGACGACTACGCAGGTGACTAACTGTCCCACTGCCTGACTCTTTGAGGCATTATTCCCTGATTCTCAATGCCTGGCACGTTTAGCTCATCTTCTCACTTGGAAAGGAAGTCCATAAAAACACAATTGAAATGTTCCATGCTAAAAATGGACACTCATTCGTTTGCGCAATGCGTATACTTTCGGCTACCAACGACGACGACAACGAGACGGTGTGCGGTGTCGCCGCAAGTGCTTTGCATAGATTGTCTTCCTCTGACTGTGCTGGATGATTCCACTCCATGACTCTTACGTCTCACATAATGAATCATTTGCTAGAATGTGCCACCACATAGTATTCTGAGGCACCAAAATGAGTTATGGACATTTTTGTTGCACTTGGAAAAATGGAGAAATGAAAAAATGCTTACGGTAGGCAAACTGGTAAAGCCGTGAAGGCATTTATTTTTAAAACTCCATCAAGGGAGGGCGTCGTCATCCTCTGTCGTTGTCGTCGTCGTCGTCGTCGTAGGTCGTATACCAAGATAGAATTTGTCCCCCAACTCATAGTCCATAAAATTTAAATGAACATTACAAAAAATTTTACCCTACCTGATGCCTCGTTGTAATAGACACTGATTCTTTCCAGTTGCAGGTCACTGTCACCATGGTAGATACCGTTTGGGTCGATTCCATGTTCCTCGGAAATGATTTCCCAGAACTGCAATGAGAAAAAAAAAGAAAAACAAACATAAATTTTAATTTGCAATTATTCTGGACAGGTTAATGGAGAAGAAGAATGTTTGTACTATATAGAAAGCTGTGTGTATGTGAAGATACCTAACGGACCGATATGCTGATCTTGTTAAGTAAGATTTTACACCTGGGGGTCGACTGAGGCCAAAACACTGCGCCTCAGATGTTGTATTAGATGTTGAAACAGATTGAGGCCAAGCCTTGTTTCTGTTAAGATATTTGGTTTCTTGAGTTGTCAGTAGACAGTATAACGGCAGTTTGGCGTACTACAACCCTGACTTTAAGTTTTGAATTTTGATTGATAGTGCTTGCATATGCAGTTTTGTTGCAAGCTGGTCTTATGAAGTGCAAGCGAAAGCGGTTTTCGTATGGGATATAAGTAAGCAAAAAGGAAAAATTTGAATTATTGTTGATATTGTCAAATGTTAGTTTGAACTTATTTAAATAATAAAGAACAGTTATCAGCAAGAATTTTTGTTTAAAAGAATACATAGTTTTATGTCAAAGGGAGGAGATTTTGTCCATGGCCCAACTGCTTTTTACTACTTGTTCGAATTAGGTGCTGATTTAAATAAGATTTAGGAGCAAAAGACACGGTAACGGTAGTGCCCAGCCAAGTTCGCGGGATGTAGGATTCAAAAATCGCAAGAACCGTAACTGACTAGGTACGTGGCACCCACCCACTTTGTTTAAAATCCTTATATATTATATGGAGCACTTCCGATTGTTGTAGAACTATGAGCGGTAGGTTTCGAAGTAATAAGAAAAAAAAAAATCGGAAATTTGGAATTTTCCGTTTAGAGGGGCGTGACATCCACCCACTTTCTGAAAATTCTTATAAATTATATGGAACACTTCCGACTGTCGTAGAACGATGAAAATTGGTAGATCGGTGGGACTTGAAGTATGTACTTATAAAGTAAAAATTGAAAATTTGGAATTTTTATTAAAGGGGCGTGGCATCCACCCACTTTCTCAAAAAAATTTATAAAATATATGGAGTACGTCTGATTGTTGTAGAACGATGAAAATTGGTAGAACGGTTTGAACTGAAGATCATACACAGAGAAAGATACAAAATTGAGATTTTCCATTCAGGGGGCGTGTCAACCACCCACTTTCTATTTGCTATTATTTATGTGGAGCACTTTAGTTTGTCGTAGAATAATGAAACTTTGTTGAGCGATACCACTCGATTTTCACCTGGCAAAATGAAATCTTTGAAAAAAGGAGTGAAATCACAACAAATACTTAATATTTAAAAAGGATGAGCCAAGTTCTTAAATGTTCAGAAAACCTGTGCGTAAAAAGTCAGCCAAAAAAAGTATTGAGATCTAATACCAAGTTTTAAGTTCATGCAGTTTAATATCAAATATCTTAAGTAGACTAACATCGAAACAACTCCAAATTATGACACTTTGATGGAAATAAAGCCTTCGAAACTCCTGTAAGATTGGATAAACGGCTATAAAATGCTAAACAAAAACACGTTCGTACCTGTTACAAAAGATGCATGAGACTGGCAGGTCTGAACGATGCGGAACGTAATTCAAACTAAGGATTTCAACTTTTGCTCTAAAAATAGTGCTAATAGCTTTAACAGGCAATTCGATTTTGAAGTAGTTAGCAGATTCAAGGCGGTGATTTAGATCTCTGTATGTTTTTGTGGTTGTCGATGCCGACACCCGATTCAAGTGTTGAGTTCACGCAAGCGAGTTCCATTCCTTGAACGGTGAAGATTTTGAGTGCAGAAGGTTAGTCATAACAGACTTGTGGAGACTTACACCGGGTTTTTTCATTGTTCTAATCAAAAAATCGGAATTGGCTTTTAAACTTCTTATGTAAATGGGAGTAATACCTTACTCAACGTGGATGGCGTAATAAGCTATAGATTATGTCCTAAACAACAGGGCAATAAGGAAGTAAGACGTTCATGGAATTGTATTGTAACAATCTTCAAAGGGGTCATTGAAGATGAGATAACCGCGGAGTGCTATTAAATTAGAGGGTGAATTTTGGAGAGGGGGGTGCAAAAGCACCCTTTTTGGTTTTTTGCATATAACTCGAAAACGAAGCAAATGTTCGAGAAGGTATAAGCTAGCATGTGTTCAAAGCCCGACTTTCTAAGAGCAAGTGTGTTAATTTTGGAAATTATTCTAAATTTTGAAAAAAATTTGATGGCAACCCTAAAACTGTGAAAAATTTGAAATCTGATTTTTATTTTTGACTTAACTGGTCATGGCTCACTAATACACCCACTTTGAGCGTATAATCTAATAAGTCCATCAAAATAGCCAAAAATGCCATTCATAAAGCTTTAAAAACTTAAAATCAACCTAGTTTGAACGACCATTTCTCGGTCGATTTTTATCCAAACCGTTCTTTTTTAAATTTATTTTAAATTAAATTGTTGTTCATTCAAAATTATTCAATATAAATTGATGTATAACTTGCAGCATGCACTGCACACAAAACCCAACTTAAAAAGTAAATTTAATTATCTTTCTTTTATATGCAGCAGTGCCTATACCTATCTCTGATGGTAAGAAAATTATAAGCAAATACGTACAAAAAAAAAAACAAAAAATGCGATTTTTCACATTTTTTTTAAATTTACCTATCTAAAAATGTTTTAATTTTTTTTTCAAAAATCCATTTTGATGGTAAATTTTATTTTCTACAAAAAAGGGTTTGAACATTATCTCCAAATTTTGCTTCGTTTTCGAGCTATATGCAAAAAACCAAAAAGGGTGCTTTTGCACCCCCCTCTAAAAAATACACCCTCCTATTTAATAGCATTCCGCGGTTTTCTCATCTTCAATGACCCCTTTGATGATTTTTACAATAAAATCCCATGAACGTCTTAGTTCCTTATTATATGACATAATCAATAGCCTATAAGTTGGAGTAGGAGTTAGGTAGACGAAATAGGCAATTGAAGAAAAACCTTTAAATAAGCTCAAATTCTTCAAAATATTTGTAACAAAATGCTTGAACACTATAACACATACAGGAACTTGTTGTGGATTCAAAAACACGTTACTACGACTTAAAATCAACATTTTGGTTCCCAAATAAATTTGGGGCCACATAGTACTTAATGCAATTGTTGCTTCCTCTTTTCTTGAACGTGCTTTGCAAAGCTTGTATTTGCGGACATCAGCACTCCCAGATACTTGAACTTCTCTACCACTTTTATGCGTTCACCATCCAAAAACCAAAATTCTTTTCTCAACCTTTCCGGGCTTCAAACACCATTATTTTGGTTTCTAATGCATTAATCTTCCGATCCCAGGTGTTGAGAAGATCCCAGAACAGAAGAAGGATTATGGGCTAACATGCCAAGGTCATCCGTATAGAGTAATACTTTAAGCAAAATCTCTGAAATACTGACATACCCAGGCTATCACAGATATCGTCAATAGAAAAGGGCAAACAATTTTGGACTTAAAATACATCCCTGAGGAACACCAGCAGTTGTTTCAAACCAGTTCGACTTCTCTGACCCATCCCAAACTGTCGCATTGGTTCTGCGTACGAAGTTTTCATATAGAGACAGGAGTTTTCTAGATATACTAAGGGAAGCCATTTTGTATATCAAAGCTTGAAATCAACAAAGCAAGCATAAAGTTTTCATTTTTTTTGGGTGTATTCAGAGGCAATGCTTAACAATGCAAATACGTGATACACAGTCGTGAATGACACAGGAAAATCGTCTTGAAACAAGCCTAGGCTGGAAACGCACTTGCAGACTCGCATCTGGATCTTATCACATTCAAGATTTTGTCTGTAACATGAGCAATAGAAAAAGAAGTAAGAGGGGGAGAGAATCTTGTATTCTGATTCCCTCAAATCTTGGAAAAAATTAACAAGAGAAAATAACTTCAATTTTTTAAATAATTTTGGATCGTAACAATTTAAAGTTTAAAGGTTTAATGCATGATATGATAGACAAAATGCTATACACAACATGATTCACATACACAAGCTTTTAAAAATTTTGGTGACTCTAACGGTTTTAACATGCACACCGGAAAAAAAAACTTTTTCGACAATGAAACGTCTAAAAACCTACCTAAGGCTAGGACCGCACTTGCGATTTTTTGTCGTTGCGACTAAAAAAATTAATCGCAACCCAGTATGATTTCTTGGTGTCATGTGCGTTCATTCACATTTAAGCTCATGTGTTCTATTTTTCACGACTATATAATCGCGTGACAGAAAATTGCAAACTTGCAATTTTCTATCACTGCGACTAAAAAAACGATCGCAACTCAATACAATTTCTTGATCACGTATGTCCGTTCATTCACATTGTGGATCATGAGTTCTATTTTATGCGACTTAATAATCGTGCGACTAAAATCGCAAGTGCGTTCCTAGCCTAAGGCTAGAAACACACTTGCAATTTTCTGTCACCGTGACTAAGAAACGGTCGCAACTCAATACAATTTCTTGATCACGTATGTCCGTTCATTCACATTGTGGCTCATGTAATCTTTTTTTGCGACTAAATAATCTACGATTAAAATCGCAACTGCGTTCCTAGCCTTAGGGTTGGAGTTAACAGTTCATTGCCAAATTGAGACTTAAACTGAGAAAGTTATCATATGGGAAGAATCAATTTCTCATAGGAGTGAGTTTTGCGCAAAAAAATAAATGTTTGACGTAAACGAACTGTTTTTCAAAACAATTTTCCACCTTCACTGACAATTTTTTGCAAAAAACAAGCGTTTGGAATTTATATTCTGCTTTAAAATAATAAAAACACGGACATTTTTTCTTTGAGTACAATTTTTTTTCATTCCCACGCTCTGTTTTATTCAAAAATACTGTGTTCTTCACTTAAATGGTGAAATATTTTTTCGAAAATTATATCCCCCCCTCAAATTATTGTCTGGCTACTGCCTTGATTGCATGAACTTTTAACTCGCATAATGCACACTATTAATGGTAAATGAAAATCTCTTTGTTATTAGCTTTAATAAAATTCAACACAAAAGTGTGTTAAAACTCATTTAATATCTCGCTCATTAGAGTTTTCATAGGTATGATTTTTTTTCGTCATTTATATTTTGTAACTTTATAGCCTATTGAATAGACCGGAAAATGAGGGGTATAAAGGAACAATTACGTGCAAGAGTTTTTATTATTGAATATGTTTGTTTGGCCCATAAGCATGCTTAAAACCGAAAATGCTACTTAATTCACCCATGCGTTTCTGAGAGAATGGTCACACTGGCCACTTTTCAATATTTTTGGTATAACTCGAAAACTAAGCTGAATTTGACAATTTTACATATAAAAGTTTTTGTTCAAAACTAAATTTTCTATTGGAATAGATAGTTTAAGAAATTTTATAAAAAAATTTAAGCAGGAAAAGTTAACAAAAAACAACCAAAAAAAATCAAAATATCAAGGATATCTAAATTTTTTAAGAAATTGTGCATAACTTTTTTTAAAGCTTAGATAAGGTCAAGCATAGACAAAATAAAGTAGAGACTAAAAGCTTTAATATGGCATGATCAAAAATTAATATTTGTTTAAAATTGACAAAGATATTCCCATTCAAACCTTATCATTTCTTAAAATTTTTCGCAGTTTTGGTCCGAAAGTCCCTTTTTCGGTACAATATGGCAAATTTCACTTTCCTAAAAATGTTCGAAATCAAGATTTTGATATAATATGACATCACAACTATACCTATAGAGAATTTTTAAAAAGTATGTAAGTTCCCAATTTTGTTTTTTCCGCTGTTTTTAAATGCTATCAGACCTACAGACTGAATGGCTGGTCCGATTAACATAAGATTTGGACTGCTCGGAATGTTAAATCTGTCATAAAGTATCAAAAACTAGGCTTTCGGGTAAAAACTGCGAAAAATGATAAGAAATTGTAAAGTTTGAGTGGCTATATCTCTGTCAATTTTCAAATAATATGGCTTTTTTAACATATCATATTAAGGCATTAAGACTCTACTTTACTTTGTTTGTGCATGTCTTGAGCGTATCTTTGCTCCGAAAAAAGTTATGGGCAATTTTGAAAAAAATTTTAAAATCTTTGATTTTTGATTTTTTTCATGTTGGTTTTTGTTTACTTTTCCTGCTTAAATTTTTTTAAAAATTTTTCCAAACTATCCATTTCGATGGAAAATTTAATTTTGAACAAAAAGTTTTGAGTGTAAAAATTCCAAATTGTGCTTAGTTTCGGAGTTATACCAAAAATATTGAAAAGTTGCCAGTGTGACAATTCTCTCAGAAACGCATGGGTGAATTTAGAAGCATTTTCGGTTTTAAGCATGCTTATGTGCCAAACAAATATATTCAATAATAAAAACCCTTGCTCGTAATTGTTCCTTTTTAAAAGGTCTATTCAATAGGCTATTAACTAGTTTTTTGTGTAGCTATAAAAAATATTTCACTTATTTTTGAGTATCTGATTTCTTAGGTGAAAGTTTTTTTGTTTGTTGCTTAGTAGGTAATTTTAGGAAGCTGCACTAGAAAAATCAGAATCATTGTACTGCAGGCATAACCCGGTATAGATACGCTTTATCTATCAAAAATTTGAATTTTTGATTTAAATCCATTTATGCTCTTAGGATTTAGCTCGATGCACACTTGGAATCACAGAGAAACAGACAATCACCATTCACCAATGACATACTACCGATACTATAGTTCTCGTAACCATATTACATGCATGCGGTATTATAAAAACCACTTTCTTGGACTCCTCCAGAACCTACTTTATGTAATCACAAACTTTTGTTTTTAAAAATTTCGGACAATATTAACACATGTCTTGTTTATTTTAATTTTTTTTTCTTAAAATACTGATTTCTTAAATAATTAATATTTTATTTTCTTAATTTGCATAAGAGACTCCAATATGTAGATATACATCGATGCATAAATTAAACAAGATCACTTAAATAATCTTCATTCTAACGTTACTTTGATGAGCTTCTTATATGTATTAAAAGCTAAATTAATTAATTTGTTCAGCACCGAACATATCTACGAGTAAGGTTCATTAATATTTAAAAGTCTTTCAGAACGGATGCCGGTTTTTGTTTGTGCACAAAATCAGCTTCATTTTTCTTGCAATCAAGTCGAATGATATACATAGCTAGGTCTATATACAATACAAAGCTAATATACCTACTTTACTTCTATCATCGATTGACCTTCTTTTTCGTTTGTAAAGTTAAACCAAACAATTCTATAAAGCTGAAATGATTTTTTAAAGAAATAAAATAAAATCTAACTTTAGTAAATTAAACGCTTGGTTGATTTTTCTCACCCTCTTCGTCTATAAATAATAATACCTCTATCTTTTAACATGCAAGCAATCTCAAAAAGAAGACAAAAAAACCCAGACGTTAATTTTAGAAGAAATGACGAAGAGTTTCCAAAGTAAAAAATTCCTTTCGATACATTTTTTCTAATTTATTTTGGCATCAAAATCAACTGAGCGCAACAACAGACTTATTTACTCGTTGGTGCGTTCGTTGGGCGAAAAAGCAGCAACAGCACTCTCAAAATAGAACACGACTTTTTCCTTATGAATTTTGTATCTTTTGATTTTGTTTCCCGATAGAGGGAGCAACGGCCTGAGTGGCGCGCCGAAGTTGCATCGCATCGTTGCAATAATATTACCTTCTTCGTTTTGGTAGTTTTTCATAAAAATAAAGCGTAAATTAACCCAATATTTCTTCACTGTTAGTGACTTAAGATGGAAAAATTATCACAGAGATAACAATATCATTATGTCAAGCATCTGTCAAAAATAAATGAATATAATCACGATCATTGAATTTCATTATAATGTCAGTATATTATGGATGTATGTATGTAAGAAGTGAACCATAACGAAGCCATATAACAAAATGTGATTAGAATCACAAGCTGTCAATAGGTGACAAGCAACAGTTCTAGTTGCTTGAACCCACAAAGAGAAGCTGTCAGTGTCAGATTCAAACTCACCATCTCATCGTTGACGAACGACGAATGGCAGGTGAAGTGTTCTAAATGAGAGAGAGACTACTTAATGTATACCTACTCTTGCGAATAGTAATTCGTTTAACGTCAAATGCACTTCCGTTGAGTGTGATAAAAAATCTTTTAAAGCACTTAATTAGCAACGCTATCTTTGAATTACTTTCTCTCTGTTGATCATTTGATGGTTTTAGCAAGATGGAAGCACACACAACACACAATATCCCAATGCCAACCCATCAGACATTGAACTTAACCTACAAACTAAAGTTCAGAGAATCATGTGAAAATCATTGGCTATAAGAAGATACAAGCACTTAGGTTGGTTGGTTTGTACTTGAGGAAAGGCGGTAAGTAAAATAAGAAACTCTGGGAAACATTAACTTAGAAGTGGAAATTTTATCGTTTTTTAATTACAAGTATTTCACTGTACATAAAGCTATGGTAAAACTAAATACATTCCAGTTTCTTATTTAAAGATCTTTGATGAACCCCGAACCAGCTTGAAACTGGTTTAAATTTATTAGATTTTTTTTTTTTATACTAGACAAACTCTGAAAGAGTCTTTTTATTTTTGTAATGACAGAAGTCATTTGATGATTAATTTAGATGAATAGATGAATATGTCTTGCTATATTGATAAGGAATTTCAAGACTCTTAAGAAATATGTATCTAATTATGTAACTACACCTGAAAAAAATGATGAATGAGTGAATTCTTTATAAACTAGCTTAATTGAGATAGAAGTATAGAGCCAGTTTTATTAGTTCGAGATTATCCTATTTTGGAACAAATCCACTAAGCCTCGGGCAAGGAATCGCAATGTTCACTCGATGCAAGGATGTTTCATGTACCTACCTACCTAACAATATTTTTTACGATTAATTTTTTATATTACCTGGGAGACCGGGCTCCGCTCGGCGAAACTTTTTTAAGTTTTTTGTAGGTATTTGAATTAACATTTAAAATAAATTAAATCTACTTCTCCTATCAACATGGCAGTAATATTTCTGCTCTTATGAGTGTACCCCGCCCCAATATAATAATTCCATTATTTTGGGGCGGGTACATTAGTAGCCAATTAGATATGGGACTTGACATCCCGATCAGCGTGATTAAAACGAAAATAGACCTAATAACGAAAGAGCAAATCAATATGTCTTGGATGACCAGGAACGACTGCATTATCTCTAGAAGTTTATGGCCTAGAATTAATGAAAAGGAAACTCAGTATATTCTATCGCTGGAGTAAAAAGAATATAAGAATCTTGATAGGTGTACTAACGGGTCATTGCGCCATTGGCACAATGGCCACCAGACTGGGTGTATTCGCACCCGACTTCTGTAGGAGCTGTCAGGATGTAGAAGAAATAGAAACCATTCAACACCTGCTCTGCGATTATCCAAACCTCCAAACAAATCACCTCCGTTACTTGGGAAACAGGTTTGTTGGAGAACTCGACGATCTAGCGCAGGTCCCAATGGCATGAGGAAATTCATAGAAAGCACAGGCTGGTTTGCAAATGAGCCAGTCTATTTGAATCATTAGTTTAGGAGCATCTCTAAAAAAAAAAAAAAATTGGGAGGCGTAACAGCTCGTGGAGAACCAGGGCCTAGTGCCTTACAACTCTCAACCATTCCTGTGTGCGTGTTGTTGCCAGGAATGGAGGGGGCCTACAGTTTTTTTCCGAGTCCGAACGGCTAAGTAAGAAGCACTGTTTCATGACAAGTATACTCTTGGAGGATTTGTCAGTTCCTCACAAGAGGCAGTACCTCGGATAAAACATTTCTGTTTTTAGGTGGCACGTCTGGGAATCGAACCCAGACCTTCGGCATGACAGTCCTACGCACTAACCATCATGCCACGAAGTACTACTACACGAGCATCTCTGCTTTCTTTTTGTAAGGGGATCACAATGGACCAATAGGCCCCCGTGTACGCAACAGCCTCTGTGCTGTGCACACCCCTCCTAACCTAACCTAACCTAATGTATTTCGTAGATTTTATCAATTATTTTCAAAAAGGTGACTTTGTCCCACTGTGAAAAAATGGCACACTGTAACTCATGAATATATTTTTTTTTATATTTTGTTCTTTTTTTATTTACTTTATCTCTCTATATTTTCTATAAGCCAATTATTTTTAAATATAAGTTTATTATTTTTAAATTTTATTTTTAAATAAGCTACTTATTACTACCTTCCTTAATCGAAATTATATTTCGGCCTATCAAGAGGGTTGGAATCTTGGTGTTTATAATTGAATTAAAATGTGGTGCATTCATTTTTGTATATCAACTCATTGGCCACTCAAAACCACCATGACATAAATTTATGATTTTTACCATCGATTTGTTATCACCTTTCTACCCGGGTTGTTATTACCCTGTATGACATCTATCTAGATTAACTTGGCTTATTATTTGAAGCTTAAGTTTACGATGCTAAACATTATCTAAATAAACATTTCATGCAAATAGTCAATATCATATGCGTCCCTAAATCTCTGGGTCTAAGTACCCCACGTCTTGACTGTCTAGACAAAATTTAATATTAAAATAATGATGAATTAAAATATCTTTTTCTAAAGGGTCCAAGTTTCACGCAAGAATGAACAATTATGCCAAATTTACTTTAGCAATTAAATTTGTTGTTGCTCATACATACATACTCTGAAAATTTCACTTAAATTGTATTCGCTTTTTTCGAAAAATTTAGAAGCATCTAGCCAACTTGGTGTGTCAGTGGGTGAATTTTACTTAAATAATATTCCATTTTTTTGTGTGCATGCGAACAAACTCTTAAAATTTAATCCAGATCTTTAAACCCAATTCCAAGAAATCAAGAAATAATAAAATTGAGCGTGGCAGGGGCGTATTCTTTACTGAAACCATATTTTACTTTTTTGCCGTTTTCATGACAATAAGTTCTGGGAATATTATGCAAATCATTTCATTCATTTCCAAGAAATTGAAGCTCAATTTTCGACAAACTAAAGAAATAAGCTTTTGCCCAATTTTACAAAAACCCGATTTTTGCGAAAAATAAATTTTGAATTATTTTCTGTTTTATAACAACAAGCTATGCAAATGCCATCCAAATCCTTCAACCATTTCCGAGAAAGCAATAAGTAATAAAAGTGAATTGGCAGATGGTGGATTTTATTCAAGCCATTTTTCATTTTCTAACTCTCAAAATATCAACCAAAACATATGGGTCATTACGTAGAAATTTAGTTAATAAGGCTGTTTTCCAGAAAGAAAAACAACAAATATAAAAGTTGGAAATTGATTTCAATAACAAAAACTTTCCCAATGTTTTTCATCTTCAATCAGACAAGAGCTCTGAAAGTTGATCCAAATCGTTTGAGTCATTTTCAAGAAACCTTATAATATAATAAAATTGGACATGTCGTTGGACGATTTTTACTAACACCACTTTCTAAGATTTTTTTCGATTATACGAACAAAATAAGAAAATGTTGTTAAAATCGTTATGGCCATCTCTGAGATATCAAGTAATACGAAAAGTGGGCGTGGCAGTAGACTGGATTTAATAAAATAACCTTTCGAAGCTTTTTCTTTCTCAAACAAACTCTAAAAATTTCATTTTATCATTATTAGAAGTGGTTCTGAAAAACTTCAAAATAATAAAAATGGATGTGTTAGTGGGTGTATTTAACTAAAACCACTCTTTTGCTTTTTTTTCTCGTAGTAACGAACTCTTAAAATGTAATCAAAATCGATAGATTCTTATCTGGGAAATTGATAAATTAGAAAAGTGGTCGTGGCTGGAGGCAAATTTTACCAAAATGATGCTCGGAATTATTAACTTGCTCATACAAAGTAAATCCGAAAATTTCATACACATCGTTGCAGCCATTTCAAGAAACAAATAAATAGTAAAAGTGGGCATAGCTTTGGACATACATTTAGAAATTATGTCCAAAGCCATTTTTAAATTATTTGTGAATAAACTCTTAAAATTCCATCAAAACCATACGAGCCTTTTCCGAGAAACCAAGAAGTAATAAAAGTAGGCGTGGCAGTGGGTGGAATTTACACAATCTAATTTTTGTATTTTTCTTATTTATAGGAACAAACTCTGAAAATTTCATCCGTTTTCTGTTTTTCAGTTTATGTACATATGTAACTTTTTTATATTTGCATGAATTTGTTTCTTACTTTAAGGAAATGATAAATAAATTAAATTATTATTTTTTTGATCAGAAATTCATCTGTGTATGTTCAATAGAAGTCTAGTTAAATAACTTTTATGTTAAGACTATCTGCCGTATCTGCAAGTAAATTATTTTCCTTTCCGCATCTACGAGTATTTGTTTGGTAGTTACGTTTATTTTTATTATGAAAAATGCAGATGCAGATACGTCAATTTATCTTGTAAAAGTCTGGAAACTCTTATTTATTTCAAAAATGGCTGTTGCAATTTTGTAAACAAAAATTCAGTGAAAAGTTGTAGGCACAGTGTAACTTTTAGTAAAACAAAAATACCGATGTTCAAAGGGTAGACATGTGCATTCAAGAGGACACAAGCGTCCACAAGCTTTGTTTCAAAGCGAACCTCTGTCTATCAACTCCTACTCTCACCTCCCCGCGGTGAACATCGGGTGCCTAGTACCTTTAACTGAAGATGGGGTTCCAATCCCTGTGGACGGTTTTAGGGGGCAGCAAACGAGAGAGGGGGGGAGGAGTGTTCCCACTAAGGCACTTCTCCTTCATCCAGGCGGCAGCGGAAGAATTCTCAAGATGGAATCAACGGTGGCGTCTACAGTTCCAGTTAGGCTGAACTACTTAGTGAACACCTTATACGGGCTACTACGACATATTCGGAGCTCAGGCCTATAAGGAGCGGTTAATCCGGCTCCCCGCCCTTGGAGTTATATATATAGGGTCTGGTCCTCCAGGTTGGGGGTCGTGCCGTCGGGGTGACTTCCCGGCCACGTAAAGCTATTTTAGTTGCGAAGCATCAACAAGCCTCGGATACGGACGGATTTACTGTTGACGAACCTAGCAAACGAAATAAGGACAACGAACTTCGGATCTGCACGTGGAATGTTCTGTCTCTCTATAGACCACGTGCAGCCGAACATTTAGCGGAGGCCCTAGACTGCTACAAAGCAGACATCACCGCCATCCAAGAAGTGCGATGGGATGGGCCGGGCAAAAGAAAACTGAAAGACTGCGATGTATACTACGGTGACTGTTACCGACCACAAGGGCAGCGTCTTTTTGGATGTGGATTTGTTGTTAGAGGCAGACTGAGGCAAGAGGTCTTGAGTTTCAATTATGTGAACGAGCGCCTCACGACAATTCGCATCAAGGCTAAATTCGCCAACATCAGCCTGATATGCGCGCATGCCCCCACAGAGGAGAAAGATGACGACACCAAGGACGAGTTCTACGAGCTCCTGGACAAGACATATGAGCAATGCCCTAGCTATGACATTAAAATTGTCTTGGGTGATTTTAATGCCAAACTAGGAAGAGAAGACGTCTTTGGTGGCACAATCGGAAGATACAGCCTGCACGACACCACCTCCGATAACGGACTCAGGCTAATCGACTTTGCTGCGGGGCGAAACGTTGTGTTAGCTAGTACGCAGTTCCCGCATCTCGATATTCATAAGGGGACATGGCGAATTCCTGGTCAATCAACCGCCAACCAAATTGACCACATTGCGATCGACGCAAGGCACTCCTCCAGTATCAAGGATGTCCGAACGTTCCGAGGAGCCAACGTTGACTCGGACCACTACCTCGTTGTAGCAAAGGTAATGCTACGGATATCCAGACCAAAGCCAAAACAGGGAAATACTGTCAGGAAGTTCAACGTCGGACGGCTACAGTCGCAAGAAATCGCCAGGTCCTTTTCCGATCGAGTCTCTCGCGCCCTCTTAACTAGTCCTTTGCCGCCAACTGCAAACATCGAGAACCAGTGGAAAAACTGCCAGGAAGCCATCAGAGATGCCGCCTCTGACGTGCTGGGCTTCGCACGACCACCACAGCGAAACCCCTGGTTCGACGAGGAATGCCGGCAAGTACATGCAGCCAAACAACAGGCATACAAAGCGGCGCTGCATAGAAGGACCAGAGCTGCTCGCGAGCTCTACGAGCAGAAGAGGAGAGAGGAACACAAGCTTCTCAGAAAGAAAAAGAAAGAGCATGAGAAGCGCGCGATCGAGGAATTAGAGGGATGCCACTGCAGGAATGAAGTTCGGAAGTTTTACCAAAAAGTAAAAAGAACCTCCCAAGGTTACAAACCCCGAACCGAAGCCTGCAAGGACGATCAGGGGAACATCGTGGTGGAAACGCAGTCGGTGCTGAGGATATGGAAAAATCATTTCTGCAAATTGTATAACGGCGATGACGAACCGAATTCCGCTACCATGCAAATTGCACCATTCAACCTGGACGACGTAGGCCAACAATTCCGTCCACCCGATCTTGACGAAGTGAGGATAGCCATATCTAAACTTAAGTCCAATAAAGCTGCTGGAGCTGATGGCCTTGCGGCTGAGCTATTCAAAGCGGCTGGCGATGAATTGGTTAGGAGTATGCACCAGCTCATCTGTAAAATATGGTCGGAAGAAAGCATGCCCGATGAATGGAACCTCAGTATTGTTTGCCCGATCCTCAAGAAAGGCGATCCTCTGGACTGCACCAACTACAGAGGCATCAGTCTTCTTAATATCGCCTACAAGATCTTCTCTGCCGTACTTTGTGAACGCCTGAAGCCATTCGTCAACAACCTGATAGGTCCATATCAGTGTGGCTTTAGGCCAGGGAAGTCCACCATCGACCAAATATTCGCACTACGGCAGATCTTGGAGAAAACCCAGGAGTTCCAAATCGATACCCACCACCTTTTTATCGATTTCAAGGCCGCGTATGACAGCATCTATAGAGACGAGCTATATAGAGCAATGTCTAGTTTTGGCATCCCTGCCAAACTCGTCCGTTTGTGCAGGATGACGATGGAGAATGCACGCTGCTCCATCAAGGTCGGCAAAGACCTCACCGACACCTTTGATGTCAAAAAAGGTTTTAGGCAAGGCGACGCGCTGTCATGCGACTTCTTCAACATCGTTCTTGAAAGAATAGTGCAAAACTCTCACGTCAACACCAGAGGCACAATCTTTCAAAAGTCCGTCCAATTACTCGCTTACGCTGACGACATTGACATAATCGGACGAACAAAGCGTGATGTCAGTGGTGCTTTTGTGAGCATTGAGAAGGAAGCCAAGAAGATGGGTTTAACGGTGAATGAAAGCAAAACAAAATATATGCTGTCCACAAGAAAGGACACCCAACACCGACGTCTCGGACAGAACGTCACTATAGACAGCTATAATTTTGAGGTAGTCAGAGACTTTGTCTACCTAGGATCCGCTATAAACTCAGCGAACGACACCAGCGCTGAGATCAAACGCAGAATTACTCTTGCCAATCGCTGTTTCTTTGGGCTAAGAAGGCAATTGAGAAGCAAAGCCCTCTCTCGAGCAACTAAACTGTCCCTGTATAAGACGCTTATCATCCCGGTCCTGATGTATGGTGCAGAGGCATGGACACTGCTAACAGTGGATGAGAACGCATTAGGCTGTTTTGAGAGGAAAATTCTCCGGGTGATTTTTGGTCCCGTCTGCATAGATGGGGAATGGAGAAGAAGATACAACAACGAACTGTATGGGCTGTACAGCGACACCGACCTAGCCACAAAAGTGAAAAGCCAACGACTGAGATGGCTGGGTCATCTAGAGCGAATGGACACCAATGCTCCGGCCCGGAAAGTCTTTGAATCCAACCCCGTGGGACAACAAGGTGGCGCACGCAAGTGGAAGAGGACCTCAACCAACTTGGCGTGCGAAACTGGAGACAGCTAGCTAGAAACCGAGCCGGCTGGAAGAAGCTTGTTGGTTGAGGCCCTGGTCCACCCCGGACTGTAGCGCCACCTTAAGTAAGTAAGTAAGTAAGTAAAACAAAAATACCGAATAAAAAAACCTTTAGCCAGGTACACGTACAGTTAATAACAGAACTGTAACTGCTTAAGGGATTTATGATTTTTGATATTTTCAAAATAAATAAATTAGGTGGCGCAACAGCTCGTGGAGAACCAGGGCCTTGTGACTTACAACTCTCAACCATTCCTGTGTGCGTGTTGTTGGCAGGAATGGAGGGGACCTACAGTTTTTTGCCGAGTCCGAACGGCTAAGTGAGAAGCACTTTTTCATGACAAGTATACTCTTGGAGGATTTGTCAGTTCCTCGCAAGAGGCAGTACCTCGGATAAAAGATTTCTGTTTTTAGGTGGCACGGCTGGGAATCGAACCCAGACTTTTGGCATGACAGTCCTACGCACTAACCATCATGCCACGAGGTACTATATTATTCAAAATGGCTTGACTGATTAAAGTCAAATTTCTTATGCAATAAATACTCTGATAAAATGTTAATAATATTGCAAAAAAATTAAGGAGCGGTACGATATCCCGCAAACCAAAATCTCGAATAACGAACTATCGCTTATTTTTAAAAATCTCAAATAACGAAATCTCGCAAATAAATAATCTCGTTTTCATAATCCTGCAATTACGAAATCTCGCTTTTAACAATCTCGCATTTACATCTCGCACCGAAAAATATCGCAAATTTCAACCGAAATCTCCCAAATTAAAATCTCACAAGCCAAAATCTCGCAAATCAAAATTTTGCAAATCCAAATCTCACAATCAATGATTTAACTAATAATTTTTTTCTTACAACATACTATTTGCATATTCTGCAAATTCGGATCTCGAAAAATTTAATTGCATTTCAACAAATAAGTTTTTGTAATCAAAATCTTGCAAATTTAAATCTCGCGCGAGATTTTGATTTGCGAGATTGTACTCTCCGGGATTTCAAAGAATTAAAAAATTTGCGAAATTATGAAAAGCGGAAATTTGTTATTGCGAGATTATGAAAAGCGTGATTTTGATTTCGAGATTTTAATTTGCGAGATTTCGCATCAATCCAAAAAAATAAATGTTGCTATTTTTTTTGGAATATTCATTTTTTCAAAAACGGATTAGTATTTTTTTTCAAATAAAGCGTTTAGGTAAATATAGATACGCATTTATATAAATAAATATTAAAATTGGGCACCACAGCAATAAAAAAAAATTCACGACTGGGTTGCACGTACTTGACAATACACTGCAGGCTTAAGAAAATTGTATATAAAAACATGGAAATTATGAGAGAAAAACGAAGAGAAGCATGAAATACGATATTTAAATAAGCTAGAACAACTCCTTTGACAGTTTGAGGTGAAAAAAAGAATTTAATCTTAATTCTAGATTGAGTATGGAAAAAAAAAGTTTAAAATCGTTGGAGCAGTTTTAAAAAAAAAAAAATATTTTCTTATACCTACATAAAATTGTTAAATGTATTTATTTATGTGCATATAAGAACATAATTAAAAAAATTGTCAACCCATTTTTGAGATATCGAATTTTCAACAAAAAAATGAAACCTTTTTTAAAAATTAAAAAAATTAAAAAATTTGATATGCAATATTATTCAATCTTATCTGAAATTTGTATATAAAAAAGAAAACTAATCGAAATCCGCTTAGCCGACAGTGAGAAAATTCAAAATAAAAACACGTTCTATGACAGGTACAATTAACAGTTGCTAAATACTAATTTCATTATATTGAAGGAAGTTTAATCAAAGTCGTAAGTCAGTTTTGAGAAAAAAATATTTTCCTTATCAGTTTTTTAACTTTTGTATGGAAGGTACCTACCGTTAATTTTTCATAAATAAACATTTTTTTCTAAAAATATTTAAGATTATACTAGAAAAACTTTTAAGTTTAATAAAAAAAACAATCATGTCGTTTTCGAAATAGGTATATGATTTTCAAAAAAAAACAAAATTGAAACATTTTTTAAAAATCCAAAAAATATTTTTTCAAAGATGTTGTTCCACAAAACTATTTGTATTTATAACTTTTTAGGCTTTCGCGGTTGTTAATAGACATAATAGATAATTATTTTTCGGATTAGCCGCGTAATAAAAGTTTAAAGAGTGCACTTTGGTACTCACCCCGAACGTTTCGCATCAAATTGCATTGAGCGTGGTCACCGGGAAACTGCTCTTGAAATGTTATAATGTATTAGATTGACTACGCAGGTTGTAGCTGTGCGTAGGTGGTTCTATCTCATGATGTTGTTGTTGTTGTTGAGGTGCAGCTTGTTGGGAGCAAACAATGCTCACTACATCGGAGGGTGTTTTAAGTTTGAACTGGGATGCCGGTAAGGTGTTAATGACGGGATCCCAAGAACGTGAAAGCTTAAAACTGTCATCTCATGAGATAGAACCACCTACGCACAGCTACAACCTGCGTAGTCAATCTAATACATTATAACATTTCAAGAGCAGTTTCCCGGTGACCACGCTCAATGCAATTTGATGCGAAACGTTCGGGGTGAGTACCAAAGTGCACTCTTTAAACTTTTATTACGCGGCTAATCCGAAAAATAATTATCTATTATGTCTATTTGTATTTTTCGGAAGCTTCTAAATAAAAAAAAATTATTGAAATCAGTCATGGTAACATTTTAAAGAAAATCGAAAGTAAAAAAAATGGTTGGTACCGAGGTACCATTAACACTTTTTAAATAATGGTTTTCCACCCAAAGGAAGTCTTTACTTAAAGTAATTTATTGAATTTTTTTTAAAGAAAAGTTGAGCCGTTTTTGAGAAAAATAATATTTCGTTAAATTACTAAAAAAAATTGTATGGCAGGTACCGTTCCTTTTGGTTCTAAAAAAAAGATAAAAAGGTGTGCGGAGAATGACCAAAAAATAAATAACAAATTCAATATTGAATCCTTTTTTTTTTTATTCTAATAGATCATCAGATCCTTAGGAAAATCCACAAAAATAAACATATGTTAATTTTAAATAGTTAAATGAACCTACACAATATTTTATCCTTGCTCCAAACAAACAAAAAATAAGTCCACTAAAGAATGACTGAACGTTTTACTGAACATAAACAAAAATCAAGTCAGAACTCAATCCTACTTATGATGTAGATATACCTACTTAAATTATTTTTTTAGTTTTCGATATTTCAATATTTTAAAGTAATAAATCTGTCAATGCAATACTACAAATTTCATCTTTAATCTTTCATCAGAATATCAAATCTTTCAACGCAATGTTTTAAAAATATCTTGCTGATAGATTTTTATTTTGGTTGGGCGCCAGTTTTCAATGCATGACAACTTCATAGGCCAGACATACAAATTTGATTGAGTACTCAATTTTTAATTGACACTAAGCAACGCTACATATATGTTTGTATTCAAAAAAGACAGACAGTTAATCAAATTATCTCTCCGAGGCTGTCAAGCAATTAAAGTTTCTTCACCTACTTCAAAAAAGAAAGAAACAAAAAAAGAACAACATAGTACCTATTCATTTGTATAAGGGAACTCATTTCAACAAACATCTCCATTAAGGAAGTCGTAAATCATTTACGATTGAAAAAGAAAATATTTATTTTACGCCCATGAATAAGTGACTCCAAGGAGATTCTCGATTATCACCCAAAACTAAAAATAGTATTCTTGTATCGATAGCGATACAACAGCACAAGACTATCGTAAGATGCAATTCAGAGTTGTCACTTCACAAAGTTGTTTTCTTTTTTGTTATTTCAAATACTCTCCCACTGCAACAGTATAGCAGCAGCACGACCACCAAAAATTCATGCCACATGCCCTGATTTAAGGTGGCGATGGTATTTTTAAATACCGGGACTTTTCGTTCCGACCCCGATCCTCAAGGGAGGATCACGATTGAAATAGATGCAATTGCTCCCCTTGGTGAGGTATTTCAAAAATAGCATCCAAATTACAGGAACCCAACAGTCCTCATGCGTTGCTGTCATTCATATAGTTTCGGCGGCGGCGGCGTACTATCCCTAGGGCAAAAATTAGGCACCTTCAAATGATATGGTACATACCTCATATGTATATTTTTAGGTTCTAAAAATTAACTTTGGATATATTAATTGCTACACGGCACCCACGTGACCACAAAGTCTCGACATGTCAAAAGTCGAAAACTAGAAGAAATTATTCCTGTGACCATTCAAGGTCTACATAGGCTTTTACCTTTTTGATGTTTTGTACAATTTTCTTATGCACCAATAATTACAAGTGAAATCACGAATTAAAAAAATGAGTTGAGCTTCTATACACAGCCTATTCCGGCCTTGGTTACTCAGCAGCAGCACAGAGGCAGATTGTGCAGCATCCCAAGTTTGGAATCTTACAAGCGGATTTTTATTAAGTTTTTAATTTTTATTTTCCCTAAGAATGATTTAACTCAGTCAGTCATTTTATATCCAATACCAATTCTGGAGGACATTTGCATCCGTGCGTAATAAGCGAGCCTCGAGCTTAATTGCGTTTGCACCATGTAACGCGTGCGCAATCAGGTGCTCTCAATTTCTTTTTAACATTTAATGAATATATTTTGTTGCATTTTTATCGCATAGGTGATTCCTAATTTGGGCGTTGGGCAATCAAGTGATTTTGTTGTGACATGTTGATGTTGACCGAGGCAAAATACAAGGTATATATCACAACACACACATACAGACACACAATATTTTTCGATATTCGGACTTAAAAAAGCAAAAGCTGTTCTCAATGGATACGACTACTTTGGGGGACTAATTGTTTAGTTTTAAGGGGCATAACAAGTGCGACTGGCTGGTTGTATTATAGCAATTGCATATTACAATTTATTAGCAAACAGATCACGTTATATCAAGAGATTATCTATCTATTTTTTTTTTTTTTTGTATATCGATGCTTGTATTCGCATTGACTATCCTTGTCAGGCTATAGTATATACTCGTATGGAAGAGCAACTCATTCTTGATTTATATTATAATGAGAATAATTGCTGTTGACTTGCCAATGAGGAGATACAAGATACAAGTGTATAATTGAATTGACAGGCTAACCGAGTGTAGCACAACAACAAAAAAAAACATCTTCTTTGCGATTTTTTTTTCTTAGCCTGGGGTGCATACTTGATGCACAAGTTCAGGGCCACGAAATGCCGGTGAGCTCTGTGTGAGATATATAAGTGGGTTATAGATGAGAGAGTTTTCTTATTTTCTGGACATAATCGGTAGATTTAAAGAGAAATCACTTTGCAATAATGTTAAAATTTAGTTTAAAGTTCCGATAAAATTGATTTCAAACAGATAAATATAAACCGTGCATAGTGGACAAATTGGCTAAGTTGACTAATTGGCGATAAGAGTTAAGTATCAGGCAATTATGTATATTAGATACTGCTAGGAATTTCATCAGAAATTTTTAAATGAATTGGTTTCTTAAGTTGTCTGCTAATTATCGTAAAGCTCTTATCACGCTCGATTAACCTGAAAAAATTATAACCGTTTATTGTATTTCTTATACTAGCCTAAGAAAAAACTGTGAGTTGTGATTATCTAAAATGTAGACCTTGGAGAAATCTCGGGCCCTGCTGTGCTATAGAGTAGACGCTCGATAAAGTGAAGTAATAAAGACCAGGCCATTCTTGTCCAATCTTTCGAGATTGTTCACTTTTTCGAGCGGGAGTTTTATAAGGTCTTCTAACGGTGAATTTGATCAAAAATACACATTGTGTTCACTATTGTGAATAGTTCACTATTTTGAGATTCACTAAATCGAGTGTACTGTATTTCCAATACGGAAATTTTGTCGATTGTAAACGTCTTACAAAAAATGACCGCAATGGAGCTCCGTGTTCGAGAAAATGGGTATTGTATTTTATGTGTACCTAAAGCTATAGTCACATTTCATTTCTGCAACAGGATTTTTGTAAAGTCGTGGAGACCGAACCCAAAAATTATCAGGTGGATGTTCAGGGCAATAGTTAGACCGATACTAACCTACGGTAATCTTGTTTAGTGGAACGCGACTGAGAAAGCAACAAACCTGAAAACAGAACAAAACAAAAGTTCAAAGATTTGCATGTGTAGGCGTATTATGGGGACGTTGAGAATCACCCCCACAGCGGGATTGGGAGCGATACTCAACCAGAGACCCTTTGATCTATCTATTCGTGCAAGAATCGACAGCATACAGTGCCTTGTGGCTAGGCCAGTATATGTAACTGCTGGAAATAAAGCGCAACGGGCCATACTCAAATTCTTTAGAGAAATATGGGAATTAATGTTCGCACAGACTACATAACTCCCCATTTAAACATCAATAGACCCTTCACTGCGTCTTTTCCTAATAGAGAGGAGTGGGAAAACAACTAACCCTTCAGTAATGAATCTACAAAAGCTGTCTTAACATGCTGGTTCTAAGATGAACACTGGAGTTAGTGTAGCAATTTTCTCGGAAACTCCGGGACTATCGAGCTCCTTCAGACTTCCGAACTTTTGCATCAGCATCTTCCAAGCTGAGGTCTTAGCAGTGACCAGGGGGCAATTCTCGATCTGTGAAACTGTGAAATGAAAACAAAGTTATCATTTCAGTTTTCACAGAGTTTTATCATTTTATCACTTCACAAGCACGCGCAAGGCGATTCCCGAACTAGTTATGAAAAACAGCTGTCAAAGTGAGTACTAAAAAGTACTAACATGAAAAATGCTACCACTTGCTCATAGAAAAAGATGATTGTGACGTCATAGAAAGACCAAGATGGTTACTTGGGTGTATCAAATGAGCACAATTTGTTTCTGTTTATCATTTTGCTTTTCACAGGGTTTCACAGAATGAAATGATTGTGATAAACGAATTATGTGCGTTATCTTATTTATCACTTCACAGTTTCACAGATCAAGAATTGACCCCCAGAGCACCTAAGCAAATATCAATGATGATGGCGATAAAACGGGCTGATATCACCCTCTTTATTGATAGGCAAGCAGCAATAAAAGCACTTTCTGCCACCGAGTTACACTCGAAGCTTGAAACTTGATGTCGCGAAGAACCTTGGGCTATTGGCATGCAGCATAACATTAGACACTGCTGAGTTCCTGGTCACAGTGATGTACACGGAAACAAGGGAGCTGATGAGCTGGCAAGAACGGGATCGTCCCTTGATTCAAGTCAAGCCGAACGACATATTAAAGTACCAACCTGTAGCATCAAACAGGATATTGGTAACAAAATATCAGAAAAAACAATGATAGATGGAATCTGCTTGATACATACGACACAACTAGAAAGTTATGGCCAAATTTAAATAAGAAGAGGACAGAGGAAATTATGCAAATTAACAAGAAACATCTTCGTTAGTTTGTCAGCAAAAACACCGAGCACAACTTACTGGGATACCACAAAAAGAAAATAGGGCTCAGTACCGATGACCTTTGCAGGTATTGATGTGCTGATGTGTGAAATGAGGTATAAAGTTCAAATGTGTTGCTACCACTCTGGGGTACAATATTTGCGTGGGGGATTATTTTGTGTGGGGGATTGCTTACGAGTTTTTACTAATTTTGCTGTTCTTCAATGCGGCCAATGATTCCTATATCATCTGCATAACCTAGAATCTGTTGAAAATTGTTGAAAATAGTGCCTTCAGTGTTCAGTGTTCGGTGTTAGTGCTTGCCCTGCGCAACATTTGCAAGATTGAAGAAATTTATCCAAGCCGTTTGCCTGTTTGGAATAATTCGAAAGAGTTTTTTCTCTAGTTGGACATTGCATCTCGTATTTTCCAATATCACTCGACACATTTTGATTTTTTTTGTTTGGGATCTGAGGCTCAGCCATTTCCTGACGATGAGTGCTATCATATGCGGCATTCAAGTTGACAACTTGAAACTCGTTGATCTGTTCCAGGATTTTCCTGATCCACACTAGTATTTGCTGATTACATACAGTGGTTGCAAAAGGGCTTAAGACACTCACACAGTTCGTTGAATAGGAACTACGTATGCGACGTTTATCAGAGTGTATGGCTCGATAGTTCTTGCTGGACAGAGCATCATCTTTTTGGTAGATAAGACATATGGAACTGATAGACCAGTCATCAGACATGCTTGATGGTTGATAAGTGGATGTATGTACTCTTTCAACACAACCGTGCTTGAAGAATTCAACTGGTAATCCATCAGAACCGGTGGTCTTGTTGTTTTGAAGTTTCTTTTTAGCAAAATCTAACTCTTCTATACTGGTTAGTGGAAATAGATCTTTATTGACTGATATGGAGGTGGATCACATCTATCTATTCTCCCTGTGCTTCCATGAATAAGTTTCATTTGCTATTTCAAAGAGCCTGCATTCCGGTTTTAAAGGCACCAGCAGCCAGTTGATTGGCTTTATTATGAAACTTCCGGGTGTTGTTTCGATGGTGAAACTCTACAAACTCCTTCAGCTGGGAGGCTGTGAACACCCTCTTCCTTCTACGCAGACTCTTCTCCTCTATTCTCCTTGCTCGATACTCCTCTTGTTGTTCTTATTCAACTGCATTATATTTGCATGTGCTGTGTATGTTCTGTCCTCATTGTCAGCTGCATGCATTCATCATCATACCATGGGTTTTTTTCCGGAGGGGGGGGGGGGAGCGATTGTCTCTTTGATGATATTGCGATTTTAAACCACAGGTTGTTGGCGTCTGTGGCAGGTGAGCTTCTCCTTCACGTCAAATTTCTATTTCTTTTTAAGGGCGGTTTCGTAGATTCTTTTCATTTGACAATCAAGCTCTATACGTTGCCGCAACAAGGAAATGATCAGAGTCGAAGTTTGCCCTTCGAAAAGTACGCACTTCTATGATTTTAAAGGTGTGCCATCTAGATATCAATTAGCACATCATGGTTGATTTTGGGGGCGCCAGGTGGCTTTGTCGATTCTTAGCCGTGGAAACCTAGTGCTATTTATTACCGTATTATGAGCTTCTGGGTCTATAAGTTGGAGAGCGTTATTTGTCTTTTCGTGGAGGCTGTATCTAGCAACATAAGCGCCGAATATTGTCTCCCTTTTTAATTTTCTCGAAAAATATCAATTGGATTACTGTCAGTTGTTTTCCAACTTTAAGTACCGAAGGTTGCACGCTTTGCGGGTTCAAAGATTTTAAATTCCCTTTTAGGGTCCTCTATCCCGCTCACTCAACTCCGTTATCTACGTAAGGTATGCTCGGTCATTAGGGACGTGCCTATGTACGGACAGAGCAAATGAAGTTACTTATAATTTAGGAAACAAAACCAATGGGTATTATTTAAGCAGGTCATACATATAGCACCGCACATCTGATGGGTTCTGTTATTCGAAATATTGTTATTGGGAGATTCTCATATGCATAAGTCAAGATTTTCCTATTTTGAGATTTCGTTTAGAAAATTAATCAACTTTTGATAAAGAATATTTTTGTAAAAGGTTGTAGCGGAGGCCCGCAGCGAAGTGGACGGGTAACAGCTGGTGAGTAAGTATCAACATATTTCTAAATATTTTAAAATCTCTTTTAAAACATTAATTTATTGTTTTTTTCAGTATCCGCAACTTATTGGCACTTTCAGCATCTAAAAACCCTTTATCCAATACAAATCATTATTCTCCCCTAGGAACCTCTGGATCAGCACGAACCAATCCAAAAAAGAAGAGTATATCTTTGTCTATTTCATTAAGGTTCTCTAAATCAATTGTTACACACTTTTTGTTCTAGGGCTTGTGTATAGATTTGAACAATTTATCGAACATGTTCACCACAGAAGTCTGTTTGTTGACGTTTTCCATGTGTTGTAAAATCTTCCCAGGTGGTATATCTTAAATGATGATGAAAGATGCAGGATAGACTTGATATTTATAGTTCATCTTCATAGTAAATCACGAGATATACCTAGACTGTTTTAGGTGCGTAAAGCTCCAAGTTATTGTAGTTGTCAAACATACTACGATTCCTAGTTGAATTTGGTGTACGTGCCAGTCCAATAATAACAATCGATTGATATTCAGGAACTCGTTATGTCGGTAGTGGAGCATACTGTATTGTATAATCGATTCTATGCCAAAAAGGATGGCATAACGCTCTTGAACCGCATTAAAAGCAATCTGTAATCCCAAAAGAAAAAACAAAGCAAAATCTGACATCCCGTCATGTTCACTTTCGTTGCTTACATTACAAAATTATCTAAGATTTAAAAAGTTAAAAAAAGTGAGGCATACGTCATGTAGTTGAACCATTGTATTAATTATAGTTACTCCACCAACTTCTCAGTGAGTCACTAACAAATCTGAAGTTACAACATGGTGCTGGCTTGGTTCCAGTGAATGGCCGTAATTAACGCAGTGGTAGTTATTACCCACACTGTCACACTAAATTTTATTAAAAAGGGTCTATTATAAAAAGTAAGTACTCGCCACAGTGCACACATAATAAAATATTGCGAAGGTTGTCAAAATAAAAACTGTCTATATGATGACTATTTGAGAGCATCCAAATAACATGTAGGCATAGCAAATATTGATATATATGATAACTAAACGGAAGTTAGTACCCAGCCATGTTCGCGGTACTAAACACTTTCTACAGGAACAAACTCAGCAAATTTTCGACCCCCTCCAACTTCAGTAGGTACCGAAAGAATCCAAAAATTCAAATTCGCAGTATTTCCTCAACTAATCAAACACAATTGGTTCACTGAATTTCACTGAATTTCTTAAGAATTAGTAATTCCTGAGATATAGAACTTCGAAAATCGCTAAAACAGATCATCAAAACTATGGAGCACTTTCCGACACCGTAGAGCCCTGAAATTTCGCACAATGGTAGGTGTTGCAGTGCATTCAAAGAAAAAAATCGAAAATTGTTAATTTTCTATTCAGGGGCGTGGTATCCACCCAATTTCTCAAAAATTCATATAACTTATATGGAGCACTTCCGATTGTTGTAGAATGATAAAAATTGGTAGATCGTAAGGGTTTAAATTGCATACAAGGGTAAGAGTCAAACATTTAGAATTTTCCGGTCTGGAAGCATGGCATCCAACTCTATTCATAAAATTTGTATCAATCTAACTGTCCACTTGCCGTTGTTGTAGACTGATTTGAGTTGGAAAAGAGGTAGGACTTGAATTTCATGCAAAAAGTAAAACCGAAAATTTGGGATTTTCTGCTCAGATGGCGTGGCATCCACCCGCTTTTTAAAAATGGTTGCCAATTATATACGTAGTTCACTTCGGATTTAAGTCGAGCAATGGAAATTGGTTAAACGGTAGTGCTTGAAGAGCATAGAAAGGCAAAAATATAAAAATGAGACTTTCTATTCAGGAGACATGGAATACATCAAATTTTTCAAAATTGCTGTTTATTATATATGGAACATTTCCGACTGTCGTATATTTATGAGAGTTGGTAAGGTGGTAGGGCTTAAATTTTCAACAGGAAAAAATAAAATATTTGCAAAAAGAAGTGAAATCAAAATACAAAACATGTGTAAATATTAAAAAAAAAAAATCGGCCATAAATAGTAATATGAGATCTAAAATATACGGAAAGTTCCAAGACATGAAGTTTAAAAAAAACTCCAAATTATGACAGAGATTTGGTGTTTAATGATGACTGGTAAAAATTTAATATATTTTTTTGACAAGTTGCCTCCTAATTACTAAAATATCATTCGCGAATCATTAAATACGAATTTTAAGAATTAATTATCGATTGTCTCGCGCGAACCAAATCGTATGTAGTTCGCGAACGATAAAATTTTCTATCTATAAAAATTTATATTACACTCACGAACAAACTTAATACTTTTTTTTTGGTGTATCTCGTTTGTGAGAGATCAGAAAAATGAAATTCGGATAGAATATAATGTAGTTCTCTCACGATAAGGATCGTAAAAAATATACCATCGGTCAAGCCATTAACTGTCAAATTCTATTGAAGGATGGCAGCTACATACAAATGTCGTTGCATTAAAAAATCTGTAAGCAATCTGAAATTTTCAATTTTTTTACTGCTGACATTTGGATTTTTTCAAAAGAGAATTTTAAAGAGAAAGCAATATTTTGAAAACAGGGTTTTCAAAAATATTCAATATTTTGCAACATCATTGTTCCTTTGGCGATTTCAATGAAATTAACACAGATGAGAGCTGACACAAAACTAGAAAAGGCTGTTTCAAAAAAAGTCAAAATTTTGCAACTTCGTTGTTCTCTGAGCGATTTCTATAAAATAGACATAGGTGATACCTCAGACAGAATAAAAAGAAGACAAAAATATTTTCGAAACAGTGTTTAAAAAAAATTTCAGCCTTTTTCGTTGTTTCTTGAGCGATTATATCTTTTTCTTTTTTACTTGCGATTATAGGTACTATAAGGCAAGTTTTGGATTCGTGCAAAAAAAAAATTTTAGATAACAATCAAACATGATATTACGATGATAGAGAACACCAAAAAAGTGGGTGGCAAAATTCTGTCTGTCTGTCTGTCTGTCTGTCTGTCTGTCTGTTCGTCTACAGCCTAAACGGCTTGATCGATTTTCTTCAAACTTGGTACATAGTGGTTTTTGGTGATTCAGCCGACACGTTTTTTTCATTTTTTTTTTAGAACCAAAAATAACGGTACCTGTCATACATTTTTTTTTTGCAAATTTACATAATCGTTTTTTTCTCAAAAACGGCTCAACAACTTTTCTTAAAAAAAATTCAATAAATTTATTTTAGTAAAGGCTTTCTTTGGGTGGAAAACAATTTTTCAAAAATGGTTATTAATGGTACCTCCCAAGGAACCATTTTTTTAATTTTTGATTTTCTTCAAAATGGTATGACCGATTTCAATTATTTTTTTTATACAGAAGCTTCCAAAAAATGTCAATAGTTTTGTGTACCAATATTTTAAAATAACGGTAACTTCCATACAAAAGTGAAAAAAATCGCAAAGGAAAATATTTTTTTGCTTGAAAATGACTCCTACGATTTTGATTAAACTTTTTTCATATATTAAAATTAGTACGATCTACCATCAAAAATTATAAAATTTTACACATAGCAACTATTAGTAGTACCTGTCATAGAACGTATTTTTTTATTTTGAGTTTTCTCGTTATCAGCTTAACGGATTTAAATCATTTTTTTTATATACAAATTTCAGATAAGATGAAATAGTATTGCATATCAAAATTTTCAAAAAAAAAGTTTTTGGATTTTTAAAAAAAGTTTCAAACTTTTTTTTTGAAAATTCGATATCTCAAAAACGGGCTGACAATTTTTTTTCCAAATTTTGTTTTTATATACACATAAATATATAGTTTAAATCTGCATACCAAAATTTTTTTTTAAAATGTTTTAAGAATTTTATATATAAAAAATTAATTTAAAAAAAAACCGCTCCAACGATTTTAAAATTTTTTTTTCCCATACAATCATGTTTCATCATGAACTAACAAACTGTCAAAAGAGCTGTTTTAGCTAATTTAAATGTCGTATTTCATGCTTTTTTTCTCTCATAATTTCCATGTTTGTATATACAATTTTCTTAAACTCGCAGTGTCTTGAACATAAGAGCAAGTACGTGCGACCCAGTCGTGCATTTTATTTATTATGTATGGGTGATTCCCTATAAAACGACCCTTTAAGAAAATTCACAAAATATGACTTCGCATTAAAAAAAGTACCGTTAGACGGTCTTAAAAGGTTGCATGTTTCATTTTAAAAGTGAAATTAATTTTTTTTATCGCCACTTATTTCTCAGCTCGAACCACTTAGGAGAATAGGTCTCCAAAAGTCACTTTTTTCAATAATTAATTGTTCCACAATTTGAGAACCGGTGGTTATTTGCCCTTATCAGAACTCTAAGCACATTTTTTTTTATTCATAAAGTGGTTAGTGTCACGCCCGTAATAAAACAAGTTATACGTTTTATTACTAGAAGAAAAAAGATTGTACCAATGTGATAATTTGGGGAAAAAAGAGAATACTATGATCTACTGTCAGACAAAATTTCAAGAATTTGAAACTAATACTGACCCCGTATTTAAAATTTTAAGTTTTAGTCACACCCGTAACAAGATGGCATTTCAAATCATATTTCGTTCTATTTTTCAACTCAATTTTAGTTTTGTTGCTTTAAGATATGAAATTCATGACGTAGGGATATAACTCTTAGAAAATCTACTTTAAATATAAATTTAATCGGCTTTGAGTGAAAGCTTTCCCTATTTTAAAAGAAAATTGAAAAAAATCTCATTGAAGTGAGAAATCTATTGCCTTTTCAGTGAGAAAAACTTCATTTTTCTAGAGAAAGTGTTTCTGCATGTGAGAAATGATTATACATCGATGACAACAATTTCCCATCAAAATATAGTATATTATATTGTTTTCATGCATACAAATCATACTCGGTCACACCCGTAACGATGACCTGTCACACCCGTAACGTTTTCAAATACAAATTTTGTATAGTTTTTTGAAGTTTTGGTTCTCATTTCTTAGCTGAAACTGAAAATCAACTATGTATCTGGGTTAATATTTGCAAAAGAATGATACGTACTTTTCATGCAATATTTTAAACCACATTAAAATTTAATATCTTAATCGCAAATCACCAGTTTTCTAAGGTCACACCCGAACGCAACTAAATTGCATCCTTTAACTGAAACACTAATTTTTCATAATTTAATTTACTAATTCTTGAAAGGGCTTCAGGTTTCCTATAGAATAGTAAAGTTTTTATTTATAAATTGGGAATAGTATGTGAATAATTAATAAAATATGGTGTTTCACTGTCAAACCCGTAACGATGGAAACACCCATATCAAACATCACCTGTGTGAATTTTATTAAAATCGTTCAAGGAAAATAGAAATTGTAAAATGTTTACATTTTTTTGAAACACACTGTTTTGAAAATATGTATTTGATTTTTTTTATTGGGTATCAGCTTTCACTAGTGTCAATTGAATTGAATCGTTCAAGGAACAACGAAGTTTCGAGGATTTCGAACTTTGTCCTTCGATACTTTGTTTTTCGTAAATTTGGCTTTTCGAAAATTTCTCCTTTCGTAAAAATATATTTTTCTTTTTATTTGAACAGATCGTAAATGGATTTTTAATATTTCTGCGTTGTATACTCGGGATCTAACCATATTTTACGGATCACAGCAAATTTGATTCGTACGAAAGAACAAATCATATTTCTTGTTCTCCAAACTTTGCTAATGCCTAAGCCAAACAAAATTTGTATAAATTTTAGCTGTTTTTATAATATGGAATAACATATCTAATTAATGACAGCTGGAACTATGTAAAGTGCTGCCAAATAGAGGTTGAAATTAAAAATTTTGTTGTACAATGTACATAATCTACCTATGCATTTCCGTGAAAGGAAACATTTCAAACTTTGTTGATTAAGTTATCAAAATAATATAATATAAAGGTAGTATGCATAAATATTTATATTTAATATGAAAACATTTTCTAGCGGGGAAGTTTTGTAATTCAAAAAATATTTTATTTGTTCGCTTCTGAGTGAGTCAAACTAAATTTCTTTTGAAACTTACAAATATGAGTGAGTAATAATGGATAACAGCTAATAAGTGATCGTTATTTATAAAATTCTATCAAAACGAAAATATCGAGAAATGATAAAATTGTAATTCAATAAGTGACCAAAACAACTTTATCTAAGTTCTCGTGTTACATGTTTTAAAAGACTCACTTATGAAATCACAATACTTTGCAAAAATAATTTGTTATTAAGTAGTGTCATACTTTAAAAATTTAAACTGTTATCATCTTTGACTACAGCCTTATTATATTCCTACTGTGAATTTTATACACTCATAAGCTGCAATACTATCTGAATCAGAGGTAGACTCACAACATTAATAATTCAAAAAAAGAAGAAAAGAAAACAGAAACGAAACCATTGAACTTGTCACTCAAATTGAACTGACTGATCAAGTATCTACTTCCTCGGAAGCCTAATAAAACAATGTTGCAAGATGTCTCAAATTACAGGAAGTCTTGTCAATGTGCACGACATTTGCATAAGAAGGTAAATTATATGGTAATGTCCATTTGGTGTTGTTGCACTTCTTATACTCACCACAAAAAGGATATCCGAATTTATTTTTTGTCAAAGGTAGCCACAAAAATACATCAGGTTTACGTCATAAATGACTCAGAGAAGGTACCGAAGAACTTACAAACATAATGTCCTATGTATAATTATACAAGTATAGCTATATGCATACATATTTTTAATTTGTTTATTCATGAAATGACTCACAATCTTTGACAAACAAAGCCCTTATCACTGCGGAGTAATTACACTGGGATTGTTTTTCTTAAATTTATCATTGCAATGAATCAACGGCTATCGCTCTTAATTACTTGAAATTCTTTAGCGAAATTTCAGAATATCATCGCGTCTGCTAAGCCATGCCTCATGCACTAATAAACCAGAAATTAATCTAAGCACTTGCGTGTGGCAGTGGCAATATATGTACACTGCAATTCGGCCACATGCAACCATATGGTTGAAGAATTATCTATAAGAGCTACTCTATACGAACTAAACTTCTAACTACTGGGTGGAGATAAGCCGATGATGATAATATGCGGCGATATCTTCAATTCTCGGCTTCTTTAATGGAGCACAATATATTATTTCTCTGAAAAAAATGCATATTAATTGAACCCTTCAAGAGCATCTAATCGTGTTAATGTACAACTGAGAAGTTGAAATCATTTAGTGTTATTTGATGTTCTTTTTTTTTTAGATTTGTTTGTATCTTTCTTCCTCATTCATTTTGATTTCATTTTTCTTTAAAAAAAAAGTTTAATAGAAAATTAAATGCATTTTCTCTTCATGTTGTGAAATGAAAATATGTTATTTTTTTATTAAAGAAGTCTACAACAACGTTTTGGTCTTTTGGGTTTGTTGGAATAAATAGTTGCAAACGAAAACCATCATCATTGTTTTTGGGATGTAGCTCAACATGCTTGAATGCATTTTATAATTACATAGATACTTTCATATCCACTTGAAGAAATATGTTCTTTCTTTGGTTTAAATAAAAATATGTAATAAAAGATAGTCTGGAATGTAGGTTGTATACAGATACAAATAATAAATCAAGCGATGAGATAGATGATACCTACAGTTTTATAAGAATGTGGCAAGATCAGTTTCTGAAATTGATTTTTCATAGTACAGTAGATTATGTAGTTTATTTTAAGCTTCATTTGGAAGGTGTAATCAATTTGTTGTTTTTTTTTTAGAAATGGTAATTACATGGGTTACTGCGATTAATAGAGTTTGGAATAACAGACGGCATTATGAATTCTGTAAAATCATATCTCATTCTTCATTTCTAAAAGATTCATGAATAATGAAGATAAAAGAGAGGGAAATTGTTTTTTTAATAAAAAAAATCTATAAAAATATTTTTTTAAGGTTACCTAAATAGTTTTCTTTTTGTTCATCAGCGCTTGCTGGAATATTGGAGCACCAAAGAAAATGTGCTAACTATTTTCTTCATTGCTTGAATTAAATTTTAAATGAGTTCAAAATGATAGATAGGTACAGGTAGTCTTATAAGTACATTTTATAACCAACAATTATTCCTTGCAATTAAGAGTCATTTAACTAATAAATTCAAGAACCTACCTACAAAGTTGGGGTGAGAAAGGATACACCTTTAAAAAAATAAAATTAGGGTCACACGTACTTGTTCTTACGTTCAAGAAGCTGAGAGTTTAGGAAAAATGTAATTGTAATTGTATGTAAAAAAATTAAAAATCTTTGCAACGGTTTTTTTTTTTTTTTAATTAATTTCTTATAGAATATAAAATTCTGAAAACATTTTTAACGAAAAATTTTGGTATGCAAATCTGAAGTATTTACTCATGAATAAGAATTTAGAATAAAAATTCCAAAAAAATTGTAAACCCGTTTTTGAGATATCGAATTTGCAACAAAATTATTTGACACTTTTTTTTAAATTTCTCTTTTGAAAATTTTGATATGCAATATTATTTGAAATTAAAATTTTTAATATAAATCCGTTCAGCTGATAATGATAAAATTTAAAATAAAAATACATTCTAAGAGAGGAAGGTACCTACTGCTAGCAGTTGCTTTTTTTGTAGGAGATCGCACTCATTTTGGCCTATGAAAAAATCCTAGGAGCCGTTTTTGAGAACAAACAAAATATTTTTCTGAACGGTTTTTTAAGTCTTGTATGGGAGGTAGGTTTTGACGCCCTATGCCCCAGCCGGGGTTACAGGACACGATGATGGGAGGTAGGTATATACCGTTATTTTTTCATTAAAGACAAAATTTTTTTTAAGATATTTTATAAAGTATTAAAAACTCTTATGTATCGAGTTTAAAAAAAAAATATCATGTCATTTTCGAAATATTTGATTTTCAAAAAAAAAAATTTGAAACATTTTTTAAAATTCCAAAAAAAAATAGTTTGGAAATACATTTTGGTACAAACCCTGTTTATATTTTTAGAAGCCTCTGTTTAAAAAAAATATTATTGACGTCATTAGTACTGTTTTGAAGATAATCCAAAATAATAAAATGGTTCTTTGGGAGGTAGGTATACTATTAATAACCATTTTTTGAAAAATGGTTTCCCATTTAAAGGTAGCCTTTACTGAAAGAAATTTATTGATTTTTTTTAAGAAAAGTTGTGGAGCAAAGCTGTTTTTGAGAAAAATGAAATTTTGTAAAATTGCAAAGAAAAAAATGTATCGCAGGTACCGTTATTTTTTGTCCTTAGAAATAAAAAAAAATAAAAAAAACGTTGGGGCAGAATCAGTAAATCCCACTATGTATACCAAGTTTTGAGAAAATCAATCCAGCCGTTTAAGCTGTAGCCGAACAGACAGACAGACATACAGACATAATTGCAGCACCGACTTTTTTCGTGATCTCTATCATCGTAATGTCATGTTTGATTGTTATCTCGAAATTTTGTTTGCACGAATCCAAAATTTGTCCTTGTTTCTAGAATAAGGTAAGAGTTTTATAAAATTTATAATAAGATTATTTCAAACTTAGGTATTCTACATTAACATTTTAGTATTATAATGGGAACCTGTAACATAAATGGAAAGTTATGCAAATGCATTCGTAAAAAAGATTTAACTCGAAATTTTGATCAAAGTTTGTTATTATGACGATTAGCAATTTAACATTTATTTTTTCAAAACCGGCTACAAAACTTTTCTGTAAACAAAATCAATAAATGATTACATTTAAAGTGAAGGCTACCTTTGGGCTTAAGATTATTTTTCAAAAACGGTTCTTAATGGTTCCTATACCTCCCAAAGAACCATTTATTTAATTTTTGATTTTCTGATCGTTTTTTTTTGGTTTGAGGTAAAAATTCTGCTTGAGCGAAAATTCTATTTCTGCTTTTCAAAATTCTGTTTTTCATAATTCTGTTTTACAAAATTCTACAAAAATAAAAATATCGTTTAGAAAATGTTAAAAAATATACGCCCTTTTTTCATTAAATGCCGAATTTCGTAAAACACAAATTTCACTTCTAAATGCTTGGAAACACCTGAAGCTAAAATTAAAATGATCTAATCTAAAAATTAAGAAGTGAAATTTGGGTTCTATTTCTATGGATTTCTTGCATTAGGTATAATTACTATATATATTATACAAAAGTATCATAATTGAGGCTGTATTTTCAAATTATGTTGTTAGAGACGAAGGCTGACATCTAATACCTAAATGATTTTCTCAGAGGTGAATGAAGGATTCAAAAAGAATTTTGAAGTAAAATTTGTATACTTCAGAACGACCATAAGCATTAATTCGAAAAAGAAAAATACCTTAGAAAATAATGTAACCCCATAAAAAACACATTCTTTTTTTTAAATATTTAGATTTCAGCATCTCAAAAACGTAACATGCTAGACCAATTAAAAGGCCAGATTCGAGCTCAGCGCGTCAAAAAAATTATGGTTCATGCTAAAGACAAAAATTCAAATGTTGTCACGCAAAGTATAGTAAATCACCTAATATTTTCGAGTGGATTTTTGAAAACAAATAGTCAATTTTCAACTAGGTAAAAACACAATATAACTGTACTAAAAACAGTTATTAGAAAAGCTTATTTATCATTAATCGACTGATTTGAAAAAAATTCTGTGTATTACTTGCTCTACATTTTGGTAAATTTTGTTAATAGGTACATATATGGAATGGCAGTATTAAAAAAAAAGAACAAAATTGGCAGAGTTTTCTTTTTCTTAAAAGAAATCGCAGATTTCCGAAACGAATTTTTTAAGAACAGCGTCTCCTTGTATGTTTGCTTTCTCATACCCAGTTTTATTGGGCAAATGATTTTTTTGTGAAACAAATGCCGAAGTTTACCAGCGAATGCAGTTGACATAAGTCAGTCCCTACGATCTGTAAATATGGTTTTGTTCTTATTTATTCTTTAAAGTAACAATTTGCTGTCCAAAAGCCGGAGGTAATCACATAGACAACAACAAATTGACAATTAAACTCAAATTTTAAATTTTCTTACAAAACTCTGCAAATAATAAAAAGAAGTCTTTTGGAAAATGTTAGAAAACACGCGCTTTTTAACATTTTCCAAACGACTTTTTTTATTCAAAATAGCTTTTTATGGCCTTTAGTCCTACAAATTGGCGTTTCGTTCGGCTTACTCACTTGAACTCATCAGTGACATAGTGAGGGCTTTGTCATACGCAATTTGTTTTAAGTTCAGTTCAACTTACATGAATTTTTCAGCGAAAATTCACTGTAAACTATATCCAACAAGATTAGAATTCCTAATCATTAAGCTGGAAGTTTTTTGCCCGGGGCCAGGCATTGTTTCTATATAAGAAGGTTTTATAATACAAATTCTATATACTACTGAAATAAATCAGCCAAGTAGAAGACTTAGCATTAAGGATTGGACTTGTTGAATTATTGATTCAAAATAGCTTTTTATGGCCTTTAGTCCTACAAATTGGCGTTTCGTTCGGCTTACTCACTTGAACTCATCAGTGACATAGTGAGGGCTTTGTCATACGCAATTTGTTTTAAGTTCAGTTCAACTTACATGAATTTTTCAGCGAAAATTCACTGTAAACTATATCCAACAAGATTAGAATTCCTAATCATTAAGCTGGAAGTTTTTTGCCCGGGGCCAGGCATTGTTTCTATATAAGAAGGTTTTATAATACAAATTCTATATACTACTGAAATAAATCAGCCAAGTAGAAGACTTAGCATTAAGGATTGGACTTGTTGAATTATTGATTCAAAATAGCTTTTTATGGCCTTTAGTCCTACAAATTGGCGTTTCGTTCGGCTTACTCACTTGAACTCATCAGTGACATAGTGAGGGCTTTGTCATACGCAATTTGTTTTAAGTTCAGTTCAACTTACATGAATTTTTCAGCGAAAATTCACTGTAAACTATATCCAACAAGATTAGAATTCCTAATCATTAAGCTGGAAGTTAATGATTAGGAATTCTAATCTTGTTGGATATAGTTTACAGTGAATTTTCGCTGAAAAATTCATGTAAGTTGAACTGAACTTAAAACAAATTGCGTATGACAAAGCCCTCACTATGTCACTGATGAGTTCAAGTGAGTAAGCCGAACGAAACGCCAATTTGTAGGACTAAAGGCCATAAAAAGCTATTTTGAATCAATAATTCAACAAGTCCAATCCTTAATGCTAAGTCTTCTACTTGGCTGATTTATTTCAGTAGTATATAGACTTTTTTTATTATTTGCATAATTTTGTAAAACAGAATAATGAATAACAAGATTTTGGAAAACAGAATTTTGAAAGCAGTATTTTGAAAACAGAATTTTTGCACACGCAGAATTTTGACCCCGAGTCGAAAACTTCCTTAAGCATTAAGAACATTGCATATCAAAATTTTCAAAAACCTATTTTGTGAATTTATTCGATATTTCAAAAATTGGTGGCTATTTTTTTTTTTTTTTTTGAAATTTAATTTTCAAACTGAAACTGACATGAAAACTTAAGTTGAAGAAAAAAATATATTTTTTTAAAAACAACTCCAACGATTCTTCTATTTTCACATAATTTTTTTTTTTTTTTCAGGAATTCAGATTCTCCACCTCAAACTATCAAAAGAGTTGTTTTTAACAATTAAAAGAACGAATTCCATGCTTTTGAACATTTTTAGGTACCTATAGAATTTTTAAAATTCTAAGCTTATTGAAATAAGAGCAAGTATCTACGTGCGACTCAGTTGTGCATTTATTTAAGCAAAATAATAATGAGCCAATAATTCAATTTTGTTAAAATGTCCTTCCTATCTACCCAAAACTCGCTATAGAACAAGTTAGATTGCACAAATAGGTACCTATGTAACTGCATATTTGAATGCCTAAAATAGATGATAATTCTCTTGGTACAAAGGCTTTAATTGCTTGCCAAAAGAAAAGTGTGAAAAATGTTAAAAATAATTGGTTTTTCTTTGATTTTCTTTATTTTTTCATAAAACTATTTAAAACAAACTTGGAATGCCATATTTTTATTGCAAATTGCATCTTAAAGGTAGTGTGCTTAGTTTTAGCTTAAAATTTTACGAGCCATTGATTAAATAAAACAAAAGACTGTCCTCAAAGAATCATCAAAATTCTTTTTCCATTATGTGTATTGTTTTATTACAATCACCTTAGATGTGATATCTAAGCTTTACTAAAACAAAAATTTTATACGTACGCTCCACTCAACCAAAAGAATTTTCTTTTCAAATCTTCTTCATATTCTACTATCCAAATCGTTATAGACATCTTAGAGAAAATATATAAACAAATATCTATGTACATCGATTGAACAGATTTCCTGGCAAAGTAAAAGTGCAACGATACACCATTTTTTTATTTCTTGTTAATCAAAGTGTACCTAAATGTAAATTATGTACAAATTAATTTCTTAAATAAACAAATACAGCTCTAGCCTCATGGATTTACGGCTTAAAATGTGACAATATTAAAAAAAGGCCCTACGTGTAACATTAGCAAGCTATTGTCAACTTTACTCAAGGCCCTTGAAATTTGTCAAAAATTCTTAATGCCGTTACTTATAAGAAACATTTTTGGCTATGTTTCAGTATCCCATAAGAAATCCTTTATAAACAACAAAAGCAAACTTTGTTAGCACCGTGCAACGGCATAAAAAAATTAAGTATGTATAGTTATAAACGTATTCTTTTTCAATATTACTTTTATAAGGAATTAGCACTAGGTACCTATAGCTAGGGCATTGGCCTGGAAAATAGATGATCTAAAGATAAGATCCCAGAAAAGTTAAATATTTTTGGTTTCCTGCCTAGGCAAAAGGTTAAAAAGAATTTCCATATCTACCTTGTTAGATTCATGTAATCATCAAATAAAAAGGTTCTAGAGTTCCTAGGTACTGACATTATTTATTTATTTAGATATTTTTAAAACGATGGCAAATATCTTTAAGTAGGTAACTTAAAATAATCAAAAAATGACAAATATTGTCCAAATTTTGAGCATGTATGTTTGAAAAGCAAATTGAGAAGCAAGACATTTAGAAAGAAAAAAAGACCGGTTACAATTTTGATGTGACATTTTTTTCAGAATTTTTTTATTTGCAAAAATAAATTATTCCTCTTGACAGCAATATCACATAGACTTTCCTCAAAGCCATTGCTTTTTGCGCTGCCATAAATTTCAATTATAATTTTTTTTTTTCATTTTATTAAATTAAACACAATTAGATTTCTCACAAAAGACCATCGCATTAACCATCTGATCTGAGTAACTTCTATTATTATAAGCTCTTGAAATCTTCCTTAATTGATCATTACCCATCACCATCAGTCCAATTAAAATACAAAAAAAAAGAAAAGCACATAAACTAAATAAACAAAAATACAAAACCCATTTTATAATTGATTCAAATATTCATATATTTTTCTATTTATCTTAAAAATATACACCAAACACACAATATCTTCCCCATTATCAACTCATAAAAAAATCGACGTTTAAAACGATTATTGGTATTTGTATCTCTCACAAATTAAAAGCCACAATCTAAACATCTCATTTAATATGGATCTGCACTGCGGTCTGCTCAGGGTTTTGAAAAAATAAATAAAAAAAAACGATCTTACTCGTTTTTTGCATGTTATCTAAAATTCCCCTGATATTAATATTATATTTCTGTTAAGGTAATCATAACTTTTTTCCCTAACATCAGCACAAATAATTTATACTTATAGACAGCTTTGTAATATTAAAGTTACAAAAAAAAAAAAAATAGAAAAACAATTGTATCTAAAACTCACCTTAGCGCCGATTTGATTGCCACACTGACCGGCTTGCAAGTGAACGATTTCCCTCATGTTTGTATAAAGTTTTTTTTTTTTAAGTTAACAAAAAAAAAATATAATTGAAAACACGCAAATTATAATAATTTGATTGCACGAATAAAATTTCAACAAGAAAATCGAGACCGAAGTTCTAGATTCTTTTCCTTGGATCGAGCAATAGAGGCAGAGAAGAAATTACGACAACTTCGAAGCACGATCAGTTACTGACTGAGAGGAGTTCTATGAATGAGGCTCCTCCAAGGCACCGATGATGATAAAAAAGCAAAGTATATAGATATAGCTAGATACGGTAAATAATAATTTCTAAGATCCAAAGGAAAACACTCAATCGATGGTTTTATTCCCGATTGTTCTCTGCACTCGCTCTTGGGGGTTCGTCGATCTCTGGAGTAGTTTAGACAATATTATCTCAACTTAAAGAAAATGCACAAATTATAAAGATTTATTTTTAACAAAACGACGAGACGGGGTAACCAAAGAGAACAGTCGACCGAACTGCAGCTCGTCACTTTCTGGAATGATGAAATTCATTGCGGATCGAGTGAAAAGTCAGCAGCACCAGCCAGCAGCAGTAGCTTGAAGTCAAAACAAGAAGCAGCAAGAAGCAACAACAAAAAAAGAAGATATAGGGGGCGCTAGTTAATATACTACACTCAACAAAGTAGGGTTGGGTCGAACGCAAGCGGGACATACTTAAATATTCAGCAGTACATCATTCTATATGTAGCTTAATCTATGTAGCAGAAGATACATTGCATTTACTACATTAAGTACTACTGAAGTCGACATGCAATGACTTCCTCTTCTTTGGTCTTTCTTTGTGAAAGACCTCATCTACCTCATCCTCCACCGGCATGGTTCTTTATTTTTTAGGCCTTATTTTCTTTTTGTAACTGCTTTTTTTTAATTTTTTTTTCTCTGACTTTTTCGCCTAAGAAACTGCAAATACTGTTACCACTTTGGAGAATTATCAGCCTCTCCATATAATAATGAATGATTACCAAAGAAATGGCAATATAAGAAAAAACTGTTAATTAATTGTCAAATATTCAATTCGAATGGGTGGGTGTGTAGAGATTTGATACTTATAGATACAAATATTTCTTACGAATTATACTTTGAACATAGATTATAACAATATAAAAGATTTTCAGTAAAACGAAGTCTTGTATACAAGGCTAAACTAGGTGATTTTTTTAGGAAATTTTCTGTCAGACGATTTTTTCATTAACATTATTTTAGAGATAAATTTATTATTTACAATGCTCGAGGAAATAAAATGCACGACTGGGTCGCACGTACTTGCTCTTATGTTCAAGACACTGCGAGTTTAAGAAAATTGTATATACAAACATGGAAATTTTGAGAGAAAAATGTAGAGAAGCATGAAATACGACATTTAAATTAGCTAAAACAACTCTTTTGACAGTTTGAGGTGAAAAAAAAGTTTGCCATCTTAATTCATGATGGAATATGATTGTATGGGAAAAAAAATTTAAAAATCGTTGGAGCGGTTTTTTTTTAATTAATTTTTTATATATAAAATTCTTAAAACATTTTTAAGAACAAATTTCGGTATGCAGATTTGAACTATATATTTATGTGTATATAAAAACAAAATTTGAAAAAAAATTGTCCACCCGTTTTTGAGATATCGAATTTTCAAAAAAAAAGTTTGAAACTTTTTTTAAAAATCCAAAAACTTTTCTTTTGAAAATTTTGATATATTATTTAATCTTATTTGAAATTTGTATTTAAAAAAAATCATTTAAATCCGTCAAGCTGATAACGAGAAAACTCAAAATAAAAAAATACGTTCTATGACAGGTGCTACTAATAGTTGCTATGTGTAAAATTTTATAATTTTAGATGGTAGATCGTACTAATCTGAGTATATGAAAAAAGTTTAATCAAAATCGTAGGAGTCGTTTTCAAGCAAAAAAATATTTTCCTTTGCGGTTTTTTCACTTTTGTATGGAAGGTACCGTTATTTTTTCATAAATGTAAAATTTTTTCTAAAAATATTTTAGAGAGTACTAAAAAAGTCTTAAATATCGAGTTTCAAAAAAATCTATGATGCCGTTTTCGAAATATTTGATTTTCCAAAAAAAAATTTGAAATATTTTTAAAAATCCAAAAAATATTTTTTCAAAAATATTGGTACACAAAACTATTAACATTTTTTGGAAGCTTCTGTATAAAAAAAAATAATTGAAATCGGTCATACCATTTTGAAGAAAATCAAAAATTAAAAAAATGGTTCCTTGTGAGGTACCATTAATAACCATTTTTGAAAAATGGTTTTCCACTCAAAGAAAGCCTTTACTAAAATAAATTTTTTAATTTTTTTTTAAGAAAAGTTGTCGAGCCGTTTTTGAGAAAAATACGATTATGTAAAATTGCTAAAAAAAATCGTATGGCAGGTACCGTTATTTTTGGTTCTAAAAAAAAAATGAAAAAACGTGTGGGCAGAATCACCAAAAACCACTATGTACAAAGTTTGAAGAAAATCGATCGAGCCGCTTAGGCTGTAGACGAACAGACAGACAGACAGACAAACAGAATTGTGCCACCCACTTTTTTGGTGTTCTCTATCATCGTAATATCATGTTTGATTGTTATCTCAAATTTTTTTTTCACAAATCCAAAACTTGCCTCATAGTACCTATAATCGCAAGGAAAAATTAAATTCTTTCCATAAAAATATCGGACCATAAAAAAAGGGCTTCAAAAAAGTAAGTATGGGAGGGGCTAATTTTTATAAAATAAAATGCACGACTGGGTCAAACGTACTTGCTCTTATGTTCAAGACACTGCGGGTTTAAGAAAATTGTATATAAAAACATGGACATTATGAGAGAAAAATGAAGAGAAGCATGAAATACGACATTAAAATTGGCTTAAACAACTCTTTTGACAGTTTGAGGTGAAAAAAGATTGCCATCTTAATTCTTGATAGAATATGATTGTTTGGGAAAACAAAATTTAAAATCGTTGGAGTGGTTTTTTAAAAAATTATTTTTTATATATAAAATTCTTGAAACGTTGTTAAGAACAAATATTGGTATGCAAATCTGAAGTATATATTTATAAACAAATTTTGACAAAAAATTGTCAACCCGTTTTGATGTAATTTTCCAAAAAAAAAAAAAAAAATTAAAACTTTTTAAAAATTCAAAAACTTTTTTTTTTTAATTTTGATATGCAATATTATTTAATCTCATTTGAAATTTGCACATACAAAAATTCATCTAAATCCGTTTAGCCAATAACGCGAAAATTCAAAATAAAAAAGTACGTTCTATGACAGGTACTTATAAGTTACTAAGTGTAAAATATTATAATTTTTGGTAGTAGATCATACTAGTATATGAAAATAGTTTAATCAAAATCGTAGCGGTCGTTTTTAAGCAAAAAAATATTTTCCTTTGCGGTTTTGTAACTTTTGTATGGAAGGTACCGTTATTTTTTCATAAATGTAAAATTTGTTCTCAAAATATTGTAGAGAGTACTAAAACACTCTTAAATATCGAGTTTAAAAAAAATCGATCATGTCATTTTCGAAATATTTGATTTTCCAAAAAAAATTTGAAACATCTTTAAAAAATCCAAAATCATTTTTTTAAAAATTTTGGTACACAAAAACAATTTATATTTCTTGGAAGCTACTGTATAAAAAAAATAATTGAAATCGGTTGTACCGTTTTGACGAAAATCAAAAATTTAAAAAATGGTTCTTTGGGAGGTACCATTAATAGCCATTTTTGAAAAATGGTTTTCCACCTAAAGGAAGCCTTTACTAAAGTAAATAATCACAAAAAATCACTATGTACCAAGTTTACTTTACTTACTTAGGTCCTTGGACTGTTACGTTCGTGAGTTTCCCCTTGCCGGGCATAGGGCCTCCACTACTCCTACGCGCCATCGTGTACGGTTTCTGGAAATGTACCTCAGCTCTCTCCAACTCTTCCCTAGTTGTGCAGATTCCTCTTCAACCGTTCTTCACCAAGTACTTCTAGGTCGGCCCACTCCTCTGTCTCGCTGCGTGAGAGGGTTCCATTGCATCACTTGACTCGCAATGCACTCTTGGCCTTTTCGAAGCGTATGTCCAATCCGCTGCCACTTACGTTTTCGTATATAGAGTCGAAGTTCATCATTGGAGATACGTTAGGCCAGAAAATCCGCAAAATGTTTCGCAGACATCTATTTACGAACGATTGCAGCTTTCTTGTGACAATGGGTGTTACTTTCCAAGTGCTGCATCCATAAAGAAGCATGGATTCTACATTGGAGCGAAACAGTCGTAGCTTGGTCTTTAGGCTAATAGAGTTGTTTTTCCATACTTTGGACAGCATACTGAACGCAGCCTTTGCTTTCCCGATTTGGCTGGTTATATCTAGCTCGGTCCCGCCATCAGTAGAGACAATACTCCCAAGGTATTGAAAGCTCTCTACCATCTCTACTGGTTGTCCAGAAATATCAATTTGAGTAGATGAGGAAGTTCCAAGGCTGATCCTTTTTGTTTTCGCCGTATTGATCTTGAGCCCGATGGTTTCAGCTTCTCTCTCCACCCTTGTTGACATTTGATGGAGATCCATGATCCTATGAGAGAGTAAGCATACGTCATCCGCGTTTCAGCTGTGATTGCAGATTCCACTGAATTCCAACATTTGCAAGTCGACAAAGCTGCATGCAGCACATCACTAATTACCAACAGGAACAGTATTGGTGACAGTATACAACCTTGTCTAGTCCACTTTGGATTTCAAATTCCTCTGACAGTCTTCCTTTATGCAGAAACGTGACATTTGGATCTTTCATATGTAGCCTGGATAATAGCAATCAATTTATCCGGGATACCCCTCTTTTGACACTGTCAAACGCCTTTTCGAAATCGATGAACAGCAGGTGTAGTGGTGATCGATATTCAACGCACTGTTCGATGATGATCCGCAAGGTGTTGATGTGGTCCATACGGGAAGATCCAGTGCGGAAACCTGCTGAAAATAAAACTTGATTAAATGTGTTTTTCAAAGCATGTCCAAGACTGTCCCAGGGCTGTCCAAAACTACTCCCAAGGGGGGTAGATTTGGACACTTAACAGTTTTTTAAACAGAAAAAATATATAAAATACAAACTAAGTCATAAAAGGACATCTATTTCCAAAAAAAAAATAAAAAAAATATTGTGTTATATGAGTGTTCCCGGTTGGTCTTTGTAAAAAGTATCCTATAGGGTGCCCCACTCCCTTACGTACAAATTTGAAAAAAAAATTTAAATTTGTTTCTAAAAATTTTAAGTTTGAAAATTAATATTAATATTAATAATACAAAAGCTTTTTACAAACAACTTAAGAAGACAAAAAGAAGAGATATCTGGCTTTACAAAAAAGCTTTGTATATCTAATTTGTATTGTATATCTTAATTTAAATATACAAAAGAAAAAAGTATAATATGTTGTATTTTTGTTGTAAATGTTACCGTTATTTTTTAATATTTTTTTCTGTTTTGTCAAGGAAAAAATTGTGTTGTTCCTAAACAATGCGTAGTCGTCATCGAAATGACAAGAAAACCATAATTCTAGTAGATTTTTTTCACAGTTTTGCATTAGTAAGATAATTTTTTGACTTTAAATTAAATAAAAAGTACATTTTTCAAAAAAAAAAATCCAAGCTTTTTTGTTTGAAAATTTTTGGAAATTAATTTAATTATTTTTTTTTTGTTAAATGTACTTTTTATTTCATTTCAAGTCAAAAAAGTATCTTACTAATGCAAAACTGTGAAAAAAATCTACTGAAATTATGGTTTTCTTGTCATTTCGATGACGACAACGCATTGTTTAGGAACAACACAATTTTTTCCTTTACCTGGTTTGTAAGATTTTTAAATTTTGGTGAGAAAAAACGTTTCAATGAATCAACTTAAAAATTTACAGGGATATTGATGTTATCAAAGTCTACAAATTTGCATACCAACGCAAACCATGCAATCAATATTTGCAAAGAAATACAAAAGTTTTACTAAAAGACCACGCGAAAAGTCGGTTTTTAGTACTTTTTGGAACTAACGGTGAACGGTCAAAAAAAATAATTTCTACAAAATCTTAGAAAGGTCTTGTAGAACGCTTCCTAAAATTTCCAAAACTGTCTTTGAATTTTTTATAACGTCATTATTTGCTGAGATATTGGTAATCAAACCTTAAAGTATCTTTTTTCATTCAAAGATAAACCATGCAAAAAAAAAATTTACGACAGCAAAAAAAACTGAATTGATGCTGAATAAACAAGGTATCTGATCATTATGTACATTTGATTGACTCACAAAATTTATTCATAGAAATGAGGACCTTCAAAAAATATTAAAAAAAAAATTATTTAGCTGTCTCGTCTCATTTTTTGCAATAACGCAATAACGTTACTTGAAAAAAATTTTTTACAAGCAAATCTCGAAACATAAAAACAAAGCTATAAAATGCTTTTTGTTTCAACTCAATGCGACGACTCGTCACAAAAATACAGCTCTTCAAAAAACACAAAAAAAAATTGAAAAAAAAAATTGTTCCTTTAATTTCGTTGACTAGTGTATATTAAAATTGAGGTTGTCTCACAATGATTTTCTCGTTTTCAGTTTTTGTACAGGTAAAATAGTACGAAAGTCTTTCTAGTAAAAAAAAGATTAGTAGATTAGTACTATCGCGAAACTTAGTGAAAACCAGTAGCGTAGCTATCGCGGTATCAGCCGTATCAATGATACGGGGCCCCCGAGATCAGGCGCGGATCCAGGAATTCAGTTTGGGGGGGGGTCATGAAATTTTAACATCAATAAGAACTGCTTAGCAAAAGTCCAGCTTAATCATGGCTTCATTCCAGTCGAAGGCATGATCAGAGATAAGCTTAAGATTTAATCGGACTCCCGTTAATACGTAGTTTGAAAGTCCTGTGAAGTAAGCAAACAAATTAAATAAAAAATGAGAGTTCCCGGTAGCAAACAAAAAGTTCTAGAGTTCCTCATACTTTTTTTTCAATAGTTCTGGTGAATGAAGTGTTAAATTAAAAAACAAAAATTTTTTTGCTAACTTCACGCAGCAAGGTCTTTTTTGAGAAAAAGAGTTCTGAGCATGTTTTTCACCTTAAAATCAAGAGTTCTTGAGTTCCTGATGGGTTTTAGAAAGAGTTCTACAAAATTGGAAAAGTAAGGGCAATTTAAGTTGCCCATTGACTTAGAACCAAAAACATTCAAAATCCAAAAATCTCGATAGCAAACAAAAAGAGTTCTGAAAATTTTCCCAATAATTTTTTTTTCTAAAACTAGTTTTTCAAAAGTTATTCGAAAATTTAGGTGCCCATTGACTTAGAACCAAAAATTTTCAAAATCCAAAAAAATAAAAAAAGGAGTTCTGATTAGAGTTCCCGATAGCAAACAAAGAGTTCTGAACATTTTCCGAATAACTTTTTTTTTAAAACTAAGTTTTCAAAAGTAATTCGTTTGTTGTTTTTTGGCCGAAGAAGTTGCAAATATGCGAATTTTTTATCTCCATATGGCAGCACAAACTGAGCACAAAATAGCACAGTTAAGTTCTTTTTTACAAAAATGTAAAACTTAAGCAAAAAGGCATATATGCATTAGTTTTTGGCCTAAAAGTTGCAATCATTAGATTTTTTGTATCTTTTCGGGGCATGAAAGCTCAAACTAAGCACAAAACAGCATACCTTTCACTTTTAAAAAATGCGAAATTTTGAAAAAAAAAAATTATTCATAAAATTTGCACGTTTGCAATTTTTTTAATTTACGGCCCAAGGTGATCACAATACAGCATAGCGAAAATGGCGGTGCCATAACTTCACGCTACAGCCCTTTTATTTGTTTCCATTAAAATTGCAATTTTGCGAATTTTATGTTAACCAAAATTTTATGTTCGCAAAATTTGCAAATTTGCGATTTTTTTAAATATTTACGGCACAAGGCAGCACAAAATGAGCCCAATACAGCACAATTTTACTCTCGAAAATCAAAAATGGCGGTGGTAACTTCTCGCACAAGCACATTAAGAAAAGAAGACATCCAAGTAATACTTTTAGAAAATTTAAAATAAGCAACTTACATAGATCTCCAATAATTTTTTCAAGAAAAGAATGCTGTCTTATTTTGATCCCTTTTAATCGGTGCATCCACAACAAAATGTCTGTGACACCCAAAACTATTGTCTTGATTGAAAACAAAACAGAGTTTAATAAATAGAATGTTTAAAATGCTTTGATAACTTGTTATCATAACTGCTATACAGGGTATCACACAGTTACCACCACAGATGGGTTCCTAAAAAACTTAAGTGGTATTTTTTCTCATTTTCGCTTTGCTTTGGAGTTAACACGGTTTTAATGATTAAGGGTCCCGTTTCCTTTAACTGGTTTAAGCTTTGTCAAATTGCGGCAGAGTTTTATTTTTTGCGATGATGGCTACTGTGGGGAACCGTTATTATTGAAGAGAGTCCGCAGAATTTTAAGTCGGATATGAATAAGACAATTTAGTGAGGGCTAGTAGTGATTTTTAACCAATATTTCTTTCCTGTCCATTTCATTACGAAGCTTGGCTTTGTAAAAAGAAAAAAGAAGCTAACCAGCAATAGGTCATGTTTTTCGTATAAATAGTAGCTTAGTAAAAAATATGGGATTACCCAAAAAGTTTTTCTCTGTCCTCTAATTTTTTGAATAATCAGTAAAGATTGCTCGTGTTTGTTGTTTTTGCTGGAGCTCTGGGGGGGGGTCATGACACCCATGACCTCCCCCCTGCATCCGCCACTGCCCGAGATATAGGAACGCCGCCGAGAAGTTCAGAGTACTTGACGTGTGTAAGAAATTTTTCAGTGAGATGCATTCGATACACAATTTTAATAGGTTCGCTCGTTGAAGTTTACCTAGAGTTGACCCAGGCTTTCTTGACAACCACAAGAACTGTTAAAAAAAGCTGGGGTTTTCGTTTTCAAAAAACATCAAAGTGTCATCAATTGTGAAATAAGCAAGAATAAACCTCAATCAACAGAAACCTAGATCTTCTTCAGGGCGAGTTAAGGGCGACCCAAGCTATCAAAAAACACAGAATTTGCTGGTCAGGGTGAGTTCAGGATTTTCAAAAAAAGTCTTGGGGTGACCCCGGGATGACTTCAGGGCTCAACGAACAAACCTTATTTACATATTACTTTTAAAATGTTCCTAATACCAATTTAGTTTACATCTATCTTTTCGATAGTTTTCCTTCCTGTGGAGTTATCCCTATCTGAATCCTACTAACTAACGGAACCACAACTGCAACGAGAATTAGGCGAAAAAATGGTAAAATTAGGAGATAATTTGTATTAAACTGAATTTCGATGGAGAGCTCCGTTTTACCTTACCTTCATACCCAGTTTAGTTGAAAAACTTATCAAAATTTCATTTACCGATGGAAAATATTTTTTATACAATTTGTTTCCGGGTTCATCTTCTTATTATAAAACAAAGTTTTTGGTGGAAGAGGTAAGGAGAAGCCCGTTTTATCAAAAAATGGTGTGAGCTGTGAATTTGTTTTCTAATAACTCATTTGACGAACCAGAAACTTTCAGACAGTTTTATTATTTTAATATTTTAATAATTAGCTATTAATGAAGTCTAAAAGTTATAGCGTTTCAAAATTTTACTCTTATTTTGACTGTAAAGTGACAAACAAATATTTTTGCAAATACTTTTCTAGAAAACTTTTATTTTATCAAAAATCTAGCTGGTTTAAATTTAAGCTTATAGGATTCCACACAAGAGAGATTATTACATTATTTCGTTAGAGCAACAAATTTTGGGAAAAACGTGCACAAACGTCACAAAATTATTATTGACATCTTTTCAACACTACCACTGTAGCACATTGGTGTAAGTACTGACCAACGAGCGTTTTCCTCAAAATTTATTTTTCATACAAAAAAGTGTCAAACCTTTCTTGAGCTAAGATTTAAATCTTTTGAAAAAATTAACGGTTTTCGAGATACATATTTTTTAAACTTTTTTTGTTGTCCTTTTTACCGTACAAAATCAAATATGAAATTGAACTCATCTAATATGCTGATGCAAGTAAAAAAGTTTATTTCTAAGGCTGAGCTCCTGTCAGGAAAAGGGCCCCTAAAAATGTTTGATACGGGGGCCCCAAAAGTGCTCTCTACGCCAGTGGTGAAAACGTTTCATAAACCAATGAGAATGAAAAATCAAATGAGTTTATAAAAATATTTCACATGGAAGGGTATTTTTAAGGGGAGAGGGGGGGGATGTTGTAGTGTATCAAACAGAAAAATTAACTTTGGTGCAAGGTAAGCATATGACACATTTTTTTTAAGGAAGTTTTGAATGCTGAATCAAATGACACCAAAACCAAGTCAATACGCCCTCCGTGAAAAAAGTTATTGTCATTTTTATGTAAAGATGACTATATTTTCAGTATAAAAGTCAAATACTATCGAAAACCAGTTGAAAATAATTGTCCGTCAATGAAACTTAGCATCAATGTTTCATTTGTCATGAAAATCCATAGTTAGAAGAGTCTATAAAAATGTCTGTGGTTAAAGCGTGCATTTTTTGACAGTTAGGGTAGTGGTAGGATTATTACCATAAGACCTGTGGCAAAAATGGTGATGAGATTTTGTAAAAATGTGTTATGGACTAACAGAATGAAGAATCAAAAGAGTTTATTCGGAAGACTCTTCTTTTACAAAATAAATTTTAGCTCATCACAAAGTTTTTATTTAATTCCAAACAGCAAGTTCAAGCCAAGCCATTGATGAGAAAGCCTAAACGATGATAAGAAATTAAATTTTGAGCAAAAAGTATCAAACGCGAAACTGTCAAATGTTGCTTAGTTTCCAAGTGTTACCAAACATATTGAAAAAATGTCAGTTTCTGTGTGACCATTTTTTCCGAAACGCAAGAGGGAACTTAGTAGGGTTTTTGGTTTAAGGGATTATTAAGGATGCTTATGCCCTTGACTAGCCGTGTTTTTAAGTATATCTTTATCTGCCCTTACAAAAAAGAAGCATGTTAAAAAAAATAACAATTTGGTAGCATTCCATTGTTGTTATACTTAACATGCTACTTTTTTGCAAGCAAAGATAAAAATGCACTTAAAACAGGGCTATTGTTCCTTATTAAATGGTATATCCACTAGTCTCATTGGTACACCTATATGATAGATAAAGATATTTTTTTTTGGAATCTACTGTACGAGTATAATTAAAAACTTTTAGCGTTTAGAAACAAACTTTATGGTTGTTTGAAACTAGACAAAAATTTGAAAGATTTGTCTAGACTAGAGGAAAAAGTGAACAGATGAAAAAGGAACATTATCTCCGCAGAATTTTTAATAATATTTAGCATTTGAACATTCTCTTCCTACTTAACATCAACATTCGTGTTGAGTAGGGGGACCTCTTAGCCCATTCGTCACCTTTTTTAACCTAAACTAAAGAACTATTGACAGAAACCAAATCTAAAAAAAAATATAACTTTGGTATAGATTTCGTATTTGAAACTGAGAAACTAATGTGGCAATCATGACTGCAAATTAAAATAAATTTTTCGATATTTTTTTACTTTTTTCGAATGGCTTTCTTCGGTCGATTCTTGAAGAAGTTGCCTTTTGACATGACATGTATGGGCCTTATGGATGATGGGATATGGTATCTTATGGATATTAAGTGGCCTCATGCATGTTAAGTTCCTATTCATTAAGAATTGATCGAGTGAGGAGTTTAAGGAGAGATAATCCATTTTGGATAGCCACATCAACAAAAAAAAATTAAAAATAATGACGAAAACTGCACATAAGAAATATTTAGTCAGAGGATTTTGTTTATAAATAGAGCTGTGTTCATTGCGATGGCTAGCCGACAGGCCATGCATCGTGGACTTAAAGGGCGTGGAACATCATATCGCACTGAATATAAATAAAATTCATCTTAATTTTTGACTTGCGTTACGCAAAAACTTATTTTAAAATAGATTTAATTAGGGAGAAAATGAGGGAAGAGCACCTCCGGTTTATACACTACTTTGTGGATAGGTAAATGGTAGTTTCATATGCAAACCTACAAGTGCAATTATTATTCTTTTGCACATTTGACCTGATTTGTTTTAGTATACAGGCTAAAATCAGATGCGGATATTACGTCATTAAAGTTGCAGTTTCTTTGATCTTAAGTTTTATAAATATAAAATAAGGTGAACATAGTTCTCATAGAAACTGACATAACTCATTTAAAGGTGAATTTAGTTTGAAAGATTCCCTGAAGTATTTAAACTTTGCAACGTACATGTAGAATGAACTATACCATAAAATGTCAGTAGCCTAGTCTTGCAAAAAAAATTCATTTTTTCACCTATAAATTTTGAGGAACAGATCAGCTTTTCAGGAATGAATAACAATGCTTTATCTCAACCTCAGTTATAAAGCAATAAATTGCGCGACTAATTCACTTTTGTGGTCCAAAAGGCTAAAACGTGGATAATCATTCTGAACATGAAGCTATATCTGCTAGGAGCTCGTAGTTTAAAATAAGAATCAAATTGTTACGGAAAAAGTCAAAACACGATTTTTTATTTTATTTTTTGTTTGTACAAAAATAGTTTGTAAGATTATTGAATTCAATATTATTCCTGCGAAATAGATCATAACAAAAACATAAATGTTAAAAAAAGAGCCCAGTTCTTATATGTACAAGAAACCTGCACTGAAAAAATTATTGTACGTAAAATCTATAAACGGCGTTTATAAACCGATTATTCGTTGAATCAATGTACGATTCATGTATTCAATGTACAAATAATAAAAAATAAAAGCGGGAATTAATAAACGTTGGTTATTCTCGTTTATTAAAATCCAAATTCACGTTTTTATTAACGATTCATTGATTCTATTAATTTATACATTGTCCCAATGAACTTTGTTAATAGAAAATTGATAACCGTTTATAAAAATCAATAAACGTTCATTATTTTTTATGAACAGCCGTTCATATTTTTTTTTTTTTTCATTTTTAATTAACGATTCACTGATTCTATTAATGTTCATTAAAAAACGATGAAAACCATTTATAAAAATTAATAAACGTTAATAAATTTTTTATGAACATCGTTAATAAAAATCTAGTTTTATTTTTTTATTAATCTGTTCATTGTTTTAATGTCGTGTTCATTAAAAAACAATGAAAACCATTTATAAAAATCAATAAACGTTAATAAATTTTTTATAAACATCGTTAATAAAAATCTGCTTTTATTATTAATTAATCTGTTCATTGTTTTAATGACTTGTTCATTTAAAAACAATGAAAACCATTTATAAAAATCAATAAACGTTAATAAATTTTTTATAAACATCGTTAATAAAAATCTACTTTTATTTTTAATTAATCTGTTCATTGTTTTAATGACGTGTTCATTAAAAAATAATGAAAACCATTTATAAAAATCAATAAACGTTAATAAATTTTTTATAAACATCGTTAATAAAAATCTGCTTTTATTTTTAATTAATCTGTTCATTGTTTTAATGACGTGTTCATTAAAAAACAATGAAAACCATTAATAAAAATCAATAAACGTTAATAAATTTTTTATAAACATCGTTAATAAAAATCTGCTTTTATTTTTAATTAATCTGTTCATTGTTTTAATGACGTGTTCATTAAAAAACAATGAAAACCATTAATAAAAATCAATAAACGTTAATAAATTTTTTATAAACATCGTTAATAAAAATCTGCTTTTATTTTTAATTAATCTGTTCATTTTTTTAATGACGTGTTCATTAAAAAACAATGAAAACCATTAATAAAAATCAATAAACGTTAATAAATTTTTTATGAACATCCTTAATAAAAATCTACTTTTATTTTTAATTAATCCGTACATTGTTTTAATGACGTGTTCATTAAAAAACAATGAAAACCATTTATAAAAATCAATAAACGTTAATAAATTTTTTATAAACATCGTTAATAAAAATCTGCTTTTATTTTTAATTAATCTGTACATTGTTTTAATGACGTGTTCATTAAAAAACAATGAAAACCATTTATAAAAATCAATAAACGTTAATAAATTTTTTATAAACATCGTTAATAAAAATCTGCTTTTATTATTAATTAATCTGTTCATTGTTTTAATGACTTGTTCATTAAAAAACAATGAAAACCATTTATAAAAATCAATAAACGTTAATAAATTTTTTATAAACATCGTTATTAAAAATCTACTTTTATTTTTAATTAATCTGTTCATTGTTTTAATGACGTGTTCATTAAAAAACAATGAAAACCATTAATAAAAATCAATAAACGTTAATAAATTTTTTATAAACATCGTTAATAAAAATCTGCTTTTATTTTTAATTAATCTGTTCATTGTTTTAATGACGTGTTCATTAAAAAACAATGAAAACCATTAATAAAAATCAATAAACGTTAATAAATTTTTTATAAACATCGTTAATAAAAATCTACTTTTATTTTTAATTAATCTGTTCATTGTTTTAATGACGTGTTCATTAAAAAACAATGAAAACCATTTATAAAAATCAATAAACGTTAATAAATTTTTTATAAACATCGTTAATAAAAATCTGCTTTTATTTTTAATTAATCTGTTCATTTTTTTAATGACGTGTTCATTAAAAAACAATGAAAACCATTTATAAAAATCAATAAACGTTAATAAATTTTTTATAAACATCGTTAATAAAAATCTGCTTTTATTTTTAATTAATCTGTGCATTGTTTTAATGACGTGTTCATTAAAAAACAATGAAAACCATTAATAAAAATCAATAAACGTTAATAAATTTTTTATAAACATCGTTAATAAAAATCTGCTTTTATTTTTAATTAATCTGTTCATTGTTTTAATGACGTGTTCATTAAAAAACAATGAAAACCATTTATAAAAATCAATAAACGTTAATAAATTTTTTATAAACATCGTTAATAAAAATCTGCTTTTATTTTTAATTAATCTGTTCATTGTTTTAATGACGTGTTCATTAAAAAACAATGAAAACCATTAATAAAAATCAATAAACGTTAATAAATTTTTTATAAACATCGTTAATAAAAATCTGCTTTTATTTTTAATTAATCTGTTCATTTTTTTAATGACGTGTTCATTAAAAAACAATGAAAACCATTAATAAAAATCAATAAACGTTAATAAATTTTTTATGAACATCCTTAATAAAAATCTACTTTTATTTTTAATTAATCCGTACATTGTTTTAATGACGTGTTCATTAAAAAACAATGAAAACCATTTATAAAAATCAATAAACGTTAATAAATTTTTTATAAACATCGTTAATAAAAATCTGCTTTTATTTTTAATTAATCTGTACATTGTTTTAATGACGTGTTCATTAAAAAACAATGAAAACCATTTATAAAAATCAATAAACGTTAATAAATTTTTTATAAACATCGTTAATAAAAATCTGCTTTTATTATTAATTAATCTGTTCATTGTTTTAATGACTTGTTCATTAAAAAACAATGAAAACCATTTATAAAAATCAATAAACGTTAATAAATTTTTTATAAACATCGTTAATAAAAATCTACTTTTATTTTTAATTAATCTGTTCATTGTTTTAATGACGTGTTCATTAAAAAACAATGAAAACCATTAATAAAAATCAATAAACGTTAATAAATTTTTTATAAACATCGTTAATAAAAATCTGCTTTTATTTTTAATTAATCTGTTCATTGTTTTAATGACGTGTTCATTAAAAAACAATGAAAACCATTAATAAAAATCAATAAACGTTAATAAATTTTTTATAAACATCGTTAATAAAAATCTACTTTTATTTTTAATTAATCTGTTCATTGTTTTAATGACGTGTTCATTAAAAAACAATGAAAACCATTTATAAAAATCAATAAACGTTAATAAATTTTTTATAAACATCGTTAATAAAAATCTGCTTTTATTTTTAATTAATCTGTTCATTTTTTTAATGACGTGTTCATTAAAAAACAATGAAAACCATTTATAAAAATCAATAAACGTTAATAAATTTTTTATAAACATCGTTAATAAAAATCTGCTTTTATTTTTAATTAATCTGTGCATTGTTTTAATGACGTGTTCATTAAAAAACAATGAAAACCATTAATAAAAATCAATAAACGTTAATAAATTTTTTATAAACATCGTTAATAAAAATCTGCTTTTATTTTTAATTAATCTGTTCATTGTTTTAATGACGTGTTCATTAAAAAACAATGAAAACCATTTATAAAAATCAATAAACGTTAATAAATTTTTTATAAACATCGTTAATAAAAATCTGCTTTTATTTTTAATTAATCTGTGCATTGTTTTAATGACGTGTTCATTAAAAAACAATGAAAACCATTTATAAAAATCAATAAACGTTAATAAATTTTTTATAAACATCGTTAATAAAAATCTGCTTTTATTTTTAATTAATCTGTTCATTGTTTTAATGACGTGTTCATTAAAAAACAATGAAAACCATTTATAAAAATCAATAAACGTTAATAAATTTTTTATGAACATCCTTAATAAAAATCTGAAATTCGCATTTCAGACATGATTAGTTATTTGTTTCTATAGCACTCCAATAAGCCCTCTGACGGGAAGTTAATACAAAATAAGCATTACCGAATCCTTAAATATTTCCTGGTATAAATAATATCAACGGGATAGTTGCGATATGTTTTAATCTCTGGGTTACACCACTTTTGCACTCATGGCCTCGTTTATTAGTTTGTGGTACTTTGTTTCTATATTGCTTGTATAAGTGAATATGGTGACGCTTAAGGCGATAATAGGCCATTTGGCAACAGAACATATTTCTTATGATTGTTAGTTAATGTTTTATGCTCGTATTTATTAATTAATCTAATATATTATTATCTCTTTTATACTCTCATAATTAAATCCATAAAGGTACAATAGGAGTGAAAAAGTCGCCTTTTATACTCTATGCAATATGCTTTAATGCGTAGGATGAATGAAAACGAAAAGCATTTCTATGAACAAACATGTCGAATTGTTTACACTTTCCGACCACATATTATCAATTATTTACTTTTCAACTGAATTCAAGTGGCAAACATGCCAAATACATAAAGAGTTAAGCTATGTGCAGATAATTAAGTGGATTGTCGGTGTGCTATCGACACTTTATATATAAATGTCAAATGTTTGTCGGTAAGATTTTAATACAAAATGGAATTGATTTAACAATATATTACATTCATATTGAAAAAAGTACACACCAAACAATTTCAATTTTAGGTTCCAACATTATATTTTTCCTAAATTACACCTTTAAGCTTCCGTAATGGATACAATATTGTGAATTTCTCGCATTTGTCTCTTTTTTCTACTCTTTATGTAAGTAGTTCTTCTTATTTTTCAAATCAGATTTTGATCAGGCAAATGAAATACTTACTTATTGATATTATTCCTTTTCTCATACCTATTGTGGGGTGTATCCCTGTTGGTAATTAAATGGCATTTCCTCGAAAATAATTTCAATTTAGTTATTTCCTTACATCACACAGGTAAATGATGTAAAAACCTTGTTCAATTTAGTACTTTAATTTTTTTTTAAAGTGTGATCACTGCAACGCGCAAGTTGTAACTAAAAAATGGCGCAAAGTTAACCCTTCGTTAAATTTTTATTAACCATACATTAAAATAATAAACTGTTTATTAAAAATTATGAATGGTTCATTAAATTAATGAATGGTTTATTAAATTTATGAACAGCATTAATAGAAATGCTCTTTCGTCAAGCTTTATCGTTAATTAATAAGTTAACATATATATTTTAATTAATGGCTATTCATTATCCCAATTAACGTTGATTGATTTTAATAAATGTAATTAATTGTCCTAACGTACAGGTTCATTGAAACAATGAACAGATATTAAATAAAAATATAATTCTCCGTTATCACTACCTGCGTTTTTTTGCATGTCCATATGGAGTTTGGCGAAAGACCGAAATCGGGACATTTCAACATTTATATACCTTTTGCCTTGGACTGCCATGAACAATATCAAATGTAACGAGTATACCTTAATTAAGTTTGGAAAAAAAGCAGAGAGGTCGTAAAACGTGTAAATTTCGTAAAAAAAGTTGAAATAATACATTCACATTAGGGTCGGTCGTTCAAATATATGCTATCGTCTACATTTTGCAGTCGAATAAAAAAAAAACAACGTGATAAATATTTGAAACAAATAATCGATGAAAAAAATGTTCTATTAGGCTGGTGCTTAAACATTTTTCTGCACTTTTCAACAGAAATTCCATCATAAGATACCTTAATAAAATAAAATTTGTTTGAAAAAAGCAAACAAAAAAATTGTGAGCCACCCTAATTGAATTTTTTTTTCATCGATTATTTGCTTCAAATATTTACCACGTTGCTTTTTTTTTAATTCCACTGGAAAATGTAGAAGACATAATATTTATGAACCACCCTGTAGTGAAAGTACTCATTTTAGCATTTTTTATGAAATGTAAACGTTTTACAAACTTTCTGTGTAGTAAAAACTCAATTTTGTGTTCGAATTTATGAACCACCCTATTGTGAAAGTACTCATTTTAGCATTTTTAATGGAATATACACGTTTTACAAACCTTCTGTGTAGTTAAAACTCAATTTTTTTCGAATTTATGAACCACCCTATTGTGAAAGTACTCATTTTAGCATTTTTTTATGAAATATACACGTTTTACAAACTTTCTGTGTAATTAAAACTCATTTTTTTCGAATTTATGAACCACCCTACTGTGAAAGTATTCATTTTAGCAATTTTTTTATGAAATATACACGTTTTACAAACTTTCTGTGTAATTAAAACTCAATTTTTTTTCGAATTTATGAACCACCCTATTGTGAAAGTACTCATTTTAGCATTTTTTTATGAAATATACACGTTTTACAAACTTTCTGTGTAATTAAAACTCATTTTTTTTTCGAATTTATGAACCACCCTACTGTGAAAGTACTCATTTTAGCATTTTTTTATGAAATATACACGTTTTACAAACTTTCTGTGTAATTAAAACTCAATTTTTTTTCGAATTTATGAACCACCCTATTGTGAAAGTACTCATTTTAGCATTTTTTTTATGAAATATACACGTTTTACAAACTTTCTGTGTAGTTAAAAATCAACTTTTTTTTCGAATTTATGAATCACCCTATTGTGAAAGTACTCATTTTAGCATTTTTTTATGAAATATACACGTTTTACAAACTTTCTGTGTAATTAAAACTCATTTTTTTTTCGAATTTATGAACCACCCTACTGTGAAAGTACTCATTTTAGCATTTTTTTATGAAATATACACGTTTTACAAACTTTCTGTGTAGTTAAAAGTCAACTTTTTTTCGAATTTATGAATCACCCTGTTGTGAAAGTACTCATTTTAGCATTTTTTTATGAAATATACACGTTTTACAAACTTTCTGTGTAATTAAAACTCATTTTTTTTTTTAATTTATGAACCACCCTACTGTGAAAGTACTCATTTTAGCATTTTTTTATGAAATATACACGTTTTACAAACTTTCTGTGTAATTAAAACTCAATTTTTTCGAATTTATGAACCACCCTATTATGAAAGTACCTACTCATTTTAGCATTTTTAATGAAATATACACTTTTTACAAACTTTATGTAATTTTTTTCTACACTATTAAGGGTATTCACTTTCTGGTGCAACAAGCCTAGTAAAATTGTAAAATTTTATTTTTTTACAATCGATCGTGAACGCACTTCTTTTATCTATAGTTACACTATAGCAAACTCACAAAATTTCACAAACAAATATCAGCTTACAAAAAAACTGACATTTGGCAAGTTATCAAATACACAAGCGCTAACTTTACTATGGTGTATTTTTTTTTTTACAATAGGGTTGGAGTATAGCAAAAGTGTAAGAATTTGACATTCAGTTTATTTTATTGTTGTAGTGCAAGAAAGTGTTACACTTTTACACTTTTGCAATGATACAAGACCAGTTACATCGGATCGTGAATACCCCTATTGTTAGATAGCGATTGTCAGATCGTCAGCGATAGTGATTGTCAGATTTCTAACAATTAGCTAATTGTCAGACAAATTTTCTGACAATTATTTAATTGTAAGTATGTTTTTCACTGCAGATCTAACAATATTTTAAGATCTACAAATCGTGAACACTTAGCTTAAACAATTTTGCCGAAACTTGATAAGCGCCACCTATAACAGTGGGAGCACTTTAGTTGCTTGATTGAACGAAAGAATTTCTTTCGTTGAATGATGTAGCCGGCAAAAGGACGCCAAGCATTAAGCCATTCAAAGTTAAAGTGTGAAAGTGTGAAGAAGTGGAAGATACCTGACCCGAACCTACAACTGCAGAAATAATGTAAGTAGAAATAAAAAGCAAGTTTTAAATTCGATTTGAAATTATTAAAAAAAGAGTATTTAATTGATAATAATTTTGTTTTTACTGCAGCCTACGTTATTAATTAATGTATAAAGGCATACGTGTTCGCTTGCCTCAACGCCGCCGCCGCCACCGCCGCCACAGCCGCCATCACGTGCCGTTGCTTTGTCTCCAGAACTTTATGTGAGTACCCCTAATGCATTTATTAACGTTTTAAACATTTTAAAATTATTAATAATAAGAGTATTCTTGCAAGACGTAAAAGTAGTAAATTTTCGGCACAAATTTTGATAGATTCACGCAGTTTACAAATGTTACAACGTTGTCGCCTTTGCATGAATACCCTTATCTAATAGTATTAAACGTTTAGAGAATCTTTCATTTTGTTAAAAAAAAAAAAACATATTATACCTACATGCAGTGCCACCACCTTATTGGTGCCACCACTATCGTCGCCACAAAAATTAAAGAATGTCTGCCATCACCTTCTTATATGGTGGCATTAAGAAGATTTCTTCGTTTGCCTCAATACATCGCCGCCACAGCCGCCATTACGTAATTGCTAGTTCCCAGAACTAAAGCCATTTTTTGCGTTTTCAATCGTGCCGCCGGCCCACGCCGACATCACGATAGACGTTGGCTGCTCCAAAATATTATGTCAGTACTTCCAAAATTTATTTAGTTGAAAATCTTTCATTTTGTTTTGTTTCTAAAACAAAACATTTTCTACGTCATATATGTACTCATAGTAGAAAATCTCTCATTTTGCTTTGTTTCTAAAATAAAACTTTTTATACATTATGTAGTGCTCTTTCAACACGTTGCTGCTGCTCCACTGTCATCGCCACCGTCACCAAATAATTAAAAGGCGCTGCCACTTTCTGTTCCTGAGTTGGCTATACCTTCTTGCTGCCATCAATCACGTTCCTGCCACCATCACTTGGCTGTTTCCAAAACAAGGTATGTACTTTCTTTTAACTAGAATCACTGTCTTGAATCATTTTCATTGACATTTTGAAAACTTTTTTCATTAACCCTCTACCGCACCCAAAGTCAAGTAAAAATTACATTTGAACAAATTAACTTTTTAAGACTTATCCATAATTTATCTTGAAACAATCCAAAATAACTATTTTAAATTTTTTAAATTTCTTTTTCTCCTTCGACTACCGGTAGAGGGTTACCATAAAATTGAATAGGATCTCGATTTTTGTTTTTTTTTTTAATTATTGAGAGTTTCCTACACCGAAGAATGAAACTAAGATCACCCTCTGGAATCATATTCACACAAATTTTGCTTTTTATCATTAATTGCGAATAAATGATACTAGGGTAACTGTCTACAATCATTTTCATTAACATTTTGAAACTTTTTGCTTCTTTTACATTAACCCTCTACCGCAACTGAAGTCAAGTAAGAATTTAATTTGAAAAAATTAACTTTTAAAGACTTTTTTTTTAATAATCTATCTTAAAACAAACCAAAATATCTATTTTAAGATTTTTTTAAATTTTCTTTTTCTCATTTGACTACATCATTGCCGGTAGAGGGTTACAAAAATTTGAACAGGATCTAGATTTTTGTTGTTTTTTACTATTGAGAGTCTCATATACCAAAGAATGAAACTAAAGTCACTATCTCGAATCATATTGATAAACATTTTAATTTTTTGACATTAATTGCGAATAAATGAAACTGGGATCACATACTAGAATCATTTTCATTAACATTTTGAAACTTTTTGCTTCTTTTACATTAACCCGCTACCGCAACCGAAGTCAAGTAAGAATTTAATTTGAAAAAATTAACTTTTAAAGACTTTTTTTTTAATAATCTATCTTAAAACAAACCAAAATATCTATTTTAAGATTTTTTTAAATTTCTTTTTCTCATTTGACTACATCATTTCCGGTAGAGGGTTACAAAAATTTGAACAGGATCTAGATTTTTGTTGTTTTTTACTATTGAGAGTCTCATATACCAAAGAATGAAACTAAAGTCACTATCTCGAATCATATTGATAAACATTTTAATTTTTTGACATTAATTGCGAATAAATGAAACTGGGATCACATACTAGAATCAATTTCATTAACATTTTGAAACTTTTTGCTTCTTTTACATTAACCCTCTACCGCAACTGAAGTCAAGTAAGAATTTAATTTGAAAAAATTAACTTTTAAAGACTTTTTTTTTAATAATCTATCTTAAAACAAACCAAAATATCTATTTTAAGATTTTTTTAAATTTCTTTTTCTCATTTGACTACATCATTTCCGGTAGAGGGTTACAAAAATTTGAACAGGATCTAGATTTTTGTTGTTTTTTATTATTGAGAATTTCATATACCAAAGAATGAAACTAGAGTCACTATCTCGAATCATATTGATAAACATTTTGATTTTTTGACATTAATTGCGAATAAATGAAACTGGGATCACATACTAGAATCATTTTCATTAACATTTTGAAACTTTTTGCTTCTTTTACATTAACCCGCTTCCGCAACCGAAGTCAAGTAAGAATTTAATTTGAAAAAATTAACTTTTAAAGACTTTTTTTTCATAATCTATCTTAAAACAAACCAAAATAACTATTTTAAGACTTTTTTAAATTTCTTTTTCTCATTTGACTACATCATTTCCGGTAGAGGGTTACAAAAATTTGAACAGGATCTAGATTTTTGTTGTTTTTTTTATTATTGAGAGTCTCATATACCAAAGAATGAAACTAGAGTCACTATCTCGAATCATATTGATAAACATTTTGATTTTTTGACATTAATTGCGAATAAATGAAACTGGGATCACATACTAGAATCATTTTCATTAACATTTTGAAACTTTTTGCTTCTTTTACATTAACCCGCTACCGCAACCGAAGTCAAGTAAGAATTTAATTTGAAAAAATTAACTTTTAAAGACTTTTTTTTTAATAATCTATCTTAAAACAAACCAAAATATCTATTTTAAGATTTTTTAAATTTCTTTTTCTCATTTGACTACATCATTTCCGGTAGAGGGTTACAAAAATTTGAACAGGATCTAGATTTTTGTTGTTTTTTTATTATTGAGAGTCTCATATACCAAAGAATGAAACTAGAGTCACTATCTCGAATCATATTGATAAACATTTTGATTTTTTGACATTAATTGCGAATAAATGAAACTGGGATCACATACTAGAATCATTTTCATTAACATTTTGAAACTTTTTGCTTGTTTTACATTAACCCGCTACCGCAACCGAAGTCAAGTAAGAATTTAATTTGAAAAAATTAACTTTTAAAGACTTTTTTTTAATAATCTATCTTAAAACAAACCAAAATATCTATTTTAAGATTTTTTTAAATTTCTTTTTCTCATTTGACTACATCATTTCCGGTAGAGGGTTACAATAATTTGAACAGGATCTAGATTTTTGTTGTTTTTTATTATTGAGAATTTCATACACTAGTTGAAAATCTTTCATTTTGTTTTGTTCCTAAAACAAAACATTTTATATATTATATATGTATAGTAGAAAATCTTTTATTTTGCTTTGTTTCTAAAATAAAAATTTGTATGCATTATGTAGTGCTCTTCCAACACATTACTGCTGCTCCACTGTCGTCGCCACCGTCGCCAAATAATTAAAAGGCGCTGCCACTTTCTGTTCCTGAGTTGGCTATACCTTCTTGCTGCCATCAATCACGTTCCTGCCACCATCACTTGGCTGTTTCCAAAACAAGGTATGTACTTTCTTTTAACTAGAATCACTGTCTTGAATCATTTTCATTGACATTTTGAAAACTTTTTTCATTAACCCTCTACCGCACCCAAAGTCAAGTAAAAATTACATTTGAACAAATTAACTTTTTAAGACTTATCCATAATTTATCTTGAAACAATCCAAAATAACTATTTTAAATTTTTTAAATTTCTTTTTCTCCTTCGACTACCGGTAGAGGGTTACCATAAAATTGAATAGGATCTCGATTTTTGTTTTTTTTTTTAATTATTGAGAGTTTCCTACACCGAAGAATGAAACTAAGATCACCCTCTGGAATCATATTCACACAAATTTTGCTTTTTATCATTAATTGCGAATAAATGATACTAGGGTAACTGTCTACAATCATTTTCATTAACATTTTGAAACTTTTTGCTTCTTTTACATTAACCCTCTACCGCAACTGAAGTCAAGTAAGAATTTAATTTGAAAAAATTAACTTTTAAAGACTTTTTTTTTAATAATCTATCTTAAAACAAACCAAAATATCTATTTTAAGATTTTTTTAAATTTTCTTTTTCTCATTTGACTACATCATTGCCGGTAGAGGGTTACAAAAATTTGAACAGGATCTAGATTTTTGTTGTTTTTTATTATTGAGAATTTCATATACCAAAGAATGAAACTAGAGTCACTATCTCGAATCATATTGATAAACATTTTGATTTTTTGACATTAATTGCGAATAAATGAAACTGGGATCACATACTAGAATCATTTTCATTAACATTTTGAAACTTTTTGCTTCTTTTACATTAACCCGCTACCGCAACCGAAGTCAAGTAAGAATTTAATTTGAAAAAATTAACTTTTAAAGACTTTTTTTTCATAATCTATCTTAAAACAAACCAAAATAACTATTTTAAGACTTTTTTAAATTTCTTTTTCTCATTTGACTACATCATTTCCGGTAGAGGGTTACAAAAATTTGAACAGGATCTAGATTTTTGTTATTTTTTTATTATTGAGAGTCTCATATACCAAAGAATGAAACTAGAGTCACTATCTCGAATCATATTGATAAACATTTTGATTTTTTGACATTAATTGCGAATAAATGAAACTGGGATCACATACTAGAATCATTTTCATTAACATTTTGAAACTTTTTTGCTTCTTTTACATTAACCCGCTACCGCAACTGAAGTCAAGTAAGAATTTCATTTGAAAAAATTAACTTTTAAAGACTTTTTTTTTAATAATCTATCTTAAAACAAACCAAAATATCTATTTTAAGATTTTTTTAAATTTTCTTTTTCTCATTTGACTACATCATTGCCGGTAGAGGGTTACAAAAATTTGAACAGGATCTAGATTTTTGTTGTTTTTTATTATTGAGAGTCTCATATACCAAAGAATGAAACTAAAGTCACTATCTCGAATCATATTGATAAACATTTTAATTTTTTGACATTAATTGCGAATAAATGAAACTGGGATCACATACTAGAATCAATTTCATTAACATTTTGAAACTTTTTGCTTCTTTTACATTAACCCTCTACCGCAACTGAAGTCAAGTAAGAATTTAATTTGAAAAAATTAACTTTTAAAGACTTTTTTTTTAATAATCTATCTTAAAACAAACCAAAATATCTATTTTAAGATTTTTTTAAATTTTCTTTTTCTCATTTGACTACATCATTGCCGGTAGAGGGTTACAAAAATTTGAACAGGATCTAGATTTTTGTTGTTTTTTATTATTGAGAATTTCATATACCAAAGAATGAAACTAGAGTCACTATCTCGAATCATATTGATAAACATTTTGATTTTTTGACATTAATTGCGAATAAATGAAACTGGGATCACATACTAGAATCATTTTCATTAACATTTTGAAACTTTTTGCTTCTTTTACATTAACCCGCTACCGCAACCGAAGTCAAGTAAGAATTTAATTTGAAAAAATTAACTTTTAAAGACTTTTTTTTCATAATCTATCTTAAAACAAACCAAAATAACTATTTTAAGACTTTTTTAAATTTCTTTTTCTCATTTGACTACATCATTTCCGGTAGAGGGTTACAAAAATTTGAACAGGATCTAGATTTTTGTTATTTTTTTATTATTGAGAGTCTCATATACCAAAGAATGAAACTAGAGTCACTATCTCGAATCATATTGATAAACATTTTGATTTTTTGACATTAATTGCGAATAAATGAAACTGGGATCACATACTAGAATCATTTTCATTAACATTTTGAAACTTTTTTGCTTCTTTTACATTAACCCGCTACCGCAACTGAAGTCAAGTAAGAATTTCATTTGAAAAAATTAACTTTTAAAGACTTTTTTTTTAATAATCTATCTTAAAACAAACCAAAATATCTATTTTAAGATTTTTTTAAATTTTCTTTTTCTCATTTGACTACATCATTGCCGGTAGAGGGTTACAAAAATTTGAACAGGATCTAGATTTTTGTTGTTTTTTATTATTGAGAGTCTCATATACCAAAGAATGAAACTAAAGTCACTATCTCGAATCATATTGATAAACATTTTAATTTTTTGACATTAATTGCGAATAAATGAAACTGGGATCACATACTAGAATCAATTTCATTAACATTTTGAAACTTTTTGCTTCTTTTACATTAACCCTCTACCGCAACTGAAGTCAAGTAAGAATTTAATTTGAAAAAATTAACTTTTAAAGACTTTTTTTTTAATAATCTATCTTAAAACAAACCAAAATATCTATTTTAAGATTTTTTTAAATTTTCTTTTTCTCATTTGACTACATCATTGCCGGTAGAGGGTTACAAAAATTTGAACAGGATCTAGATTTTTGTTGTTTTTTATTATTGAGAATTTCATATACCAAAGAATGAAACTAGAGTCACTATCTCGAATCATATTGATAAACATTTTGATTTTTTGACATTAATTGCGAATAAATGAAACTGGGATCACATACTAGAATCATTTTCATTAACATTTTGAAACTTTTTGCTTCTTTTACATTAACCCGCTACCGCAACCGAAGTCAAGTAAGAATTTAATTTGAAAAAATTAACTTTTAAAGACTTTTTTTTCATAATCTATCTTAAAACAAACCAAAATAACTATTTTAAGACTTTTTTAAATTTCTTTTTCTCATTTGACTACATCATTTCCGGTAGAGGGTTACAAAAATTTGAACAGGATCTAGATTTTTGTTATTTTTTTATTATTGAGAGTCTCATATACCAAAGAATGAAACTAGAGTCACTATCTCGAATCATATTGATAAACATTTTGATTTTTTGACATTAATTGCGAATAAATGAAACTGGGATCACATACTAGAATCATTTTCATTAACATTTTGAAACTTTTTTGCTTCTTTTACATTAACCCGCTACCGCAACTGAAGTCAAGTAAGAATTTCATTTGAAAAAATTAACTTTTAAAGACTTTTTTTTTAATAATCTATCTTAAAACAAACCAAAATATCTATTTTAAGATTTTTTTAAATTTTCTTTTTCTCATTTGACTACATCATTGCCGGTAGAGGGTTACAAAAATTTGAACAGGATCTAGATTTTTGTTGTTTTTTATTATTGAGAGTCTCATATACCAAAGAATGAAACTAAAGTCACTATCTCGAATCATATTGATAAACATTTTAATTTTTTGACATTAATTGCGAATAAATGAAACTGGGATCACATACTAGAATCAATTTCATTAACATTTTGAAACTTTTTGCTTCTTTTACATTAACCCTCTACCGCAACTGAAGTCAAGTAAGAATTTAATTTGAAAAAATTAACTTTTAAAGACTTTTTTTTTAATAATCTATCTTAAAACAAACCAAAATATCTATTTTAAGATTTTTTTAAATTTTCTTTTTCTCATTTGACTACATCATTGCCGGTAGAGGGTTACAAAAATTTGAACAGGATCTAGATTTTTGTTGTTTTTTATTATTGAGAATTTCATATACCAAAGAATGAAACTAGAGTCACTATCTCGAATCATATTGATAAACATTTTGATTTTTTGACATTAATTGCGAATAAATGAAACTGGGATCACATACTAGAATCATTTTCATTAACATTTTGAAACTTTTTGCTTCTTTTACATTAACCCGCTACCGCAACCGAAGTCAAGTAAGAATTTAATTTGAAAAAATTAACTTTTAAAGACTTTTTTTTCATAATCTATCTTAAAACAAACCAAAATATCTATTTTAAGATTTTTTTAAATTTCTTTTTCTCATTTGACTACATCATTTCCGGTAGAGGGTTACCAACATTTGAATAGGATCTTGATTTTTGTTATTTTTTTTAATTATTGAGAGTTTCATACAGCGAAGAATGAAACTAGTATCACTGTCTAAGAAAGAATTTCTTTCGCTGCATGATGTAGCTAGCAAAATCTCTCCAAGCCAATCAAAGTTAAAGTGTGAAAGTGTGAAAGAAGTGGAAGCTACCTGACCTGAACCTACAACTGTAGAAATATGTACATACATAAGTAGGAATAAAAAGCTAGTTTTAAATTCGATTTGAATCTATTAAAAAAAGAGTATTTAATTGATAATAATTTTGTTTTTACTGCAGTATACGTTATTAATTAATGAATGGTGGCATACTTGTCTATTATCCCTCTACCGCAACCGAAGTCATGGAAGAATTTCATTTGAACACATTAACTTTTAAAGACTTTTTTTTCATAATCTATCTTAAAACAAACCAAAGTAACTATTTTAAGATTTTTTTTAATTTCTTTTTCTCTTTTGACTACATAATTTCCGGTAGAGGGCTACCAACATTTGAATAGGATCTAGATTTTTTTTTTTTTTAGTATAATTGAGAGTTTCATACACCGAAGGATCAAACTTAAATCACTGTCTAGAACCATTTTCATAATCAGTTTGAAAACTTTTAGCCTTTTTTCCATTCACCCTCTACCGCAACTGAAGTAGAGTCAGAATTACATTTGAACAAATAATATTTTTGAACTTTTTTCATAATCTATCATAAAACAATCCAAAATAACTATTTAAAGTTTGCGGTACCGGGCTAACAAAATTTGAATAGGATCATTCTTTAAAAACTTTTGGGTTTATTTTTTTAGTTTTATTTTGGGTTTATTAAGAGTTTCATATATCTAATTCCGAAACAAGCAAATATGACAAACACTTTTATTGTCAAAAGGTAGCTTCGCTTTTTATGAATTTTTTTGAAAAAATATTGAAATTTTATTATTGAAAGCAGTAATGCTTCAATTAATTAGTTTGTGGTTTTTTTTTTTTATTTTTAGGACTTTGTTCTCATCCGCTACTTTGTCTACTCCGTCAGCAGGTTCACAAGTTGTTATTTAAAAGTTATCAGAAGTAGAGTTAGTAAGAAAATGATTTGTTTCATCTGTAAAGAAAAGATAATGTCTATGAACGCGTTTATAGAACATTTAAAAAAAATCCATGATCTAAGTACATATAGCACTTTTAGATGTATGGAAAACAGTTGTACGCAAGCTTTTCAAAATTTAGGAAGTTTTAAAAAACATTTAAATAGAAAACATGTTCAGACCTTAGCACAACCCATAAATGTGACTAGTTCTAGCTCTCATCAAGAAAATACAAATCAGAATATGTTTTTTGAAAGGGGTGTGACATTTGATAGTTTTCAAAACGGCTCGCTAGCATGCGAAAGTAAGATTCCAGAAGTAAAGAAATTCAATGTTGAAGACAGCCTTAATGAACTATTTACATCTGCGACTGGGTTTGTTTTAAAATTACATGATAACAATAGTTTTTCAAGAAAAATTATTGTAGAAATTCAAGAGGACATAAAAAAATGTATTTTGAATCCTATTGTTGAATTGTTTAAATCATTTTCAAATGAACACCTGGCAAACAAAAGCATAGAAGTCCATAACGAATTTCTGAGTCTTATATCAAAGTGTCGTAACCCTTTCAATTACTGCAATACTGAATACAAACTTTTTAACTGGCTACAAAAAAAAACTTTTTAGGAAGCTTACAGGAATTTACAGTAAATAATGAAATCGATGCAGTTTTTCGAAACGGTAACCTAACGTATGACGAAAAAAACATTAAGGGTGTTTTAATGCCATTGAAGTTTCAATTCCAAAAATTTTTTGAGAGCGGTGACATTTTCCAAAAAACTATTCTTCATATGCAAAATTTAAGTGAAGAAAACAAAATTTCAAGTTTTATTCAAGCTGACCTTTGGAAACAAAAGAGTAATTTGTACCCGGGAAAAATAATTATCCCATATTTTCTATACACTGATGATTTTGAAATCAATAATCCATTAAGTTCTCATGCGGGAGTGCATTCAATATGTAATATTTATTATACTTTTCCCTGCCTCCCGTGGAAAGAATCAAAGTTAGATAATGTTTTTTTAGCAGGAATCATAAAATCAAAGGATTTAAAGTCGTTTGGAAATGAAAAATGTTTTCAAACTTTGATACAAGAGCTTAAAAGTCTTGAAGTTGATGGGATTGATATTAAAATTAAGGGTCAAGATAAAAAAAAAGTTTATTTTGTTTTGGGGATTGTGTTAGGAGATAATTTGGGTTTGAATACAATTTTAGATTTCAATAGATCATTTTCAGCTAATTCTTATTGTAGGTTTTGTAAAGTCAATAAATCTGAAGCGCAGACGTTATCACTTGAACGAGGCGATTTATTAAGAAACCGTTTTAACTATGAAAATGATGTTCTTCTAAACAATTCTTCTGAAACTGGTATACAAAAATATTCCCAATTAAATGAAATACCATCGTTTCATGTTGTAGAAAATTATTGCGTGGATCTCATGCACGACTTATTTGAAGGTGTTTGTCATTACGACGTCTGCCATATCATAAAATATTTTATCTATACAGCTTCTTATTTTACTTTGGAAACCTTTAATTTAAGAAAACAAACTTTTCAATACGGTCCAGTAGAGATTGATAATATATCAGGTGAAATAAAAGCTCATCATTTAAAAAACAAACATTTAAAAATGACAGCAAGAGAAATGATGACTTTCATATCATTTATTCAGATAATGGTTGGAGATTTAGTTCCACATGATGATGAGGTATGGAAATTTCTTCTCAACTTAATTGAAATAATTGATATGCTGCTTTCTTTTGAAATTTGCGATGACAGCATATCAATGTTGAGAATGAAAATTGAAATTCACAACATGGATTATGTTCGTCTTTTTAATGACACGCTGAAACCAAAACATCATAATTTGACTCATTATCCTACTGTTCTGAAACAATCAGGACCCATTCGGAACTTTTGGTGTTTTAAATTTGAAGCAAAGCACAAAGAATTTAAGCTTTATTCTCATGCGATTACGTCTCGTAAAAATATTTGTTTGACCTTAGCAAAAAAATATCAGCTAAAAACCGCATTTAAGTTATTTGATACCATAGATCACCTTCACAACTATTTTTTCTTCTATGAAACAAATAAAAAAGAAAGTAATTTTAGAAGTCTTGTATCAGAAATTTTAAAAGCACCTAACGTGGACATAGAGTTTTACTCTAAAGCTGAAATCCAAGGTTACAAATACCAAATAAAATTTTATATAGCCCAGTTCAAATCAGATGTGGAATTGTATGTTATAGTAGACATTATTCTTTTAAGAAAAAAAACAGTTTTATTGTTTTGCCAAAAGGTTAACAAAATCCAATACAATCCGCATTTATTATCTTTTGAAATCGACGAAAACCAGTTAGGGGGATTTTCAGTTATATCTTTAAAAGATCTTATTGGACCACCAATAACTTTAATAAAAACTGCTCAAGGTAAAACTGTTCTACGTGTGAAGGAATATTTTGTTTCAAACTATCAGATTTGAACATTTAGCTTGCATCGATGAGTCATTATTTTCTTTCCATTAATGAAATTGTTATTAGTTACAATCATGAGATAGTTATAGACTTACAAAGACTTAAAATAACTTGCAAAATAAAGCAATGACATTACAGATGATTCAAAAATTTACATATTAACTCAACTTTCAATGATACAAACCAAATATAACAATTAGGGAAAACTTTACACTTAAAAAATTTCGTTAAACAATGCAGTAGTTTCAATCTTCGCAAATGGCATCACCGCCACCGCAGCTCGATAGAACTGACGAGGAAGATTCCGATGAGGATGTTGTTGAGGATTGTATTACAAAATCATTAGAAGTGCAAGTATTATCAGAGATGGAATTGGACTCCATTTTAACAAACTACCAGACAGTAAATGTAGTAGACTTTAATCCGGATGATGAGCTAACAAATTTATTACAAAATTGGGGCCACTTAGATTTGTTGGATCATTTTAAAAGTAAGTTAAGACATGGTATGCTAACTAATTTTGCCGAAAAATTTACCTTAAATATTTTATCTCCATTTTATTTAATAATATACTAGTTATGATTTAATCAAATATAATAATTTTTTGATGGATAAACTTGACCTAAATTAGCTATCGTTTTTAAGAGTATTCCGGAGTGAACAAAACCAGTCATTTACTACCTTTTTTTTGCATGTACATATGTTTAAGACCGGTTTTTTCACTTTCATCAGATACTTTGATTTATAAAACTTTGTATTTTCACTAATTGGTCATTTCTAGTACCTTACTGATTTTAAGTTATGTCAAAAGTGCCTTTAAAGTTAAAAATTTTAATATCAAATGATACAATAATGATTTAATTACAATTAATACAAATCGTGAATAATAAATTGAATTTATATCAACTAAAAAAAAATTGTCAAAAAAATACTGTTAGGTATAAAAATTGACTGTCAAAATTGCTTTTTTTTTTAATTTACAAGCATTTTTATTTTGTATTATTAAAATTTTTATTAGGTACAAAATTAAAAATGTTCTTCAATAGTTTTTAAACAAAAATATAAAATTTTAAAGGTGCTTTTTTTAAGTAAACTAAAAGACAAATGAAAATTCTTATCTTAAAGATTTTTCACTTGATTATATCCCATCGCAAAGCGAAGCTATTGCAATTGAACTAATATATTAGACTATATATAAATTCCACCCATATTTTCATGCCAACTTTGCTAAAGATCAAGATATTTAATTTAACTCTTTCAGAGGAACAGATAAATGTTGAGGTTTTGAAAAATATTGAGTGTCACCACCTAACACAAATTATGAAACCATTTTCGTATGGAAAACTGATTTTGTTTGAGGCAAAATTAAGAGAGTGGCGAAACACACTTGAAAAGCCCCTTTTAATGTATGTCAATGCAAGATTGAATCCACTTCCTAACTCCCAATGTTCATCTGATGCATCCTCCTCTTACGTATCGACACAAAATTGTATAAGTTCTCCAAGTACGCCAAAATCATCTAAATCAGAAAATTCATCAAACTCAACATCTTTGGCAGAAATTTTAAACAATAACCCCAAAGCTTTGGCAATAGCTGAAAGCTATGAAAAGTCGAAAAAATTCAGAGAACACGAAAGGAAACAACTGATTAATGCAATAGCCCTTTATTTCGACCAGAATAAAATCCATTTGGATTTACATTCAAGTTACAAAATTGAAAAGGAGATTATAGAAAGATTCCCGACTGAAAAACTGGTAAACATTATACTTATATATACCTGTGTGCAAAATGATAGCAGTGCTTTAGCTTTTAACTGATAACCTTAACATTAAAATTAAAGATGGCATTTGGTTTTTTAAATTATTAACTGGGCTTAAATTATTCTTTAGTTAGTACAAATAAGAAAACTTAAAAAAAACATGATTCCAAAAACTAATCTTCAATAAATATTCAAAACTTTAAGACAAAAACTTAAAAAATTGATTTTCGTCTTAAATTTAAATGAAATATTCATAAGAATACTTTGTTTTCATCGTGTGACCTTTCTTGACAAGGAAAGCAGCAAACCCTGACATAGAATCAACAATAAGCTACGCATGCATCTTTCTTGCGGATTGTTTTTATATATTTTTCACACTGCGCTCCCCCAATCCAACTAAACTTGTCAGTTTTTCCTTTAACGTGCTAGCTTTAATTATCGGCCCAAAAGTTTTCGATATCATTACGGTTCGAAGATCTAACAGGAACTGTTATTTTGGTTAGTCTCAAACCAATTTTTTACTAGTCTGCTTGCATTTTTAGTGTCATTATCCTTTTGAAACGTCCAATTAAGTGGTATATTCCATTTAGCATAAAAAAGCATGACAGTCTGTTGATGTCAATGTAAATGTTTTCATTGATTTTATCTTAGTCTTAAATAAAAGATCTGTTCCGTAGTATGAAAAACAACTCCAAACATTGATTTTGTCTCCTCCATGTTAAACGCTTCTTGTAATAAAGCGTGAGTTGCATTCAGCGTTTTAGTATACTATCTTCTATCAATTGGATTGAAGAGAACAACCTTCAATTCAGCTGACCACAAAATTCTTCACCATTCCATTTCTGACAGTTTCTTTGTTTGTTTTAGGAAACAGTGCTATTTTTTGCACACAGGTGTACAATCAGAATACAGATAATTTATATTAAATTTCTAAACTTTTGTAGGAATATTATCGAACATGCAAAAGGGGTAAAATTTACAACAAGTTTTGCAATATTAAATCCTCTTTAAAACCAAATTCAAGTACTTCTCAATTCCCTTCGATGAACGTAGACGACGCAGAGCAAAATGAAGAAGAAACTCCGAGTTCAGAAAGAGGTACTTTATTTTTATAAAGACATTGAATTTACTCAGAAGATAAATCTAGGAACACTGATTTCCATAGGTAGGTTCAGAAACTTTCAGTTACGAAAAAACGAAAATAGTTTTCTAAAATTATCACAGTAAAAATTTGCCTTAATTGATTTTGTTCCACTCCAAACTTGTTTGTTTCCGAAAATTAAATTTTGCTTATGTTGTATGCTGCTTGTGTAAGTGCCTTCGGCTCAAACTTAACTGTCAAGTTTTTTTCAATACTATTCTATTCAAAGTGGGTCGGAAACATGTTACCAGATATACGATCAAGGACTCGCAGAACGCTTCTATTTGGATAGCGAGTACAATTCAGTCCATTGAGGACCACATCGATTTCCTCAACAAAATGGGTGAGAATGTCAAAACATTCATCATTGCTCACGGTGATTCAATCCTGAACTTTACTGAAATTGTTCTCTATTTTGAAGGAATTAAATTAACGTTTAACAGTTTCATCCAAGCAGTGGATATCTGCTTGAAATGTTTGTATTTATATTAATCTCGAGTACCCAACCTCTTGTTCCTCGTTTTGGGGTTTTAAAGAAACGCAATTTCTACAAAGTAATACAAGTTACTGCTCAGAATCATGATTTAAGATCAGTCCGATTCTAAATGAACGGGGAATGAAAAATGGGAGAAAGGCTTTCAAACAAGAAATACGCAAATTTCAATTCCTAAACGTTTTTCAAAAAAAGCAGAAAACGTATATATTTCTAGATAATAAATAAACCTTTCTTTCATTTTAAATTCCACGGGAATTAACATTTAGAAACGGAGTGAATAAGTGAAAACATTTATTCTTGCTTACAAGTCCTGCATAGGTACCAAACTTAAATTTAGTATTTACTTACGGGAAGCTTTAAGGACCAAGTTGTAGCAAACCTTAAAATTTTTGTTTTCCAATTAGAGTTCGGTTTTTAAAAAAATATTATTCAATACGATGAAAAATGATAATTTTCATTTCTATGAATCAGTAAAAATAAAAATGTAGTTACAAAATAATTCAAGTTTAAAGTTCAGTCACTCCACTTAAACAGAAGAATATTCTTTTAAAATTTTCTTCATATTCTATTGTTACCAAATAATTCTAACTCAAAATGCACTACTTCTTTTTGGAAAAAATAGTCGAAATAAGGTTTCTTCGTATTGCATAATATATTTAAAAAAACTAAGAACTCTGATGTGTTAAATTGGTAAACAAAAATGCTAATGATGGATTACAAAGATAGTTATTACTGGCCCCTTACTTCTTCTTCATTGCACAAACTTTTTTTCTATTAATTCATGAAATGAAAATTGAAATTTAGGCCAAAAGTTTGTATTTTTAGTTCCAGAAGAAAATGCAGAAAGTATCTATCGGGCATTAAAATATGATAATTTGTCATGTGAGGAATTTGACCGTTGCTGGAGAGCATGTACAAACCATAGACTCTTGGAAATAAAAAACTCTTCTTCCACCTCTGAAATTTTCACTAAATGGCCTCATTATAAGCTCCCAACTGGCCATCGCTTGGTAAGCTAAAAGAATTCCTCCTATTCAGAAATAATAAAAACTTTTAATTCCTAAGGTTGATATGGACTACAGTCATTTGTATCCAAACTCCGGTTCACTTTTGAACAACTGGGAAAAAATTAAGGAAAATCTTTTTAAATTTCTTTCTACTGATAACCATGTCAAAGAAAAAAATATAAAAGATATTTTAAACAAAATCTCTTCAAGAGAACTATCTGAAAGTTTGTTCCTTGTTTAAATGTTAATAATAAACACATTAAACGCTTCTTGTAATAAAGCGTGAGTTGCATTCAGCGTTTTAGTATACTATCTTCTATCAATTGGATTGAAGAGAACAACCTTCAATTCAGCTGACCACAAAATTCTTCACCATTCCATTTCTGACAGTTTCTTTGTTTGTTTTAGGAAACAGTGCTATTTTTTGCACACAGGTGTACAATCAGAATACAGATAATTTATATTAAATTTCTAAACTTTTGTAGGAATATTATCGAACATGCAAAAGGGGTAAAATTTACAACAAGTTTTGCAATATTAAATCCTCTTTAAAACCAAATTCAAGTACTTCTCAATTCCCTTCGATGAACGTAGACGACGCAGAGCAAAATGAAGAAGAAACTCCGAGTTCAGAAAGAGGTACTTTATTTTTATAAAGACATTGAATTTACTCAGAAGATAAATCTAGGAACACTGATTTCCATAGGTAGGTTCAGAAACTTTCAGTTACGAAAAAACGAAAATAGTTTTCTAAAATTATCACAGTAAAAATTTGCCTTAATTGATTTTGTTCCACTCCAAACTTGTTTGTTTCCGAAAATTAAATTTTGCTTATGTTGTATGCTGCTTGTGTAAGTGCCTTCGGCTCAAACTTAACTGTCAAGTTTTTTTCAATACTATTCTATTCAAAGTGGGTCGGAAACATGTTACCAGATATACGATCAAGGACTCGCAGAACGCTTCTATTTGGATAGCGAGTACAATTCAGTCCATTGAGGACCACATCGATTTCCTCAACAAAATGGGTGAGAATGTCAAAACATTCATCATTGCTCACGGTGATTCAATCCTGAACTTTACTGAAATTGTTCTCTATTTTGAAGGAATTAAATTAACGTTTAACAGTTTCATCCAAGCAGTGGATATCTGCTTGAAATGTTTGTATTTATATTAATCTCGAGTACCCAACCTCTTGTTCCTCGTTTTGGGGTTTTAAAGAAACGCAATTTCTACAAAGTAATACAAGTTACTGCTCAGAATCATGATTTAAGATCAGTCCGATTCTAAATGAACGGGGAATGAAAAATGGGAGAAAGGCTTTCAAACAAGAAATACGCAAATTTCAATTCCTAAACGTTTTTCAAAAAAAGCAGAAAACGTATATATTTCTAGATAATAAATAAACCTTTCTTTCATTTTAAATTCCACGGGAATTAACATTTAGAAACGGAGTGAATAAGTGAAAACATTTATTCTTGCTTACAAGTCCTGCATAGGTACCAAACTTAAATTTAGTATTTACTTACGGGAAGCTTTAAGGACCAAGTTGTAGCAAACCTTAAAATTTTTGTTTTCCAATTAGAGTTCGGTTTTTAAAAAAATATTATTCAATACGATGAAAAATGATAATTTTCATTTCTATGAATCAGTAAAAATAAAAATGTAGTTACAAAATAATTCAAGTTTAAAGTTCAGTCACTCCACTTAAACAGAAGAATATTCTTTTAAAATTTTCTTCATATTCTATTGTTACCAAATAATTCTAACTCAAAATGCACTACTTCTTTTTGGAAAAAATAGTCGAAATAAGGTTTCTTCGTATTGCATAATATATTTAAAAAAACTAAGAACTCTGATGTGTTAAATTGGTAAACAAAAATGCTAATGATGGATTACAAAGATAGTTATTACTGGCCCCTTACTTCTTCTTCATTGCACAAACTTTTTTTCTATTAATTCATGAAATGAAAATTGAAATTTAGGCCAAAAGTTTGTATTTTTAGTTCCAGAAGAAAATGCAGTGCCCTGATTATGGAATACGAAGCGAATCGTTTTCTATTCGATATCTCCTTTTCGACTCGCTTCGATTTGAGCAATTATCGAATACGAAGCGAGTCGTAAATTATACTTCCAAGATTTCCAGACAATTGACAGCTGATTTCCAGAGAATATTTGTGTTTTTTTAATTAAAATCATTTGGCGAGAAGCAAATATTTACAATTTTTTGTCATTTGCTTAGAATAAAATTAAAATATGTATTTTTTAAATTAAAAATAGACCCATAATGTTGTTTATATAATATGCTGATACTGTGATGTACAATTTTCCTCAAACTTTCAAGAAAGTTATTAAAAAGTGCTTCTTCACCTCTTGATCTCCTTTGCTTAGAGTGAGTGTTTTTGTGTAAAGTGTTTTCATCTTAAATTTGCTTTATTCTATAAAAAAATAGGTCCAATAAGCTGTTTCTGCTTTCAAAAAAAGGTTTCCTATTAAGGTGCATTGAGTGCTCCTTTTGCTATCCCTTCATATTCCCTCAAAAATTCAATGAGCGCTGAAAGTTGTTGCTGGTTCGTGTGTTGCTGTTTTACGTTTATTATACAAAAAATAAATTATAATTCTTTCTTTAGTTTTATTTTATAAAAGAAAGTAACAATTACATCACATTTTTATTTATTTTAATGAAATCAATTAACACAATCATTCACTTTCGCCTGTCGATGCACCAATCCGCCAAGAAAAACTTATCGGAAATCTCATTTCACATTCGCTTTCGATTTCGAAAATAGGGCGAATGTTAAACGAAAAAGGCGAAAGCTAAAGCAATAATAGCAAACCTCATTTTCGCCATCTAAAACGATCCGCTTCGTATTCCCTAATCAGGCCACAGAAAGTATCTATCGGGCATTAAAATATGATAATTTGTCATGTGAGGAATTTGACCGTTGCTGGAGAGCATGTACAAACCATAGACTCTTGGAAATAAAAAACTCTTCTTCCACCTCTGAAATTTTCACTAAATGGCCTCATTATAAGCTCCCAACTGGCCATCGCTTGGTAAGCTAAAAGAATTCCTCCTATTCAGAAATAATAAAAACTTTTAATTCCTAAGGTTGATATGGACTACAGTCATTTGTATCCAAACTCCGGTTCACTTTTGAACAACTGGGAAAAAATTAAGGAAAATCTTTTTAAATTTCTTTCTACTGATAACCATGTCAAAGAAAAAAATATAAAAGATATTTTAAACAAAATCTCTTCAAGAGAACTATCTGAAAGTTTGTTCCTTGTTTAAATGTTAATAATAAACACATTAAACGCTTCTTGTAATAAAGCGTGAGTTGCATTCAGCGTTTTAGTATACTATCTTCTATCAATTGGATTGAAGAGAACAACCTTCAATTCAGCTGACCACAAAATTCTTCACCATTCCATTTCTGACAGTTTCTTTGTTTGTTTTAGGAAACAGTGCTATTTTTTGCACACAGGTGTACAATCAGAATACAGATAATTTATATTAAATTTCTAAACTTTTGTAGGAATATTATCGAACATGCAAAAGGGGTAAAATTTACAACAAGTTTTGCAATATTAAATCCTCTTTAAAACCAAATTCAAGTACTTCTCAATTCCCTTCGATGAACGTAGACGACGCAGAGCAAAATGAAGAAGAAACTCCGAGTTCAGAAAGAGGTACTTTATTTTTATAAAGACATTGAATTTACTCAGAAGATAAATCTAGGAACACTGATTTCCATAGGTAGGTTCAGAAACTTTCAGTTACGAAAAAACGAAAATAGTTTTCTAAAATTATCACAGTAAAAATTTGCCTTAATTGATTTTGTTCCACTCCAAACTTGTTTGTTTCCGAAAATTAAATTTTGCTTATGTTGTATGCTGCTTGTGTAAGTGCCTTCGGCTCAAACTTAACTGTCAAGTTTTTTTCAATACTATTCTATTCAAAGTGGGTCGGAAACATGTTACCAGATATACGATCAAGGACTCGCAGAACGCTTCTATTTGGATAGCGAGTACAATTCAGTCCATTGAGGACCACATCGATTTCCTCAACAAAATGGGTGAGAATGTCAAAACATTCATCATTGCTCACGGTGATTCAATCCTGAACTTTACTGAAATTGTTCTCTATTTTGAAGGAATTAAATTAACGTTTAACAGTTTCATCCAAGCAGTGGATATCTGCTTGAAATGTTTGTATTTATATTAATCTCGAGTACCCAACCTCTTGTTCCTCGTTTTGGGGTTTTAAAGAAACGCAATTTCTACAAAGTAATACAAGTTACTGCTCAGAATCATGATTTAAGATCAGTCCGATTCTAAATGAACGGGGAATGAAAAATGGGAGAAAGGCTTTCAAACAAGAAATACGCAAATTTCAATTCCTAAACGTTTTTCAAAAAAAGCAGAAAACGTATATATTTCTAGATAATAAATAAACCTTTCTTTCATTTTAAATTCCACGGGAATTAACATTTAGAAACGGAGTGAATAAGTGAAAACATTTATTCTTGCTTACAAGTCCTGCATAGGTACCAAACTTAAATTTAGTATTTACTTACGGGAAGCTTTAAGGACCAAGTTGTAGCAAACCTTAAAATTTTTGTTTTCCAATTAGAGTTCGGTTTTTAAAAAAATATTATTCAATACGATGAAAAATGATAATTTTCATTTCTATGAATCAGTAAAAATAAAAATGTAGTTACAAAATAATTCAAGTTTAAAGTTCAGTCACTCCACTTAAACAGAAGAATATTCTTTTAAAATTTTCTTCATATTCTATTGTTACCAAATAATTCTAACTCAAAATGCACTACTTCTTTTTGGAAAAAATAGTCGAAATAAGGTTTCTTCGTATTGCATAATATATTTAAAAAAACTAAGAACTCTGATGTGTTAAATTGGTAAACAAAAATGCTAATGATGGATTACAAAGATAGTTATTACTGGCCCCTTACTTCTTCTTCATTGCACAAACTTTTTTTCTATTAATTCATGAAATGAAAATTGAAATTTAGGCCAAAAGTTTGTATTTTTAGTTCCAGAAGAAAATGCAGAAAGTATCTATCGGGCATTAAAATATGATAATTTGTCATGTGAGGAATTTGACCGTTGCTGGAGAGCATGTACAAACCATAGACTCTTGGAAATAAAAAACTCTTCTTCCACCTCTGAAATTTTCACTAAATGGCCTCATTATAAGCTCCCAACTGGCCATCGCTTGGTAAGCTAAAAGAATTCCTCCTATTCAGAAATAATAAAAACTTTTAATTCCTAAGGTTGATATGGACTACAGTCATTTGTATCCAAACTCCGGTTCACTTTTGAACAACTGGGAAAAAATTAAGGAAAATCTTTTTAAATTTCTTTCTACTGATAACCATGTCAAAGAAAAAAATATAAAAGATATTTTAAACAAAATCTCTTCAAGAGAACTATCTGAAAGTTTGTTCCTTGTTTAAATGTTAATAATAAACACATTAAACGCTTCTTGTAATAAAGCGTGAGTTGCATTCAGCGTTTTAGTATACTATCTTCTATCAATTGGATTGAAGAGAACAACCTTCAATTCAGCTGACCACAAAATTCTTCACCATTCCATTTCTGACAGTTTCTTTGTTTGTTTTAGGAAACAGTGCTATTTTTTGCACACAGGTGTACAATCAGAATACAGATAATTTATATTAAATTTCTAAACTTTTGTAGGAATATTATCGAACATGCAAAAGGGGTAAAATTTACAACAAGTTTTGCAATATTAAATCCTCTTTAAAACCAAATTCAAGTACTTCTCAATTCCCTTCGATGAACGTAGACGACGCAGAGCAAAATGAAGAAGAAACTCCGAGTTCAGAAAGAGGTACTTTATTTTTATAAAGACATTGAATTTACTCAGAAGATAAATCTAGGAACACTGATTTCCATAGGTAGGTTCAGAAACTTTCAGTTACGAAAAAACGAAAATAGTTTTCTAAAATTATCACAGTAAAAATTTGCCTTAATTGATTTTGTTCCACTCCAAACTTGTTTGTTTCCGAAAATTAAATTTTGCTTATGTTGTATGCTGCTTGTGTAAGTGCCTTCGGCTCAAACTTAACTGTCAAGTTTTTTTCAATACTATTCTATTCAAAGTGGGTCGGAAACATGTTACCAGATATACGATCAAGGACTCGCAGAACGCTTCTATTTGGATAGCGAGTACAATTCAGTCCATTGAGGACCACATCGATTTCCTCAACAAAATGGGTGAGAATGTCAAAACATTCATCATTGCTCACGGTGATTCAATCCTGAACTTTACTGAAATTGTTCTCTATTTTGAAGGAATTAAATTAACGTTTAACAGTTTCATCCAAGCAGTGGATATCTGCTTGAAATGTTTGTATTTATATTAATCTCGAGTACCCAACCTCTTGTTCCTCGTTTTGGGGTTTTAAAGAAACGCAATTTCTACAAAGTAATACAAGTTACTGCTCAGAATCATGATTTAAGATCAGTCCGATTCTAAATGAACGGGGAATGAAAAATGGGAGAAAGGCTTTCAAACAAGAAATACGCAAATTTCAATTCCTAAACGTTTTTCAAAAAAAGCAGAAAACGTATATATTTCTAGATAATAAATAAACCTTTCTTTCATTTTAAATTCCACGGGAATTAACATTTAGAAACGGAGTGAATAAGTGAAAACATTTATTCTTGCTTACAAGTCCTGCATAGGTACCAAACTTAAATTTAGTATTTACTTACGGGAAGCTTTAAGGACCAAGTTGTAGCAAACCTTAAAATTTTTGTTTTCCAATTAGAGTTCGGTTTTTAAAAAAATATTATTCAATACGATGAAAAATGATAATTTTCATTTCTATGAATCAGTAAAAATAAAAATGTAGTTACAAAATAATTCAAGTTTAAAGTTCAGTCACTCCACTTAAACAGAAGAATATTCTTTTAAAATTTTCTTCATATTCTATTGTTACCAAATAATTCTAACTCAAAATGCACTACTTCTTTTTGGAAAAAATAGTCGAAATAAGGTTTCTTCGTATTGCATAATATATTTAAAAAAACTAAGAACTCTGATGTGTTAAATTGGTAAACAAAAATGCTAATGATGGATTACAAAGATAGTTATTACTGGCCCCTTACTTCTTCTTCATTGCACAAACTTTTTTTCTATTAATTCATGAAATGAAAATTGAAATTTAGGCCAAAAGTTTGTATTTTTAGTTCCAGAAGAAAATGCAGAAAGTATCTATCGGGCATTAAAATATGATAATTTGTCATGTGAGGAATTTGACCGTTGCTGGAGAGCATGTACAAACCATAGACTCTTGGAAATAAAAAACTCTTCTTCCACCTCTGAAATTTTCACTAAATGGCCTCATTATAAGCTCCCAACTGGCCATCGCTTGGTAAGCTAAAAGAATTCCTCCTATTCAGAAATAATAAAAACTTTTAATTCCTAAGGTTGATATGGACTACAGTCATTTGTATCCAAACTCCGGTTCACTTTTGAACAACTGGGAAAAAATTAAGGAAAATCTTTTTAAATTTCTTTCTACTGATAACCATGTCAAAGAAAAAAATATAAAAGATATTTTAAACAAAATCTCTTCAAGAGAACTATCTGAAAGTTTGTTCCTTGTTTAAATGTTAATAATAAACACATTAATCTAGTTATAATTATTTTAACTTTTCCAATTAATTGGTTAACATTAACATAAATGTACTTAAAATAATAATGTTTTATAATAATAACTATTAATATATAATTATTTAAATACATATAAAGTTGTTTTTAAAATTTCACATTTAAAGCTTACTAATTTGGTAATTTTTTGTTGTGCTTGGCTTTTTTTCAGATTGTAAAGATGCGGCATTGCTTTGGGCTCTTCATGGATATTTTGTACCTTTCCAAAAAGCATTCAAAAGGGACAAAGAGGGTCGGAAACATGTTACCAGGTATACGATCAAGGACTCGCAGAACGCTTTTATTTGGATAGCGAGTACAATTCAGTCCATTGAGGACCACATCGATTTCCTCAACAAAATGGGTGAGAATGTCCAACCATTCATCATTGTTCACGGTGACTCAATCCTTAAATTTACTAATATTTTCCTGTATTTTGATGGAGTTAAATTTAAATTTAACAGTTTTATCCGAGCAGTGGATATCTGCTTTAAAATTTTTTATTTGTTTAATCTCGAGTATCCAACTGCATGTTCCTCATTTTGGGGTTTCATTGAAACGCAATTTTTTCAAAGTAATAGAAAGAAAGTTTGTACACGGACTCATGTTTTGCTGAATGAGATCCTATAATTTCACTTTTTGTAATATATTTCACTCAACTTTAACACTGTAACTATGTATATTTTTCCTGCCATTCACTTGGCTTATCTGAACAAATAAAGAGTAAAATAAATGTAAACATCTGTTTCATTTAACCCTTTAAGATTTCAGAAAAGAGAAGATAAGAGAAGATAAGAGATGAAAGAACGGAGCTATTGTTATCGGGTTTGTATGAAATGAAAAAGAAGATTCACACTAATTTTTCCTTCTTTTGTATTTTGACGGAGTTCGAGCAACATGACCTAATAAATTTAGATGGCTAAATTTCCTTGTCTTCTTGTTTTTGTTAAATGATTTTTTAATTTCTTGATAGGAAATTAAAAATTCGTTGACAAAGGAATAAGACTGTAAGAAATTTAGCTTTTTTAATTTATTGAAAACAGCATTTATTAATTTAATGAACGCGTTTATTAATTTTAATAAACGTATTCATAAAATTAATAAGTGCTGGTCATTTTTTCTACTAACCCGTTTATTATTTTTAATAAACGAGTTCATTGAATCAATGAACGCGTTTATTAAAAAATAATAAACGCATTCATTGATTCAATGAACGTGTTTATTAAAAAATAATGAACGCGTTCATTGAATCAATGAATGCGTTTATTATTTTTTAATAAACGCATTCATTGGTTCAATGAACACGTTTATTAAAAATTAATAAACGGTTTATTAAAAATTAATAAACGGTTTATTAAAAATTAATGAACGGTTTACTAAAAATTAATGAACGGTTTATTAAAAATTAATAAACGGTTTATTAAAAATTAATAAACGGTTTATTAAAAATTAATGAACGGTTTATTAAAAATTAATGAACGGTTTATTAAAAATTAATAAACGGTTTATTAAAAATTAATGAACGGTTTATTAAAAATTAATAAACGGTTTATTAAAAATTAATAAACGGTTTATTAAAAATTAATAAACGGTTTATTAAAAATTAAGAAACGGTTTATTAAAAATTAATAAACGGTTTATTAAAAATTAATTAACGGTTTATTAAAAATTAATAAACGGTTTATTAAAAATTAATAAACGGTTTATTAAAAATTAATAAACGGTTTATTAAAAATTAATTAACAGTTCATTAAAAATTAATAAATGGTTTATTAAAAATTAATTAGCAGTTCATTAAAAATTAATAAACGGTTTATTAAAAATTAATAAACGGTTTATTAAAAATTAATAAACGGTTTATTAAAAATTAATTAACAGTTCATTAAAAATTAATAAACGGTTTATTAAAAATTAATAAACGGTTTATTAAAAATTAATAAATGGTTCATTAAAAATTAATAAACGGTTTATTAAAAATTAATAAACGGTTTATTAAAAATTAATAAACGGTTTATTAAAAATTAATTAACAGTTCATTAAAAATTAATAAACGGTTTATTAAAAATTAATAAACGGTTTATTAAAAATTAATAAACGGTTTATTAAAAATTAATTAACAGTTCATTAAAAATTAATAAACGGTTTATTAAAAATTAATAAACGGTTTATTAAAAATTAATAAACGGTTTATTAAAAATTAATAAACGGTTTATTAAAAATTAATAAACGGTTTATTAAAAATTAATTAACAGTTCATTAAAAATTAATAAACGGTTTATTAAAAATTACTAAACGGTTTATTAAAAATTAATAAATGGTTCATTAAAAATTAATAAACGGTTTATTAAAAATTAATAAACGGTTTATTAAAAATTAATAAATGGTTTATTAAAAATTAATTAGCAGTTCATTAAAAATTAATAAACGGTTTATTAAAAATTAATAAACGGTTTATTAAAAATTAATTAACAGTTCATTAAAAATTAATAAACGGTTTATTAAAAATTAATAAACGGTTTATTAAAAATTAATAAATGGTTCATTAAAAATTAATAAACGGTTTATTAAAAATTAATAAACGGTTTATTAAAAATTAATTAACAGTTCATTAAAAATTAATAAACGGTTTATTAAAAATTAATAAACGGTTTATTAAAAATTAATAAACGGTTTATTAAAAATTAATTAACAGTTCATTAAAAATTAATAAACGGTTTATTAAAAATTAATAAACGGTTTATTAAAAATTAATAAACGGTTTATTAAAAATTAATAAACGGTTTATTAAAAATTAATTAACAGTTCATTAAAAATTAATAAACGGTTTATTAAAAATTACTAAACGGTTTATTAAAAATTAATAAATGGTTCATTAAAAATTAATAAACGGTTTATTAAAAATTAATAAACGGTTTATTAAAAATTAATAAACGGTTTATTAAAAATTAATTAACAGTTCATTAAAAATTAATAAACGGTTTATTAAAAATTAATAAACGGTTTATTAAAAATTAATAAACGGTTTATTAAAAATTAATTAACAGTTCATCAAAAATTAATAAACGGTTTATTAAAAATTAATAAACGGTTTATTAAAAATTAATAAACGTTTATTATTTTTTAATAAACTGTTCATAAATATCATTCGGAAATAACTCCGATTTTGTTGGTTTTTAATAAATGCGTTCATTGATTCAATGAACGCGTTCATTATTTTTTAATTAACAGGTTCGTTGTTTTAGTGAACACATTCGTTGTTTTAATGAATCGTTCATAAAAATCCTTCGGAGATAATTCGGAAAGATTTTTACGAACAAATTAATGTACGTTAATTGAATCAATGAACGTTGTTTGATTTTAATAAACGGCCATTCATTATCGTTATTATCGTGTTCATTGGACAAATAATAATGTATGGTACATTGTCCCAATGAATAGATTGTTTGATTCCACGTACCTTTTTGGTTCAGTGTGTGCGTAAAAAGTTAGCCAAAAAAAGTAACGAGATCTAAAATATATGCCAAGTTTTATGTTCATGAAGTTTAATATCAAATATCTTAAGTAGAGTAATATCGAAAAAATTCCAAATTATGACAGAAATTTGTTATTTAATGATTAATGATTAAAATTTGGTGGGTTCACTGGTCAAGTTTTCATACATTTTAAATTTGTGATTAATTAAGTATTTAAGAGAAAACTTGCTTTAAAGGAATTTTTAAGAATGTGGGTGGATACCACGCCCCCTGAATGGGAAATTCCAATCCTAAATTTTTTTCTTTTTAAGTACTTCAAGCCCTACCGACCTACTAATTTTCGTTGCTTTTTTTTACACTTCAGATTCTTTGTTGTAGTGAGCTTATATATGATTTATAAGAATTTTTAAGAATGTGGGTGGATGTCACGCCCCCTAAATGGAAAATTTTAGTTTTTCAATTTGTTTCTTTCTAAATACTTCACGTTCTACCAACCTACCAATTTTCATCGCTCTACAACAATTTGAAGTGCTCCATATAATTTATAAGAATATTTAAGAAAGTGGGTGGATGCCACGCCCCCTGAATAGAAAATTGCAGATTTTCGATTTTTTCCTTTGTATGCACCACAAGGCCTACCGTCGGGAAGTGCTCCATAATTTTGATGATCTGTCAGTGAGTCAGTCAGTTACGGTTTTTGCGATTTTTGAATTCCTATATGTCGGAAATTACGAATGCTAAAGAGTTGAAATTTTTTGAGCCACATGTGTTTGATCAGTTCAGCAAATGCTGCGAATTTGAAGTTTATGACTTTATTGGTACTGAAGTTAGAGGGGGGTTGAAAATTGGCTGGGCACTACCGTGCCCTTTGATTGTGCCATTTACGATATGTACCCACGGGAATAACTAAAAAATAAGACAATCATTTTCTTTAAAATGCCAAACTCTTTTCTCTGTTATTTGATTTTTTAACAAAAACTTGATGTACCTACTTTATTCCAACCACTTTTAAAATAACAGGAATAGTATTCAAACCGATTAAACAATTTTCGATCAAATTAAAACAAAAACAATATTTGCTGTACCTATGAACCTTATCCCTTGAACACAAACACAATGAATGTAACTGTAGATGGTAGCAAAAGTTAGATTTTGTAAAACTCTGCTCCACCATTTTTTAGTCGCTTATTTAAAGCTTAATTATTGTTAATTATTGCAAGGTTAAACCTCGAAATCTTTGCATTAGCAACCCTATGAGCAAGTAAAACAAAATAAATCTTACCGTAGCCATATACATTAGGCCGGTATAGTCCAGTGCCAGTCATATTTTGTTTTAGCCATGCAAATTTTGGGGTAGTTTCGACTTTCGATATTTTCCCTGCTTTATGCTTTCGAGAGTGCTGAATCCGAATCTGAGGTTTGTGACTAAAATTTCGTGACGCAACATGTAAAAAAAAACAATAATGCATTTTTTTCGAGTTCATATGGCTCGAAAACTATGATTTCTTCGTAAATTTCGACAAAATACAATATTGAAAGTACATATACACAATTTCTAACAAATCTCTGTCAAAGATTTGTTCTGCGACAACCCATATTTGGACTCAAGCGCTAGTTAAAAATTGACGTATTTGTATTGTTTCCGAAAATCCACTCGAAAACGCACTATAATGTACTTTGTTTGACAAAATTTGAATTTTTGACTCAAAAATTAATCAAGATATACCTACTTTTCTGATGGTTTTTGATTTTCTGAGTTTGAATCTGGCCTCAGGGGGTTATATATGTTCTCAAGGTATTTTTTATTAAGTGGTCATTTTGAAGAATGAACCTTTTCCTTCAAAATTCTTCCACATAATTTGCTCGCTAATAAGGGCCCTTTTGAGCACATATTGACTGGATTGATAACATATTTTCGAATAAGGCAGTTTAAGACGAAAGCTTACAACTACATAAATAATGATGCCAAGAAGATAAATGTAGGTATTTAAAGGATTCAAAATGAATTTCGAAGAAAAATTGTCATATTTCAGAATAACTAACAAATTTATTTGAAAAACTTACCTCGAGATATAGTATAACCCTTCTTTGTGCCCTATTACACGACGACTTTAGAGACATGACTTTTTTCGAAATTCAATGAGTGCGAACGAGAAAAAACATCTGATCTCACCTTCGCACTCATTTAATTTCGAAAAAAGTCATGACTCTAAAGTCGTCGTGTAATAGGGCACTTACTTTCATCGAAAGCGCATTTTATTTTTCAAAACATTAGATTCAAATATGTCAAAAACGCAATGAGCTACAGCGATTTTGAGGCCAGATTTAAATTCAGCAAATCAAAATAGAGTGTCAATTTAGCAAAGCAACTTTGATACATAGAAAAATGAGCTGATGGATCATTTTTCGTTAATTAGTTGCGATAGTTTCGAGTTTGTCGTTCTATGTGCTCTGCTAACTTGATATCAAGTTAGCAAAGCAACTCTCACGGATTGAAAAAAGGGTAGGTGGATAATTTTCATTAACTAGTTGTGACAATTTTGAATTTGTCATTCTATGTTTTCTATGATTTTTTTTCGAAACCGGTAAAAACTTATAGGAAAGTCAATTTGTTATTCATAAATAAATTGCCGGTAATTAGTCGTCAATTAGTTGTGATAAGTTCAATTTTGTCGTGCGATGTTTTCTATGTATTTTTGGGTGATTTTTTTTCTACTAGTTTCAAGTTAGGAAAATGGATGGGTGTATAATTTTCCGTTAGTTGATCGTTAATTAATTGTGACAATTTCGAATTATGTCGTTCAATTTTTTCTATATTTTTTTGGGTGCTTTGCTAACTTGACACAACTCGGAAAGCTTGAAAAACTTTTTATACTTAATGTTTTACGGCTTAGTAATTTGCCATTAATTAGTCATTAATTAGTTGTGAAAAATTAAATTCAATCTTGCAATTTTTTCTATGTTATTTTTAATTCTTCGTTAGCTTCATGTCCAGTTAGCAAAGCACCATCTTAAAAGGGATAAAAACTGCTTATACCGAACTGTTTATGGCTTAATAGTTTGCCACTAACTAATCTTCAATTAGTTGTGACATTTTTGAATTTAAAGTGCAATGTTTTCTATGTTTTTTGGGTTCCTTAGTAGCTTGACATCAATTTGGCAAAGTACTACCTGAAATTATAATGAAAATGAAAACTGTTTATAAAGGATGGTTTATGGTTTAATAATTTACCATTAACAGGCCGTTAATTATTTGTGATAATTTTGAATTTGTCGTTCTATATTTTCTATGTTTATTTTTGAAAAGTGGTAAAATCTTCCAAGACTTAATATGTTATTCCTTGATAATTTGCCATTAATTAGTCGGTAATTAGTTGTGAAAAACTCAATTTTGTCATGCGATGTTCTCTATGTAATTTTTGGTGACTTGATTTCTATGAGCATCAGGTTACCAAATCAACTTTCACTAATCGAAAAATGGGTAGGTGTATAATTTGCCGTTAATTGCTTGTGACAGTTTCGAATTTATCGTTCAATATTTTCTATGTTTTTTTGGGTGCTTTGCTAACTTGACACTTGCCCACCTCCATGCCTGGGCGAAAAGCATTTTGGAGAAAAGGCCGCAATTACCTTTATATAATTGAATTTTACTCATAAACTCCCCAAAAATTAAGTAATAAATGGATTTATTGTATTAGTCTTTGGCTATGAGTAATTTTTCCAGTTATTTTCTTAAAAATACTTCTACTTAATTTTAATCATGTAGATCCGAGCATTTGAAGCTAAGCTAGAATTTTTAAAGCTTATTAAATCGACGTTTCTTAAAGATTTTGTTATTTTCTTTAAATCTAAATCAATTAAAGATGAAATATTTAGGTAAGTGCCCCTCCCATAACATCTAACTATACAAAGAATACTTGAAATTTCTTAGAGCATGTTAAGGGCAATAACTTTTAAACATTGTTTTTTAAAACTGTGGAATTTTTCATTGAAAACCAAATCGATTTGGCACTAAATCTGCTCTCTAGTAAGAAATAATTTGACAATTCTCATAAAATGTTATACAGTAATGCCGCCTGCCATTTATCTTTTAATTAAAGATTTGTGAAAAGTGAGATGCATGGGTTGTTTACTCAAAAAGTTTTAAATAATTTCGTGAAATGGAAAGTCAGGAAAATGGAAACGTGAAGTGCTCTTTTGGCTATTAAAAAAACATTTTATAAATGTAACAAAAAAACATTTTTAGAATACATTTCATTAAATAAATATTGTATGGTTGGTAGACTATACTTCATAGCATCATTTCTGTAGTCAGTCTTCTCTTACTTTTGAATCAGCGCTTGAACTAGTGCTTGAGTTCAAATGGACTGTTACAAAAAAATCGTTAAACAGACATTTTTTGGAATTATGTATGCTCTTAATATTGTACTTTGATGAAATTTACATAGAATTCGTAACTAAGCCACAAGTGAGAAACTCCAAAAAATGCATTTTTGCATCATTTTCTACATTTTTTTCCGGTTTGCGTCACGCAATTTTAGTCGCAAAGCTCAGATTTGGACTCAGCACCCTTGAAAACATAAAGCAGGGAAAAAATCAAAACTAAAACACAACAAAAATAGGTCATTCTTTATAGGGAAGAATAACTTGACGATCACATAGAAATGACATTCAAAGAGGACATCTGCTCTAAAAACTCAATTTTTCTTGAGTTTAATTTCTTATAAGTCCAAGAAAAAAGCAATATAACCTCTTTAAATTTTATAGTAGCTAGTTTTTTTTTGTTTAAGTTATAAATACAAAATACAAGCTAAGCTATCTATGTACATAAATTCAAACATCGTTACCAGCACAACTGCTCCAAGTACATATAACTAACAATTGTCTAGCTAATCCCTTAAATCCTCATATTAACCAAATGAATTCCTAAATTCATAGCATTTTAAACCATCACCATTGCAAGAATTATTTTTTTGCCGCTGCAATCTACAAATCCGTATAAATATATTTTCAATTGATACCAAATGCCACCACCCCATTCGCCTTTTGATTTGTATATAAATACAAAACCGCTTCTTTATCGCCCATTCATTTGCGCTTTCCAATGTTGGACAGAATAACATGCCACACAAGCAACCCTCTTTTCTCATGTGTGTTCTATATCTCGCGACCAGCTATTGACACACGCCACTGCCGATTGCCAACGCTAGGCACATTCGCCCCCTGTCTGGGATGATGCTGGTAATCCCATCTGTATCCGCAAGAAATACCATATCTCACCGATTCCAGATCCCGAGAGAGAGACCACTTGCCTGTCTATCTGTCCGTTAGCCGCCAGTTTGTTCGTCGTTTGGTCCGCGTCACTGCCCTCACCACCTACAGTCATCGTCGGTCGTCGTCTGCCTGTGGGAAGTGCCGCACACTCTGCTGGCACAACAGAGTCCGGACTCGAATAAGGATTGCGTGTGAATGCGCTTTTATCCTTCGTCTATTTGTTAACTACTATATTCGATTTTTTTTTGCTCGTTTGTACTTTTGTGGCACGATTTTTGTTGCTTTTAGGAAATTGCTTGCTCATTCGAGCACGCTGGGAATTGTTGCACTTGTGCAAACGCCATTTGTGGCCGGCAATTGGATTCGTAAACTAATCTCTATTGGAACGCGAAAGCATTTCGCTTGCTAATTACGAACGCCCAATCAAACCAATACTCCTAGTTGAATGGCGCCCAATGTGGAACCTCCACTTGTGTCGTTGAAATCAACAAAAAAAAAGGGTTTCGGTGAGCGAGCGATGAAATTTAAATTTTTAATTGAATTTGCATGTTTAAAATCTCGCAAAGTATTTTATTTTTAGAATCATAATCACTGAGCGATTGTTTACTTTGCTTCTGATGATGGGAGACTGAGCACCTGCGGGTGTGTTACTATAGACAGAGAAATGGAGCCAAAACAATCCATTATCCCAAAGGTTCGCACATCTACTCGTATTAATTAACAAAAACAAATTGTATATAGTATTCGCATTCTTGTAAACAAATTGTAGGACTTTTGATAGCAGATACACGAATGGTAGGTATACAGTTAGGCAAAACAGAGAGAACCGCCATCAAAATCAGCGCTAGTTTTGCAGATGACAGTTTTGTAATTAACTGCACGCATTTTGCAGGAGCACAGGATCACGATAGTATAGTCGGTTCTGGTATTCTGGTTTATATGCATAAAGTGAATATATATTATATATCCGGTGATGGTATATATTAGGATTAGAGAGAGAGAGCTGAAGCTTGTGAATACTCACATCAAAAACAGGGACTGGGTGTTGGGATTGGGATAGGGAGAATGTTGTGTGCAGATGACAGGCCCACATTGTATTTGCACTCTGTTTGGTTTGGTTCGGTTTGGTTCAATTTCTGTTTCTGTGCCAGGGATTGGAAGGTAATTAGATTGGCGCTGTGAATAGTTTGGCATTGATTCGTTTGTTTGTTTCGATGGCCGAATGCAAATAATGGAGGCTTGGTCAGCCAAATAAATTGAGAAAATGCACGTTGTGAGTTAAATATTGCTACGTTTGTGATTTTTTTTTTTTTATTAATGTGAATATAATGTGGGGCTTTTTACACCTTAGGTGGTTTTTTCAAACAGATTTGCTGACTAGAAGGTCATAATATTCATAGATTCCTTAGGGTTTTCATTTTTTTTTTATGGGTGAGAAGGAGATTGTTGGTTTTTTTTCACACTGCAATTCAGCTGCATTCAAATATAGTTTTACGGTCTGTATACAAAAATATTTCCTCAATTAAATATTAAGACCAATAGCGAAAACTTGAAATAAAAATAAAGATTTTCCTTATGTCTATAAGTAAGGAAATGACCAAACTGCCATTTTGTACATTATTTTTATACCAAAACTAAAAAATTTTCTATCAATCATCACTTTCTTACTTACTTAAGGTGGTGCTACAATCTGGGGTGAATCAGGGCCTTAACCAACAAGCTTTTTCCAGCTGGCTCGATTTATAGCTAGCTGTCTCCTGATTTGCACGCCATGTTGGTCCTCTTGCGCTTCCTGTTACGCTCAGTGGCGTATTTACCCTAGGACCTTAAGAGCCTTAAGAGTGGCACATTGCGTGGGGTGGCACACTGTGTGGGGCAGCACTCAGCCTTGGGTGCAAATTATAAAAGTCTTTTTCCGGTGTGCCCAGCGGAATATCATTAAAACGGTGTGATAAAGGTCATACTCGTATTATGTAAGTATATTTATCATACTAATATACTGACTTATTATAATTATTGGAATATTTAGTTTTAGAGCTACCTTTCAAAATAGGAACGCAACAAAGGAAAAACAAAGTATGGGAGTGTGTGGGCAGGCTAAATGAACTGGGCAAGAATAACTATGTCACACTTCACTGGGTACCTGGTCCCGTTGGCATACAGGGCAATGAAGAAGCAGACTCCTTAGCAAAAAAAGGAGCAATGTAACCCATAATAGGGCCAGAGCCTTATTGCGGATTAGGAGAAAACGTGATTAAAAACAGCAGAGAGGGAGAAAAGATCAAAAATCTGGAAAGAGCTCCCTAAGCTGAGGCAGGCCAAATATCTACTTGGGTATTACAACCAAGCACGATTCCAATCCTGCATCAGCTTAAATAGAAATAGACGAAGAATAATAACGGGATTCCACACAGGCCACTGCAAGTTAAGGAGACACCTCCGAATTCTTGACCTGGAAAACAGTGCCATATATGCAGATTTTGCAATGAGCACAAGGAAACCCCGAACCACATATTGGGTAGATGTGATGCACTTGTGCATCAAAGACAAAGGAATCTGGGAAATCACCAGATAGAGGAGAAAGAACTATCCTCTCTAAAAGTACTCCAAATACTCAAGTTTCTTAAAGAAATCAATTTGGAGGATGAGCTGTAGAATGAGTAACCTCATCAAGCTCTAGTATGGGGGCACAATAGATCGTAAGGTCGCAATGCATTACACCCTTAAACTAATTCATTCATTCATTCAAGGAAATTTAAGGAGGATAAATATTTTGGTAACCTTTATAGAGACTAATCACGAAATCTTTTAATACTTTTATAGATTGCTAAAACGCATTCCGCATTCAAAGCATTATTCTAATAAAATATGTTTCTATGCGTGTTCCTTATAGAGTTTACGCAACAAATTAGCATTTACTTAGCTACAAACTTTTTTAGTAATCAAATGAGCGACTAAACACCTCAAATGTTCGCATACTAGATTGTTCGGAACGTAATGCTACATTCACTTAATTAAGTCAACCAACAAGCTTCTTCCAGCCGGCTCGGTTTCTAGCTAGCTGTCTCCAGTTTCGTACGCCAAGTTGAATGAGGTCCTCTTCCACTTGCGTGCGCCACCTTTTACGCTGTCCACCTCTACTGCGTTGTCCCACGGGGTTGGATTCAAAGACTTTCCGGGCCGGAGCATTGGTGTCCATTCGTTCTAGGTGACCCAGCCATCTTAGTCGTTGGCTTTTCACTTTTGTGGCTAGGTCAGCCCATACAGTTCGTGGTTGTATCTTCTCCTCCATTCCCTATCTATGCAGACGGGACCAAAAATCACCCGGAGAATTTTCCTCTCGAATCAGCCTAACGCGTTCTCATCCACCGTTAGCAGTGTCCATGCCTCTGCACCATACATCAGGACAGGGATGATAAGCGTCTTATACAGGGACAGTTTAGTTGCTCGAGAGAGAGCTTTGCTTCTCAATTGCCTTCTTAGCCCGAAGAAACAGCGATTGGCAAGAGTAATTCTTCGTTTGATCTCAGCACTGGTATCGTTCGCTGAGTTTATAGCGGATCCTAGGTAGACAAAGTCTCTGACCACCTCAAAATTATAGCTGTCTATAGTGACGTTCTGTCCTAGACGTCGGTGTTGGGTGTCCTTTCTTGTTGACAGCATATATTTCGTTTTGCTTTCATTCACCGTTAAACTCATCTTCTTGGATTCCTTTTCAATGCTCACAAAAGCACCACTAACATCACGCTTTGTTCGTCCTATTATGTCAATGTCATCAGCGTAAGCGAGTAATTGGACGGACTTTTGAAGGATTGTGCCTCTAGTGCTGACGTGAGAGTTTTGCACTATTCTTTCAAGAACGATGTTGAAGAAGTCGCATGACAGCGCGTCGCCTTGCCTAAAATCTTTTTTGACATCAAAGGTGTCGATGAGGTCTTTGCCGACCTTGATGGAGCAGCGTGCATTCTCCATCGTCATCCTGCACAAACGGACGAGTTTGGCAAGGATGCCAAGCCTCCAAATTGCTCTATATAGCTCGTCTCTATAGATGCTGTCATACGCGGCCTTGAAATCGATAAAAAGATGGTGGGTATCGATTTGAAACTCCTGGGTTTTCTCCAAGATCTGCCGTAGTGCGAATATTTGGTCGATGGTGGACTTCCCTGGCCTAAAGCCACACTGATATGGACCTTTCATGTTGTTGACGAATGGCTTCAGGCGTCACAAAGTACGGCAGCGAAGATCTTGTAGGCGATATTAAGAAGACTGATGCCTCTGTAGCTGGTGTAGTGCAGAGGATCGCCTTTCTTGAGGATCGGGCAAACAATGCTGAGGTTCCATTCATCGGGCATGCTTTCCTCCGACCATATTTTACAGATGAGCTGGTGCATACTCCTAACCAATTCATCGCCAACCGCTTTGAATAGTTCAGCCGCAAGGCCATCAGCTCCAGCAGCTTTATTGGACTTAAGTTTAGATATGGCTATCCTCACTTCGTCAAGATCGGGTGGACGGAATTGTTGGCCTACGTCGTCCAAGTTGAATGGTGCAATTTGCATGTAAGCGGAATTCGGTTCGTCATCGCCGTTATACAATTTGCAGAAATGATTTTTCCATATCTTCAGCACCGACTGCGATTCCACCACCATGTTCCCCTGATCGTCTTTGCAGGCTTCGGTTCGGACCTTGGGAGGTTCTTTTTACTTTTTGGTAAAACTTCCGAACTTCATTCCTGCAGTGGCATCTCTCTAACTACTCGATCGCGCGCTTCTCATGCTCTTTCTTCTTCCTTCTAAGAAGCTTGTGTTCCTCTCTCCTCTTCTGCTCCTGCAGTGGCATCTCTCTAACTACTCGATCACGCGCTTCTCATGCTCTTTCTTCTTCCTTCTAAGAAGCTTGTGTTCCTCTCTCCTCTTCTGCTCGTAGAGCTCGCGAGCAGCTCTGGTCCTTCTATGCAGCGCCGCTTTGTATGCCTGTTGTTTGGCTGCATGTACTTGCCGGCATTCTTCATCGAAGCAGGGGTTTCGCTGTGGTGGTCGTGCAAAGCCCAGCACGTCAGAGGCGGCATCTCTGATGGCTTCCTGGCAGTTTTTCCACTGGTTCTCGATGTTTGCGGTTGGTGGCAAAGGACTAGTTAAGAGGGCGCGAGAGACTCGATCGGAAAAGGACCTGGCGATTTCCTGCGACTGTAGCCGTCCGACGTCGAACTTCCTCACAGTATTTCCCTGTTTTGGCTTTGGTCTGGATATCCGTAGCATTACCTTTGCTACAACGAGGTAGTGGTCCGAGTCAACGTTGGCTCCTCGGAACGTTCGGACATCCTTGATACTGGAGGAGTGCCTTGCGTCGATCGCAATGTGGTCAATTTTGTTGGCGGTTGATTGACCAGGAATTCGCCATGTCCCCTTATGTATATCGAGATGCGGGAGCTGCGTACTAGCTACCACAACGTGCATGCGTGCATATGAGGCTTATGTTTGGCGAATTTAGCCTTGATGCAAATTGTCGTGAGGCGCTCGTTCACATAGTTGAAACTCAAGACTTTTTGCCTGTCCGCCTCTAACGACGAATCCACATCCAAAGAGACGCTGCCCTTGTGGTCGGTAACAGTCACCGTAGTAGATATCACAGTCTTTCAGTTTTCTCTTGCCCGGCCCATCCCATCGCACTTCTTGGATGGTGGTGATGTCTGCTCTGTAGCAGTCTAGGGCCTCCGCTAAATGTTCGGCTGCACGTGGTATATAGAGAGACAGACCATTCCACGTGCAGATCCGAAGTTCGTTGTCCTTATTTCGTTTGCTTGGTTCGTCAACAGTAAATCCGTCCGTATCCGAGGCTTGTTGGTGCTTCGCAACTAAGATAGCTTTACGTGGCCGGGAAGTCACCCCGACGGCACGACCCCCAACCTGGAGGACCAGACCCTTACAATATAACTCCAAGGGTGGGGAGCCGGATTAACCGCTCCTTATAGACCTGAGCTCCGAATATGTCGTAGTAGCCCGTATAAGGTGTTCACTAAGTAGTTCAGCCTAACTGGACCTGTAGACGCCACCGTTGATTCCATCTTGAGAATTCTTCCGCTGCCGCCTGGATTCAGGAGAAGTGCCTTAGTGGGAATACTCATCCCCCCCTCTCTCGTTTGCTGCCCCCTAAAACCGTCCACAGGGATTGGAACCCCATCTTCAGTTAAAGGTACTAGGCACCCGATGTTCACCACTTGGAGGTGAGAGTAGGAGTTGATAGACAGAGGTTCGCTTTGAAAAAAAGCTTGTGGACGCTTGTGTCCTCTTGAATGCACCGTGTCTACCCTTTGAACATCAGTATGAATTGAATACTGACGCGGTTATTTGGCCCCAGTCAAAATTACCAGATTTACAAATATCTGCTAAAATTTGGACACGATAAGTGAAGAATATTTCTATACATACTTTTGGGCGCTGAATTAAAATATTCACATTGGGCTTACGAGAAATTCTCGTTAGAAAATGAAAAAAATAACAGTTTTTCGCAATTTTTGAGGTTATGTAACTAACTACAAGAGGTAAATTTTTTTGTCAGTAAAATTAGTAGAAATTCCTAACAGCACTAATCTTTTTCTTCAAAATCATGTTAATATTTTTGTTACTCTGAGATATATCCTTAAATAGATATTAGTCATCACCATTGTTCACTATTTGGCCCGGGGTGTCAAATCTTTAAATACACCATTGGTTACGCTGTCCTCGTCTGCACCGCCCTCCAACGGGGTTGAATTCAAAGACTTCCGAGCTATGGAGCATGGATGTCCATTCGCTATAGGTGACCCAGCCAGCTCAGTCGTTGGCTATTTACTTTTGAGGCTAGGTTGGTGTGGCTGTACATGTACACGTACAACCCGTACAGTTTGTAGACGGGACCAAAACTACCCGGAGAATATTCCTCGCAAAACTGCCTAATGCGTTCTAGTCCACCGTTAATAGAATCCATGCCCTTGCACCATACATCAGGAGCGGGATGATAAGCGTCTTATGCAGCGACACTTTAGTTGCTTGAGAGAGGGCTTTGCTTTTCAATTGCCTTCTTAGCCCAAGGAAACAGCAATTAGCAAGAGTAATTCTTCGTCCGAACTCAAAACTGGTATCGATCGATAGCGGAGTCTGGGTAGACAAAGTCTCTGACCACCTAAAATTATAGCTCTCTATAGTAACGTCCTGTCCGTTTTATTCATTCACGGTAAAACCCATCTCCTTGGCTATAGATATACGCAGCCTTGAAATCGATGAAAATGTGGTGGGTATCGATTTGAAACTCCTGAGTTTTTCCCTAGATCTGCCGAATATTTGGTCAATGGTGGACTTTCCTGGCCTAAAGCCACACTGATATGAACCCATCAGATTGTTGACGAATGGCTTTTAGGCGATGGTGGAAAATATTTTGTACCCGATGTAAACGATGCCTCTGTGGTTGTTCCAGTCCAGAGGATCATCTTTCTTCAGGATAGGGCGAACAATGCTGAGGTTCCATTCATCCGGAATGAGTTCCTCCTACCATAGATATTTAGCAGATAAGCTGGTGCATAGTATAGGTGTATAGGCCAAAGTCTTGCAGGAATTTTAATTATTTGGAAGAAATTAGGAGGGCACGTCATTTAAAATAAAACAATGACATTTTTAAGGACCACCCTATATATGTATAAATATGTCTGCATACATATACGCACATTTTCTTAAAGACAAATTTATTATAAAAACGCCGAAATGACATTTTACCAAACACTAATTCTCTTCCAAATACAAACTTCAACCTAACTATATGCAGCTTAAATCTTCAATGTTTGAAGAGGTTAAATCTTCCAAAATTATGTAAATACAAGAGTATAGTTACATTCTTGCCGCCAAAACAACAAAATATTATGTTCAACATGAATTTTTTAAATTTTGATCATTTTTCTCTCTTTTCCTTTGGCGAAGCAACCAAACCTGTTCCTTTTTTGGTATGCGCCTACTAATGCTTCAGAAATACGTAAGCCCAAATGAACCGTTAAATGAAGATCATTATAAGAGGTATAATGTCATGCCCTTTTATGGATTTTGGATTCATCTGATTCTTGTTCATATCTACCGACTGGGAGTGTTTTAAGTAAGCATTTTGTGTCCAAACTTTGGGTTACATCAAAGAATACACCTTAAGAAGAGGATAAACAATAAGATATAGATACGTAATACGTTACTCCTGAGGGAGATGATGTTTATACGCATAATTTTCATGTTTTGTTTCCTTAAAGAGATTTTTTTGTTGTGCGAATTTAGGGATTACTGTGGGCTTTAATGTTTGGTTTGTATCTTCAAAGTAACATGACGCCGAATACCGTTTCCTTTGTTTATATCGATATTTTTTGTCATACATTGTTAGTATTATAAAAGATATAAGGGGCTTGCACAATGCACAATATCAAATTTCTTTTTTGAGCAAATATTTATTTTAGGCGTATGAACCCACTCATATTAAATTGACAATAACATTCAAACAGTTCGTTTATCCCATTGTTTTTTTTTTTTTTTTTGAAAACATTAGTAAGAAGGTTTCTATGAAGGATGTAGGTTCTAATGAAACATCAAACATGACATAACAATGACAGAAAAACAAGCAACTTCTTTGGAGTATTAGCTGCACTGAAAAAAAGGCATATCGTTTAAATATTTTATTCATATCAAATCACATGTTTCATATCAATTTATGAAAACTTGACTGGAAGTCGCCTATTTACGATACTAGAAACATCACACCGACATTTTTAAGGTTGGTTACATATGGCGTTTTTCTTTTTTGGCTCTCAGCAAAGCTCTGAGCAGAGGCTGAGTGATCAGAGCAGAGCTCCGAGCAGATTATGATAACATTCCTCAGATTTAATTATGAAATACACTTGAGCACTGAACTGTCATTTCATAGGTGTTTTGGTAAATTTCGTGAAATTTCTTGCAAATTTTTGCAAATGACGGACGACTGTCCAGGGACTGTCCAAAGAATAATCCATTTTAAATTATGTATCACTAAAAAAATAAGTGAAGTTGGCTTCGCTCAGCGTTTCGCTCGATTCGCTCGGTCATTTAGCTCCGATGGAAAAAAGAAATACACTTTATATGCTCTGATATGTCTAAACTAAAAAAAAAACAGAATTTTTGTTTGACAGTTCAGTGATCTCCTCTGAGTTAAAAAAGAAAAACGCCAATAGAATAATATCAAAAAATTGACATTTTCTTCAAGAGGACGATTCAAGAGGACATAAGCCTCCACAAGCTTTTTTTCAAAGCTAACCTCTGTCTATCAACTCCTACTCTCACCTCCAAGTGGTGTACATCGGGTGACGAGTAACTTTAACTGAAGATGGGGTTCAAATCCCTGTGGACGGTTTTAGGGTGTAGCAAACGAGAGAGGGAGGGATGAGCATTCCCACTCAGGCACTTCTCCTGAATCCAGGCGGCAGCGGAAGAATTCTCCAGATGGAATCAACGGTGGCGTCTACAGTTACAGTTAGGTTGAACTACTTAGTGAACACCTTATATGGGCTACTACGACATATTCGTATCTAAGGCCTATAAGGAGTGGTTTATCCGGCTCCCCACTCTTGGAGTTATACTTAGGGTCTGGTCCTCCAGGTTGGGGGTTGTGGGTCGGGGTAACTTCCCTACCACGGAAAAACAAACTGGTTCCGAAACGACTCAACCAAGGAAGACTTCTACGATCTCCTCGAGAGTACGTATGATAGGTGCCCCAAGTACGACGTCAAGATCATTCTTGGCGACTTCGACAACAAAATCGGAAAGGAGGGCATCTTTGCTTCGATTGTCGGAGGTCACAGCCTGCACGACAACACTTCCGGTAACGGACTCAGGCTGATTGACTTTGCGGTGGGGCTTAACATCATCATAGCCAGCACTCGATTCCCACACGTCAATATACAGAAAGGCAACCAGATTGAGCATGTTGTGATAGTCGCCAGACATGCTTACAGTATCCTGGATGCCCCAATGTTCCGAGGGGCCAGCGTTGACCCGGACCATTACTTGGTTGTACCTCAAGTACGTATGCGGATATCTATGACACCATAACACCGAGTGGATGCTGTGAAAAGACTTGATTTCAAGAAGTTAAAATCGACAAGATATTTACTCACGAAGTCTCTCTTAACCTTTCAGAAACTCCGCCAGAAGCACCAACAGCAGAGGACCAATGAAAACACTGCCATAACAAGCCATCAGAAGTGCTGCCACTGATGTGCTGGGTTTCACTAGGCGACCACCACGAAACCCCTGGTTCGATTAAGAATGCCGGTTGGCACATGCAACCGAGCCGAACTATTGGGGACTGTTTTGGTAGAGGGGATTTTAGAAAGCTCTACTGAAGGGTGAGGCAATCTACCCAGGGCTACAAGGCCAGAACGGAAGCCTGCCGAGACGAGAGTGGGAATATGGTAGTAGACACACAGTTGGTGCTGAGGATCTGGAAACAACACTTTTCTAGACTGCTTAACGGTGAAGATGGCCAAAATTGACACGCTGTTCCTGTTAGACAGAACCATTCATTCAACCTGGATGATGATGGTCAAAATTTCCGTTCACCCGACCTAAATAAAGTGCGGTTAGCGATAGCCAAGCTTACAGCGTACAAGGCTGCTGGTGCACATGGCCTTCCAGCCAAGCTATTCAAAGCAGGGGGAGATGACATGGTAGGGAGTATGCTCCAACTTATCTCCAAAAGGAAAGGAGATGCTCTGCCTTGTGCCAACTAAAGAGGTATAAGTCTCCTCAACGTCGCATACAAAATCCTGTCATCTGTACTCTTGTCACGGTAAAATTTGCCGTGACAAAAATCGTTCTTTCTGTTGTCCAAATTCGCGTTCCTACCTTTCCAGTCTTTTTCTTTCCTAACAGGTGGTTCTTTCAATGTACTGAGAGAGAGAAGGGCAGCCACACGGAGAGAATTGAAAAATCACCAATTGAAAAATTTTCAGTTGCAATTTACGAATCATGTTTTATTCGTAAATCAAGGCATTTTGTTCCCAAAATAATACAAAAACTGGTAATTTAACATTCAAAACGTAGCAATTTACAAAATTTGTTTCTTCGTGATTTGCAATAAAAGTCCATAATTCAAGCTTGTACTTTTCATAGCAAAATACAACTTTTTGAGCGTAATTTACTCTCCAAAGGAATAATATCACAAACAGCATTTAAAAATATCGATTTGCGATAAATATTAAGTAATTTACATCATGCACAATCACTGATTTACGTTTTGTTCCGTCGCAATTTGCAACTCGAGAATAGTCGCAAATCACCAACAAAAAAATCCTAAATCACGACTTTCTTGTCGCAATTTACTTTTCGAAGAGATAGAGCACCACAACATGGCAGGTATCTAATCATCAATGTGTGACACCAACGATCTGTAATGCAAATTGGTCTGGTGGTTGCATGCTCGCTCCGCTACTGGAGGGTTGCGAGTTCAAATCCAAGTAGAGTCAAGCGCAAAGTATTTATTTCAAATAAAATAAATTAAATGTGTATACCTGCAAAATGAAGGGTAGAGCAGCAGCAGGATTGATCTCTCCAAGTGGCAATATCACGAAATAAAAGTGGTGATCACAAATCTTTTTTGCAAATTTACAAATTGTGCAATTGAGGAATATTTGGATCAAATTGCGATTTGTTGTTCGCAAATTTTGTTTTCTCTCGATAGCATAATTGATACTTAAAGAGGGTTGATTTACGATTTTTGAGTATCAATATCTTCATTTTGGTCAGTTTTGCAAATTGCAAATAAATAGTCGTAAATTACGAAATCCCGAGCCAAGGTATAAATCGGGATTCAATTTTCGTAATTTGCAGCTCATTTTTCGTGATCTGATCCAAGAATTCTTTCCGTGCATGGTCCATCAGCCATTGGTTCGCTCTCTCAGTATCTTGTTGAAACAAAAATCGTTTATCACTCCTGGCACTAGAGTGGGTGAGTGATCCACTCCATACTAAATAACAGACGGGTGGTCTGATTGTATCCAAAACGCGGGTGACAGATGGTCCCCGAATATTGACAAGTAACTGACAGACGGGCGGTCTGTTCTAAACCATAATCCAAAAAAAAGCTTGGGTGACAGTTGGTCCCCAAACCCATGATGTTACTCCTAAGAGAATGGCCGAGTGCCCAACATATCTTACTTAACAATAATACTGTAAGAGATGGAACGTTATCGTCTTATTCCCCCAAGCCCCTCAAATCTAACAAAAATCCACCGAAGTAGTTTGCTTAGAATCGCGAGTAGGGAAATAATTGCCAACTTACCTCTCCGAAATTAAAAATATTGGTTATGGTTACTCATTGTTTGTTTTCGCTTCCGAAGTTCTCTTTTGATTTTTTTGGGTTTGCTTGAGAATTTTGGAGGGGAAAAATGTAGTCGTTATTCGAAATTGAATTGTTTGACCTTTTGCGCTTTCTTTTCTTCTTTTGATTTTCTCAAAAACAGTGGGAAAAATAGTGGGAAAATGGTTGAATGCGTTCATCGTATTCGCCGCTCCTGGAAGTGAAACCAGCGATCGGCGAATTAGAGGATGACGAGGCATAAACCAAATATATATGCGAGTAAGTAGGACCGCTGGATTGCGTAAACGGTAGCGCTCTTCAGCAACTTAGCTGAGAGTAGCTTACAAATGCCTTGATCGAAATCCGCGGCTTCCGATTGGCTGAAAGCACGGGGGATGAGAACAAGAAGTGGTTCGGATTCAGATAGACATCGAAAAATCTGGACGGACACTTCTTGTCAGAAGACCATACAAATCGAGTGCGAGAAATTTAGAAGACGAGGAGAAAGTGGAAAAGATTAAAGAATTTAATTTTTGTAGAAAAGTAAAGTAAAGTGAAGTAAAGTATAGGAAAATTGAATTGGAGTTTGGAAGAAAATAAAGTGAAATTAATTGGAGTTAAGAAGAATTAAAGGAGAATTTCGAAGCAGAAGAAAAAAAAAAAGGAGAGAAGTTGGCGAAAAGGAAATTTTCTACAGGAGGGAAAGTTGGCAATTTTTCTTTATCCAACATAGAAAAAAAAGATAAGTAATTGGTTTCATTAGGTAGATTTGCAAATTGTTTAAGTTGTTTCTTTTTGTGGCAAAATTGTGCTTATTTAAAAAAAAAGTTCGGTTGGTTTTTGTTTCCGCTATTTTTTTCTCCTGAAGTTGCAGGACTCGTGACCCCGTAATTTTTCTTTTGTTCATTCGGGACAAAGAGATAACGTTCAATCTTATATATACTTCTTTGTTATATTTGATTGAAAAGATTTTGGGTTTTAGCCCTCCGTTACGCAAGGTTTCCCAAACAAGTAAATAATTTCACTTCCCAATTCGGGAATATAAATTTGTTCTTTTTATTCAAAATTCTTTCATCGTCGGTTTCGCTTCAGAAGGTTTGTAATTTCCTTCAAAAACAAAAAACATTGCTGGCGCCCTTTTATTTTTTTTTCAGATACTACGCCCCTGTGGCAATCAAAATCATCATTTTCCTATCCAAATTAATTGTAAAATAATTAATCGCGTTTATCAAATTAATTGGTGAACCCACCCCTTAATTTGATCTAGCCGTGATGGTAGCATCCAAGTGCTATCCTGGGTTACAATTCCGAATTCGATAATCGAATATCGCCTTTTCTCTTTTGTGTTGACATTCGTGTTGCAACCAAAAGACATAAGTCATTTTAACTTCGCTCGTGCCGGTCGGGTTTTCTTTTGTCGTCGTTTGTTTTTTTTTTTTTTTGCACTAAAAAGTAATTAATAATAAATTATTCGGTTCTCGGGCTCGGAAAAAGTGTAACACTCTGTGATCGCTTAAAACCGTTTGTCAACGATCTGATCGGCCCCTATCAGAGTGGTCTTAGACCCGGCAAATCCACCGTCGATCAAATGTTCACACTCCGACAGATTCTCGAAAATACCCACGAGTTTCAAATCGATACACACCATCTCTTTATCGGTTGCAAAGTCGCGTATGATAGCGTAGACAGAGACGAGCTGTATGGGGCAGAAGCATGGACCCTGTCAAAAACGGATGAGAATCTGCTTGTGTGCTTTGGAAAATTCTTCGGGTGATCGTTGGTCCAGTATAATATCGATGGAGTATGGAGGAGAAGATTTAACAACGAGCTATATGGGCTTTTCAGCGACGTCGACCTGGTCAAAAATCTGAAAATAAAGCCGCTGAGATATGGCTGGGACACGAGGACCGTATGGACACCGACGCACCAGCCCGACGAGTCTTCGAATCTGGCCCTGATGGTCTACGCAACAGAGAAAGACTCAACCTTAGGTGACGCAAACAAGTGGAGAACGACCTCAACCAACTTTAAGTGCATAACTGGAGGCAGCTAGCTAGGGACCAGCTGGCTGGAGGGGCTTGTTGGTTAAGGCCGAAGTTCACCCTGGACTGTAAGCGCCATCTAAAGTAAGTAAAGTAAAGTAAGTAAGTGTAAAATGTTACAATTTTTGGTAGTAGATCGTACCAATCTAAGTATATGGAAAAAATTTAATAAAAACGTAGGAGTCGATTTTGAGAAAAAAAAATATTTTCCTTTGCGCTTTTTTGACTTTTGTATCGAAGAAACCGTTATTTTTTCATAAATGTAAATGCTTTCTAAAAATATTTAAGGGAGTGCTAAAAAACTCTTAAGCATCGAGTTTCAAAAAAATCGATCGTATCGTGCTCGAAATATTTGATTTTCAAAAAAATGTTTGAAACGTTTTTTAAAAATCCAACAAAAATTTTTTTTTTTTAATTTTGGTACACAAAACTATTTACATTTCTTGGAAGCTTCTGTATATAAAAAAAATATTGAAATCAGTCATACCTAGACAAATACCTAGCATTTATAACCATTTTTTGAAAAATGGTTTTAAAATCAAAGAAAGCCGTTACTAAAAGTAGTTTATCAATTTTTGTTAAGCAAAGTTGTGGAGCCATTTTTGAGAAAAAAGGTTTTGTAAAATTGCGAAAAAATTGTATGGCAGGTATCGTTATTTTTGGTTCTAAGAAAAAAACGATAAAAACCTGTCGGCATCATCACCAAAAACCATTATGTGCCAAGTTTGAAGAAAATAAATCGAGCAGTTTAGACTGTAGATGAACAAACAGACAGTCAGACAGACAGAAAGACAAAATTGTGCCACGCATTCGGGGTCAAAGACTTTGTGATTTGCCATGGGATGCACATACATATTGCCACCATCCATACAAAATACTAGTGTCCAAAGAGCTTACCCGTATTCACTATGATCGAAAACATATGGTGGCAATGGTGCAGTGGATGTAGTGCTTGGGTTCGAGCCCCATTCTAGGCAGCATTCTTTTCTACATTCTCCCAGCTTAACTGGACGCCACCCGTGAGATTTAATGAGATAATAAACACCTTTGATCGCAATCCATTGTGCCAAATCTTTCCTATCCTCCTACTCTTTCTAACTAGTGTTGTGCATTTCAGGTTGCATTTAAAAGACCTAAGGTCTTACAGGCATATAGTTAAAAACTATTATTATTATTATTATTATTATTGAGGTGTTTTCAAGTTTGCATATAAGTAGGTACCCTCAGTGTAATATCTTAAGATATCAATGAACTTAAACTCGTGAAATGGCTGTAAATATCATGTCACTGAAGTGGTAAAGGCTATAAGACTGTAATTTTTAAAGTCAGAGAGATCCCAATAATCGTTTACATAGATATGTATACCTACCTAAAACCCATAAAGAAACCTATAATAAAGTCCACTTAGAGTGGTCCCATCCAATGAAACACTGAAGTTTTAAAAATACTAAGTTTCAACACTTAAAACTTCAGCAGTTGCCTATTTAAATTCTTTAAATTAAACTATATATATGTATTGGTATTATGAGATTAAAAATATTTCTATTCACACATAAATTCTTCCGCCTAAAACCGCTTAATACCATCCAAAACCTTCATCCAGCAAATTCAATTATCCTAGCTATCACATTCAATTAATCCCGTTCCCATTTTGTTCGCCTTAAAATGTGCATTATCGCGCCAAAAACATCTCTAAACAATCCCCCAGTTAAAGTGTCCATTAGCCAAATCGGATGTCATGGCATTTTATCATTTTATGTTGACCATCGTCAACACTATCCTTCCCTATATCCTGTATACAGCACACATGAACAAAAGTGTTTTGGTATCTGAGTGTGTGTTAATTCCAATGGAATCCAAATAAAAAAGGTATACGAACACTGCATGGCAACTGTAACTATATATGGTGGGTGGGTGGGGGAAGGTTTCCTATTAGTGTCACCGCCATTTAAACCAAGCTCCCAGAGTGATAAAAAAAAACAGAAGAACGACGGAAGGACTCAACTACAACAACAACAAAAGCAACAAAAAATTGAAAATAATCGTAAACAAGCGCAAGGATAACAACAACATCATTCCCCAGGAACATTGAAAAAGACTACGTAGCAAAATGGTGGACGCAAGAGGGCAGAACAACGGACGGGAAGTTTCCGAAAAGGACATTCATCCATTTCGCACCGATGGCTTGTGGGTGCTCTATAGCGATTTAATCTCATTGGAAAGCGCCCAACAGCTGCGACAGCAAAGCATTCGAATTATTGGGAAATTTAATTTTTCCCATGCGTGTTGGAGAGCACAATCCTTAGCAAGGTTGAGCTCTTGGACAAGCGGCCGGCGGGCGGTGCGACGTGACGCGATGGATAAAGTGTTGCCTCAATAGCTGTTTTTTGTTCTCCTCTTCTGTCCCTGTCCAGAACACCTCCCCTACAGGACGCTAAACGACAGAACACCGATCTGCTATTTCCTGTGATGTATTTTTGCATCGATATGTTCGTGTTCTATATCGTTTTATTCATTGTAGTATTATCCATTTCCATTGTGGATGCATATGGACATGACCAAGTCCTGTGACAAATCGGATGATTAGAAGTGTAGGTACACCTCTGAATCTATGTATGTGTTTCCTCAAACTACCATCATCACACCACCCTCAATTGTTGTCAGATGGGGAGAAGAACTCAGCATTCAATTTATCCACCCAACATTCTAGCGACCTCGATCCATTGTCCAAACCAAAGTACCGTGGTAGCCTGGCCACTTGCTACTTGCTCTATAAGAACCCATTTTACAACGTGAAATGAATAGTTCCAGGGAAATGATTCGTGTGAATCGTGCATTATTAGGGGCTGGTTTGGTTCTCTTGCTCAGAGCTATCCCAAGCGTTTTATAACAAACAACTCATATTATGGCAACAAATACACAACTCGAGCACACGTTCGTATTGGAAGGGATAATGGCGGGCGGAAGTGGCACCCTGGTGTCGGACAAGGTGCTGCTTTTCCCATTAGTCATATTCAGATGGAAATACATTTATTCAAACAAAAAAAATTGTATTATATTCGCTGGGTTTAAAGTGGAATATAATGTGCAAGAGTATGGGGGAATTCATTTATAATAAATGGTAGTTTGGGCGAAATTTTATTTTAGTGTGTTTGCTGTCGTGGTTTTTGGTGATTATGCCCACACGTTGTTTTCATTTTATTTTAGAACAAAAAATTGCGGTACCTGCCATACAACTTTTTTTTAGCAATTTAACATAATCGTATTTTTCTCAAAAATGGGTCCACAACTTTTCTTTAAACAAAATCAGTAAATTATTTTTTGTAAGGGCTTCTATTGGGTAGAAAGCCATTGGTACCTCCCAAGGAACCATTTTTTCAATGTTCGATTTTCTTCAAAACAGTTTAACTGATCTCAATAATTTTTTTTAATACAAAAGCTTCCAAAAAACATAAATAGTTTTGTGTACCTACTAAAATTAAAAAAAAAATATTTTTTGGACAAATGCTTCAAAATTTTTGTTTGGAAAATCAAATATTTCGAAAATGATATGATCGATTGAAACTCGATATTTAAGAGTTTTTTAGTACTCTCTAAATTATTTTTAGAAACAATTCAACAATTGTGAAAAAATAACGGTACTTTCCATACAAAAGTTAAAAAATCGCAAAGGACTCCTACGATTTTGATTAAACTTTTTCCATATAGTATCTAAAATTAGTACGATCTACTACCAAAACTATAAAATGTTGCACTAAGCAACTATTTATAGTACCTCTCATGGAACGGTTGTTTTTATTTTGTATTTTCTCATTATTGACTAAAAGGATTTAGATAAATTTTTGTACGTACAAATTTCATTTCATAAATAATAATGCATATCAAAATTAAAAAAAAAAAGTTTTTGAATTTTTAAAAAAAGCTTCCAATTATTTTTTTTGAACATTCGATATCTCAAGAACAGGTTGACAATTTTTTTTATTTTTTTATTTGTTTTTATCTGCACATAAATATGTACTTTAGATTTGCATTCCAAAATTTGTCCTTAAAAATATTTTAAGAATTTTATACATACAAAATTAAATTTTTAAGAAACCGCTCCAATGATTTTAAGCTTTTTTTTCTATACAGTCATATTTAATCAAGAATAAAGATGTGATTCTTTTTTTCACCTCAAACTGTCAAAAGAGTTGTTTTAGCCATTTTTATTGGCTAAAACAATTGGTGTTATTTCTTAAGCCCGATGGAAATAACACAAAAAAAAAATAATCGAAATTAAACCAAATCTATTTCAATCAGTTTTTTGGCTGTATTGCAATGCGAAAACAGAATTAAGGCGAAATATTTCTGGTGACGTGAAATAACGCCAAACGAAATATAGCCAAATTTTGAATTTGGGCTTATTTCCATCTCAAAAACGAAATAAAGCCAATTTGGTGTTATTTCTTATGCCCGATGGAAATAACACCAAAAAAATAATCGAAATAAAACCAAATCTGTCTCAACCAGTTTTTCGGCTTTATTGCAATGCGAAAATAGAAATAAGGCCAAATATTTCTTGAGAATCGTTATTTCGGCTATATTATTCAAAGTTTCATTAAATACAGGTTTCTTAAATGCAAAAGAAACTTTGCATTCACCCAACCTGGCACCCACTCCAAATCCTATAGCGAGGCCAAGCAGGGGGGTTGCATACATACCTCACTATTTATTCGTGAATTTTGAAATTTCTCAAACCAAATAAAGGAGAGGACATATTAGGTTTTTGAAAGTTAAAAATTCACGAATAAATAGTAAGATATGCATGCAACCCCCCTGCTTGGGCTCACTATAGGATTTGGGGTGAGTGCGAGGTTGGGTATATGCAAAGTTTTGTTTGCATTTAAATAATCTGGAAATTTTGAATTTATCCTACCATTATATTTTTTTCATTACCCTCCTTATGTCAGCAAAAAAATTTCAGTTTCGGCAGAATTATTTGAAAATATGAAATGAGTTGAAAACGAAATAAAGCCAAATTGGTCTTATTTCGATTTCATAAATGAAATAAAACCAAATTTAAAATTTGGTGTTATTTCGTTTTGAAAACGTAATAAGACCAAATTTTTTAATTTCGGCTTTATTTCGTTTGGCGTTATTTCACGTCACCTTATAAGTATCACCCTGTACTCAGATTGGTAAATATATGATACAAAATTCGGACACAAGACTGCACCCTGGGGCACACCAGCATAAATATAATGTGTAGTGAATTTCAGAATTAATAAGTTCAATCTAATATGACTTGTGTTTTATTTTTTGCGACTAAATAATCGTGCGATTAAAGTCGCAAGTGCGTTCCTAGCCTTAATCAAGATACTATCTGAAAGATTATTTCTTATCGAATTTAGAACTCAAAGTTTGATGCTTTACTCAATTAAATGCATTTGAAATAAGCAATGTTCCAAATAAAAGGCGCTTTTTTACTTATATAAGTGTACCAAACAAACAATATGGCGGTCATGAACGTCAAAACCTTACTGGAATTATCTTGCATTAAAAATAAAATGTTAATACAAATTCCAAAATTTATGTTGCATTAAAAAATAAAATGCACGACTGGATCGCACGTACTTGCTCTTATGTTCAAGTTGTGTGGGGCTTAAGAACTTTAAAAAAATATTTAAGTAATTATAGAAAAGGTATAAAAAGCATTTAAATCGTTCTTTAAATTGTATAAACAGCCTGATAAATAACTTAGAGCTAAAAAAAAAGTATGCCATTTGATTACTTGAAAAAATATGTATATATGCAAAAAAAAAAATTAAAAATCGTTGTAGCCGTTTTCTTAAAAATTAATTTTTTATATATAAAAATTTTGTCACATTTTTCAAAAAAAAAATTGGTATGCCAATTTTGAGTTTATATTAATATACATTTAAAGCAGAAATTTCAAAATAATTCATCAACCCGTTTTTGAAATATTGAATTTTGAAAAAAAAAATTTGAATCTTTTCTTAAAAATTCAAAATTTATTTTTTAAAAAATTTTGGAATGCAGTATTATTTATATTCTAACAAAGCTTTTGTGAAAAAAATTTCATTGAAATCGGATGAGCGGTTAATTAGAAAATCAAAAATCGAAAAAACCGTTATATGGCAGGTACCGTTAATAAATGTTTTTGGTGAATTTTTTTCTTATTAGAAGGTACACCATATCTACAGTAATACACTGATTTTTTTTATTAAAATCGTTGGAGCCGTTTTTGAGATAAATAAGCTTTTCCTTAACGGTTGTATGGCAAGTACCGTTAGTTTTTGAGCTAAAAAAAAAATTTCAATTTCCCCTCTGGAGAGTTACAAAAAAACCTTAAGTTCAAAATTTGAAGAAAATCGCTTCAGTGGTTTAGGCTGTAGGTTGAGGTACGGACAGACAGACAGACAGACAGACAGACAGACAGAATTGTGCCACCCACTTTTTTCGTGTTCTCTATCATCGTAATGTTATGTTTGATTGTTATCTCGAAATTTTTTTTTGCACGAATCCAAAACTTACCCTATAGTACCTATATCGCAAGTAAAAATGAGAGTTCAATATAAACATTTCTTGCATTAAAAAAAAATGTATACAAATTTCTTGCATTCAAAAAAATATGAAGGCAACTCAAAATAAGTTTGTATTCAAAAACAAATTTTAATACAATACCCGTGTTTTTTTTGGAAAAGCTATCCGTAGTAGGTACATTAAGATTTTACAGGAATAACAAAAACAACAAACACAAACAAACGGCAGTAGGATCACTGCCGATAAAAGCTAAAGTAGAATCCTACTGTCGATAAAATTTTGACGTTTGTTCGAGTATCGAACTAGACTGAATAGAATTTTTGTGTTTCGTTATTGGTACGATTGATAATTTTTGTATCTGGAACTCCCGAAGGCTATGTTCGCAGAGTAGAGTTATGTTGAGTGATTTATTTTATTTTTATTTAGATTGTTACTTTTGGCTTCGTCATGATGGTGGTTTAGTAGTTGAAATCAGTGAGGAAAAATCTTACCCATAAACTCAGTGCAAATTGTAAAATTTTGCATCTGTTATACTATATAGGTGCCCATCAAGTCTGCGAGCTGTCAAACGTTAATTCGCAATCCACAACGTCAGGGGCCCAATTCCGAAAGGGTGAATGATTTTCTGCGTAAGCATTCTATTCACACCGAAAACAAGTGTGAATAAAGTTGACTGATTGTGCATGCGTTATCTGTACAAATTTAAGACTCACTCTTGCGGAATCGCAAAAATCGTTGTGTACACGAATTTTTGTGATTTCTTAGCACCCATTTTACTGGGTTTATATTTTATGACAATTCGCATCTATTGGCAATCAAACAAATTACTCATGCAATTCGCAACTTTTTAACCGTAAGTGATAATAAGTAAAACTTATACATGTGAATCTTGATTTATAAGGACCAGTTTGTACAAACGTGGTTCAGGTTTTGATGTTCAGCAATTTAAACTCACTGCTTTTGGCGGATAAAAGGCCAGTTGTAAAAACATGGATCAAGCTTTGATCCGTGGTTCAACGAATTTTACTCACCGATTTCAGTATTTTAACAGAGGTTCAACGATGGTTCAAGCTTGTAATTGTTTATTACAACAAACTTGAACTTGAACCATCGTTGAAACTCAGTAGATCCACCGAAATTGATGAGTCATAAATGCTGAACCACGAATCAAATGTTTAACCACGTTTATACCAATGGAACTAGCAAGCATATTTTGCTACTACTACCACATACTTGAACTGTCGTTGAACCTCAGGTAATCCACTTAAATTGGTGACCTAAAATTATCAATGAAAAACTAGGTCATACATTAAAAGTAGCAATACAATCGTGCCCTTATTATAATTATTACTAAATTATCACTAATAATGTGATCTACTCCATTTATAATAAGTCCGCAATTATAATACGACTTTTGAGTAAAGACTTTTTTCAAAATTAAATGAGTGCAATTGAAAAAAATAACTGATTTTACCTCGCACTCATTTGATTTCGAACAAAGTTGACTAAGAAGTCCTCGTGTAATAGCAGACTAAATGACGACTTTTTTACTTTGACCATAGTTTACCAACAAACCCCTACACCTTTTTTCTATTTTTAAGCTGAAAATCAATTTTCGAATCTGAAAATGGGGAACAAAGAAGAAAGGGACACAAACATTCAATTTAAATCATAGATCATATAAATATATAGTAATAATTCATATTTTACGTCAATATAAGTTAGTTTTTGTTAATAGTTTTGGTTTATTTTTACTTTGAAGTTTCATAAAGTTCACATTTTTGTGTTGCGACAGCTATTCAGGGGAACCATATTTGAAATACAAAAATATAGGCAGCTGCCGATGCGTTTTATTGGGAATTTCTCACAGCACTATATATAAAATGCCAAAAAAACACGGGTAATATGAATGTGGCTGGATCGATTTTCTGTATACTTGATGGTTCATACCGTTTTTGATCATTCCCTTTCATACTTCTTTTTACTTGCGATTTAAATTTATGTATGGGGCAAGTTTTGGACTTGTGCTAAAAAAAGAAAATCGAGATAATAATCGAAGATGACATTACGATGATAGAGAACCCCAAAATAGTGGGTGGTACAATTCTTTCTGTCTGTCGGTCTGTCTGTACCTCGACCTACAGCCTAAACCACTGAAGTGATTTTCTTCAAGTTTTCTCATTAACGGCTCAACTGATTTCAATAAAAATTTGTATTCAAAAGCTTTAAAACGTCATTAATATTGCATATCAACATTTTGAAAAATCGATTTTGGATTATTAAAAAATATTATGGGTATTCATGCAACAGCATAAAGTTGTCGTTAACGTTGTAAAGCTTAAAACTTCGTAGTTATGTTACAATTTGTATGGAAAACTTGGCAGATTTACGAAGTTTAAAACTTTACCACTTTTACGACGACTTTATGCGCTGTTACTTCGAAAATGGGTTGATTATGGATCTAAGGAAAATATTGTTCTTCTGTTTTAGTGGAGCGAATGAATTAAGTGAGCTCTAATCTATATTGCGTTTTGCCCAGGTAAAACAATAGAGCTGGGCTCAAGGCCAACTTTGGATACGCCCATATCAATGCTAAAATTCTAAGAATATTTTTGTTTCAGGTTTCGGAATCATATCCCCCCCCGAAATGTTTATCTGGCTACGGCCTTGGCTGGGCTCATCAGTTAGATGCTATTGCACAATTCAAAGGCGCAAATTTGTATCGATTTAAACCGACTTATGTAGAAATTCACTGCATGAATACGTTGTGAATTCTATTTATGCAAGAGAATGTCTTTAAATTCAGACACCTAAAACTTTTTTATTTGAGCCTAATTTATTCGCTCTACTAAAACAGAAGAATATTATTTTCTTCAAATTCAAAATTATAGAAACCTGCGGGCCTTGGCATTTGCTTTCTAGAGATTTTAATCTAGAGATTTTAATTTAACAAATTCATTTGTTGCAATGCAATTACCTACATTTTGCGAGAAATCCTTAAATAAATAAATAAATTTGGTAACGCAACAGCTCGTGGAGAACCAGGATGTAGTGACTAACAACTCTCAACCGTTCCTGTGTGCATGTTATTGGCACGAATGGAAGGGAACTTCAATTTTTTGCTGAGTCCGAAGGGCTAGATGAGAGGCACTTATTCATGACAAGTATACTCTTGGAGGATTTGTCAATTCCTCGCAAGAGGCAGTACCTCGGAAAAAACAGCAGCGACTGGAAATCGAACCCAGAGCATCGGCATGACAGTCCAACGCACTAAAAATTATGCCACGAGGTACTACCGATTTCTTTACGTCTGCCAAATTTACGAGTTTTTACTTTGCAGAATCTCTTAATAGCCAGATTGTTAAAAGCAGGATTTTGGAATTGCGAGATTATAATATGCGATATTTTGTAAGTGCGAGATATTCATTTGCGAGATTTCGTACCCAACCCAAAGAATATAACCGAGATAGAAATGTCTGTCACATAAGAGGCGATTAAAATCCTCCCTCCGTAGGTATATCTACTGAGAATGATGTATACAAAACTTTGCAATGAATACAACAAAAAGATACAGTACATCAGGTGTTAGTCCAGTTTCACTGAAAAATCCACCCGCAGCCAATAATTACATTTAGTATATCCCAATACCTATTCGTTGAACCGTCAACAAAATACCTGCATTGAAAAATTATACAATTTTCTCTAAAACACAATCACATTCCAATCATAACATAGATATTTCACTATCATTATATAAAAACAATTCTACCTAAATAGAATTCCAAAGCAGCTATGTATATACCTATAATAATACAAAGCACATATTATGTGATTGTATTCAAGACTAAGCGCTCACGGAACAGCTTATTTAAGCTAAGTATTTTATATTTCCTAAATCGCATAAATCTCTAAACTTCATTGAAGCATTTTAATTCACTTTCTAAATCAAACCAATTCCAAACTCCAAAATCCATTTGTCACCATTCATCAGCTCTGACACAGCATCATCGTCAGATTTATTACACCTAATACCTTAACGACCCGCAATCTCGGAACAATTTCCTTTGTCATTTATCATGCAACACACAGTATTCTCGTGTTCAACGACGAACGACCATGTCGTCTCAAGACATCTCGAATATTAGACCAAGAAAATTACCAAAATTCGATACATTACCCATAAATCCAAACCAAAAACCGGATGCAGAATCTACAGAGCATCGCATCGGTCGTCGTGGTATACATTCTTGCCATTGCCATACGGCTTTGGTCGTGGTAATGGTTCTGATGGCTATTCTCTGTGACACCAAATTGAAACAGCTGGGTCGAGTATGTATGAATGTTATGCTGTGCCTTCTATATGTGACGCCGCCGCCACCGCGCATAAATCCCGACAAGGGACAATAAAACACAACATTTTCCACATTTTGCACTGGGTCAGCAGGAATATGTCACACCAACCTACCAATCTGAATCCACCGACCAACCCTCCCTTGCCTTCTTCCCCCATAAGGCATAACCAGAGAGAGGGCTTTATATCACCAAGCACAAATCGCTTAATAATCTCCCACAATCGATTAGCAATAAAAATGACAAAACTCTACACTTCTTGGCTGCTGCTATTGCGGTAAGCGGATGCTAAATATGACCCTGTACATATTATATAATAACGCCTGGGAGCTGATCCAAAAAATCTACCCCATAACCTCAATGCCACCACCGTCTCCACCACCGTCGCGCCACCATCAGTTTCAAGCGCAAATATAAAACACACAAAAAAACGTCAATAAATAACAGCACTTCTGTCATTTATCCACATAACTTGCACCAGTGTCGCACAAAGAAACACAGCTCCTGGGGCCGCACAAATTAAAGAAAACCAAATGGGGTGCCATTTGGCACAATCGAATCCATACGCACGGGAATAAAAAAGTGCCGAACCATAAAACGAGGACCAAACAAAAAAAAAGTAAATAAAACGTCGTCGTCGTCGAAAGCAACGACCAGCACCATCAGTAGCAACGACTTCAAAAAGTTCAAATCCGCACGAGCAATTATAAGAAAGGCGAGCAGAACCAGGAGCACACCTGTAAGCAATGTGTCCTTGCTATGATTTGGTGGGTGGGTGTGGTAAGTTGTCCTTAGCCCCCCAATTACTTGATATCATGTGCGAAAGGTACACGCTGCCACCAATATCTACACTTAGGGAAAAACTTCTTCGAAATTAAAGCGACTCACCAAGCTTTACGTTGGCATTGTGGGATATTTGAAAAAATAAATGGCATTTAATTGGTCAGTAATTGGTCCTAAAAGTTCTTTTCATAACTTGGTAGGCCATAGAAAATTTTGAATCGATGGTTACGTACATTTTTTCCAAGTACCGCTCCATTTTTGGCACCTCATTTGTATGTAGGATATTCGCAAAAATTGTATATCAAAAGGCAGGGAGCGGTACAAGCAAACCAAAATCTCGAAAAACGAAATCTCGCAAATCAGTAATCCTGCTTGCCTTGCCTTGCCGTCATGCAAAAACATATCAACAGAAATCTCGAAAAATTAAATCTCGAATATCATAATCTCCCAGGACCTACCTACGATTCGCTACTATATTGTTTTTTCAACAAAAAATCAAATTCTATGTTTACAAAATAAGATTTATTTCTTACTAGTATGCGTTGACCAGAAATAAGCAATACAAAAATTAATAAAAAAAATAATGTGGCCGAAAAGTAGGCTCTCTTGGTTTTTTTATTTTGTTTTTTGCAGAAGGAAGGAAATCTCGCAAAATTGAATTACATTGCAACAAATATTTTTTTTAAGTCCAAATCTCGCAAATAGATAACCTCGTACAAGAGATTTCGATCAACAATATGATTGCATTTTTATAGCAATGCAATACAATTTTGCGAGACTATAATCTGCGAAGTTTTATTTTGCGAAATTTTGTAAATATGGGATCCCAGTTTAAAAATTCGTAAAATTGAATGGCATTGCAACAAATACATTGATAATTTCAATCAAAATCTCGCAAATTCAAATATTGTGAGATTTTAATTTGTGTGTTTTTGATAAAAATGTTAATTTGTTGCAGTGCAAATTAAAAAAATGCAAGATTTCTTCCCTTCTGAAAAAATTGTGTGCCTACTTTCCAGCTACATTATTTGGAGGATTTTTAAATGGGAAGGGTACAAAATCCCGAAAAGCAAAACATGAAAATCCTGAATGCCATAATCCCGAATACCCAAAATCCCAAATGCCAAAATCCCAAATGGACAAAATCCCGAATGGACAAAATCCCGAAAGCCAAAATCCCGAATGGAGAAAATCCCGAATGACAAAAAATGCCGAAAACATTCGGATTGAATCCTGAATTTCAATACTTTTTTAGTACTATTTCAGTAATTTAAAAGAAATCAAACTGTTTTGTACCTATGGCTTTTGATTTCTGCTCGCTTTGGCATTTATAAAAGAAATTTTAAAATAAGTAATCACTTATAATAGTACGTACGAGAGCTAGCAACGTCAAAAAAGAAGTCATTTTAGTATGGCTGGTTTTTTTTTATATATATGTTTGATCTAACTCCTTAGATTTTCGTAAGAACAGTCTGACTGGTAGGTGATGTTGCGTTGTCCGCCATTTTGAAAAAGTGTTTTGAAAAATACAAATGAAATTTTCTCAGCTCCTATTGGACTCAGAGTAAACATTTTTGTTTGATTATGTACTAGGTTAAATTATCTTTTATAATTCTTGTTCACAATTATTTTTGGCATCTCTTTTCCATGAAAAGTTATTGTCGAAAAACTGCCAAATTTTGTTTGTAAGAAATGATTTTAAGCGTTTATCTCGCCTCTTGTTCGTCTGAACGAAAAAATTATTAGCTAGTTTTTTGAGGAGTACCTAATATCCTTTATTTTTGTATATTCAGATTTTCTGTGAAACAAAAAATGTTCTAGATACAGTTTAACAAAGTTGCCAACATAGAGCAAATAGTTCCTTAGGGGAGCTTACGATTCGAACCATGCTGCAAAAAAAAAACGGATAGTTCTAGGGTTACAAGACAAGTATTTAATTACTTTAGAAGGTTGGTCAATTTCTTACCGTTTAGAGGGGATTGTCGTTTAAAAAAAAAACACTTAAGATGCAAACAAAATTGTTAAAAAATAAGGTAAGGCCTACAAAGATGTTTTATAGCTCGATTGAAAGCTAGAAGTCTGTGCATCAAATTCATTTTTAAAACGAGTTACATTTGCCTGTAATTTTTGAAAAAAAAAAAATAATTAAAAGTAACAAAAACAATTTTTCAATTAAACCGAAAGTGTTTTTTTTTCAAAAACTATAGACTATTATAACTCAATTGGAAATTTTAGTTTAAGAATAGACTTATAGCTTTCAAATGAGCTGTAAAACACTGTTGTAAGATTTTTCGTTGTTTTTGGCAATTTTTTTTGCATTTAAAGTGCTTTTATTATAAAAGTGCCCCTCCACCCTAAACGGTAAGAGATTGACCACCCTTCTACAATAATAAAATACTTTTTTGTGTCCCTCTACAAGTATCCGTTACTTTTTTTGCCACACCGTACGAATCGTAAACTCCCCTAAGGAATTATTGGCTGTATGTTGGCAACTTTGTTACACTGTATCTAAGACATTTTTTGTTTCACAGAAAATCTGAATATAACGGTATTTTCAACAGGGACGCTACAAAAGTAAAGCGACAGGGACAGCAAGCGACGCCATATTTCTTGCCGCTCTTTTGACATTTCTCTTCAGTAAGGTTTCATGATGGAAAGATATACGAGCCAACAACGAGTCGAAATTATTAAAATTTACTACCGAAATTCGGAGTCAGTGGCCTCAACTTTAAGAGCGCTACGTCCAATTTATGGTCGTCATAATCGTCCTAGCAGATCAACAATTGAGCGTCTAGTGGAAAAATTTGAATCCACAGGCACAGTACAAAATTTTCCCGTGCCAGTGAGACAAAGAAGTGCCCGTAGTGTCGAGAATATTGCTACCGCTGACGCTGATGCTTCAGTTGCAGAAAGCCCAAATGTGTATCTCACACATCGTTCTCAAGCGTTGGGCATCTCTGTGACGTCGTTGTGGCGAATTTTGCGAAAAGATCTTGGCCTACATCCTTACAAGATCCGTTAGACTATTTCCTGTGGGGCTACGTCAAGTCTATGGTCTATGCCAACAAGCCAGCGACGATTGATGAACTTCGTACGAATATCGAACGTGAAATTGCAGCAGTATCGGCCGATTTATGATTGAAAACCGTCGAAAATTGGGTTCAGTGTCTGGATTTCTGCAAGCGTGCCCGTGGTGGCCAAGCAAAAGAAATCGAGTTCCATACATAATGGCATCGAACGTCCTTTCACAAGAATAAAAAATTTCATTGATATCCAAAATCGTTTTTGTTTTATTTAAAAAAAAAACTTTTGAAGCGCTCTTATTGAAAAAACCCGATACAAAAATGAAGGAAATTAGGTACTCTTCAAAAAACTATTTAATCATTTTTTTCTTTCAGACAACAGGAGGCGGGATAAACGCTAAAAATCATTTTTTATAAACAAAATTTGACAGTTTTTCGACAGTAACTTTTCGTGGGAAAGAGATGTAAAAAATAAGTGTTAACTAGAATTTAAAAAAATACTGCAACCTACAAAATCAAGCAAAAACTTTTACCCTAAGTACAATAGGAGCTGAGAAAATTGCATTTATGTTTTTCAAAGCACTTTTTCAAAATGGCGGACAACGCAACATCACCTACCAGCTTTTACGCAAATCTTAAGAGCTAGATCAAACATATGTATATAAAAGAGCCAGACATACTAAAATGTCTTCTCGAAAACGTTGCTAGCTCTTAGAATATAAATCTTGAGATATAATACATTAGTTGCGTTCTTCTTTAATAATTAAAAAAAAAACAATAGTTTGCAATCGTAACTTTTATTTAGTTAAAGTTTTATTCAAACGAATCTATGTTTATCTACTCCTTACAAATAATGAGAAGATAATGGTTCCTGTCCCGTTTCCATGTAATATCTTTTTTTTTTTTTTTTTTTTTTACACTTCAGATTCTTAGTTGTAGTGAGCTTAGAGCAAGCTGCAACCTACAATCAGAGGCTCATCATAAGTGCATGTGTTAGTGGTTAGTAAAATAAGGCAATCTAACACATGCATAATAATATACTAATACATTAACAAAATTAAACAAAAAATTAATATAAATACATAATCAAACAATATACAAAATGCTTTAGTCATACACGTGGTATCAAAAATAAGAACAATCACGACCGTGGAGCACTGGTTCGAAATATTTTCTTTAATCCCATCTTACTAATGTTAAAATCAACAGAGGAGCTGTTTAAATTAAAAATCTTGCACATGCGGTTAAGAGGCTCATGTATACCGTAGTTAGTTCTATGGAAATTAACGTGTAATAGTTCAAATCTTCGCAAGTGGTGAGATCCTCCGGGGTAGTTTATGCATATACAGGCTAACAAATCAGGAGCATCTATTTGGCCATTTATAAGTTGGTGAAGAAATAGTAAATCATTATTAACACGTCTTTGATATAAGGTTTGTACCTGCAGTAGCTGGATCCGATGTTCATATGGTGGAAGGTTGTACGGATCAGCCCAAGGAAGACCCTTCAAAGCAAAGCGAATGAACTTATGCTGTATTGATTCAATACGATTTTTATGAATTTCATAATAGGGAGACCATATTTGCGAGGCGTACTCTAGATGAGGTCGTACATAACAATTGTATAAGGAAAGGGTAACATATGGATCACTAAATTCCTTAGCCCAACGTTTTATAAATCCAAGCATGGAGCTTGCTTTATTAACGATGTAATTAATGTGTTCAGTGAATTCTAAATTTGAGCTAAAGTTAACACCCAAGTCCTTGAAACTAAAGACTCGACAAAGTTTTTGCTGCAAAATGGAATAATCAAAAGCACTTGCAATTCGCTTTCTGGAGAAAGTAATTGTTTGGCATTTAATAGGGTTAAGAGAAAGACCGTTCTTACCACACCAAATGTTGAAACTGTCAATATCAGCTTGCAGAAGAACGTGGTCATGGTTAGCTTTTATTGACTTAAATATCTTCATATCATCAGCAAATATAAGTATATCGCTAAAACGTATACATGAAACAACATCATTTATAGCCAGGATAAATAGAAATGGGCCTAGTAATATCTATTTGTTCTAAAACACCCATCGCCTACTTTGACAGGTTGATTTTGGGATTGTGACATAAATTGTTCTCAGCATCAACAATTATGACAGACAATTATCAATTTGATAATTGATAAACATTGAAATAAGGTATTACAAAAGTCAATTGTTAAAAAAACTGACCAACTATTCATTGAAAATCAATAATATTCTTACAAAACATTACAAAATGAATATTTTGAAGGCTAGGATTTTGGCATTCGGAATTATGGGATTCGGGATTCTGGCATTCGGGATTTTAGCCATTCGGGATTCTGTCCATTCGGGATTCTGTCCATTCGGGATTTTGTCTTTCGGGATTTTGGCGTTCGGGATTTTTGCCATTTCGGGATTTTGGCATTCGAGATTTCGTACCCAACCCTTTTTAAATATAAGGATTATAAAACACAATGTTTTGTAATTGCGGGATTTCAAATGCGAAGTTGAAACTTTCAAGATTTCGGACGCAACTCGGAAGGCCATTAGATTGTTAAAGGTCCACAAGTTTCAGCAATTGGTCATTGATTTGTTTTAATGAACTCTTAAAGTTTTTTCCAAGGTCACTCCAGTTCACTGGAAAAATGTTTGGTAACCTCCGTTAGATAATAATCGAAAAACTAACTTTGTCATTTCAAGGGCCACTTTATGGTCACTAAAGGTCATATAGATCCAGTAATTGGTCATACATCGACAAATCCAAGTTTTAAAGAATTTTGAAAGTTGTTTCAAGGTCATATCATTTTATATGCATCACCCTGTATAAACAAAATACATACCATCTTTCATGACCTTCGACCCCATATATGATTAATGTAGTGGAGCCCGAATCGATTGGGAACTTTTCCAAAATCTTTAAATATATCCCTGTATATATTTTTCTGAACTGTTTTCTAATTTTTCTGGGGGATACCACGCAAGAAAAAGTCACCTGGTACTCAACCTCAAAGGCAGTGTAAGAGAGTACATTTTATACAGAAACATAAAATCCATAATTCTACCGATTGAATTATCTCGAAAACGGTTACTCTAACTCTTATGAAAAAAAGATTCCTAACAGTTTTTGTAGGAAATTTTCTAGGCTACAACCTAGTTCTGGACATTTGTTCTGTAGGAGTAACCGTTCGGGAGATATTCTTCAAAAACCCTGTTGGGGGCCCTTGAACCCCCGTAAAATTGTAAGCAGCGCTCATATCGGTGGGGACTTCTTACACTTTCCTTAGAATGCCATGAGGAGGCTATATACAAAAATTCAGCTTTCCGCCATTTATTCCGTAATTTGGCTGATTTTAAGGCTTATATGACTGGACTATAGTACCAATAACTAATTAACATTTCTTTGTTAAAAACTTCATAGTCTAATAAGACTACCTACTAGCATTTTATTTGTTAAGTAAACAAAATAGACTAAATTTATTTTTGTACGACTTAACTTATAGGTATAAATAAATTAAATAAAAAATAATAGTCGAAAACCTTTGGTAAGATCTAAAAGTCTTATAAAACAAACAATTTTAAAATGTCTTTCAGTTCTTCATTACTCCAACCGTAAATGGGATCGGCTCTTAATCGCTGGATGGAAGCAACCTCCTTCTCTTCCTGACGTGTGCAGTGCTTGCAGTCCGGTTTGCATGGTCTCCGAGATAAAGCATCTGCATTTGAGTGCAGCCTTCCTCTTCGATGTTGGATCTGGTAGTCGTATGTCTGCAATCTCTCAATCCATCTTGCCACTTGACCTTCTGGATTTTTGAAGTTCAACAGCCAATTAAGTGCGCCATGATCTGTTCGAAGAAGGAACTTCTGTCCATAGATGTACTTATGGAAGTGTTTTGTTGCCGATACTAAAGCTAGAAGTTCTCTTCTGGTCACACAGTAATTTCTTTCTGGCTTTGAGAGCACCTTGCTGTAATAGGCAACGACCTTCTCTTCTCCTTCGTGGACTTGTGATAGTACGGCACCAATTCCTACGTTACTTGCGTCAGCGTCGATGATGAAAGGTTTCCCTGGTGTCGGATAGGCCAAAACTGGTGTATTGCATAGGCGCTGCTTAAGTTCCTGGAAGCTTTTCTCGCACTCGCTTGACCATTTGAACGGTTTGCTTTTCTCTGTTAGCTGGTGCAAACTTTTCGCGATCCCAGCAAAATCCTTCACAAATCGTCGATAGTACGTGGCTAGACCAAGAAAGCTCCGGAGTTGATGTTTATCCTGTGGTGTCGGCCAATTCTTTACGGTGTCAACTTTTTCAGGATCAGTCTTCACTCCTTGGGAAGAGATGATATGTCCCAAGTATTTTACCTCAGACTTGAAAAACTCGCACTTGTCTGGATTCAATTTCAAGTTTGCTTCTCGAAGCCTCTGGAACACGGCCTTAAGGTTTCCACAATGCTCATCAAATGTCTTACCATAAACAATGACATCGTCCAAATAGACTAGGCAAGATTTCCAAGTAAGTCCTTGTAAAACGCACTCCATCAAACGCTCAAATGTTGCCGGAGCGTTGCATAGTCCGAAAGGCATCACTTTAAATTGCCACAGACCATTTCCTGTGGAGAAAGCCGTCTTTTCTCGATCTTCTGGATGGATTTCTACCTGCCAGTAGCCACTCTTCAAGTCCAATGTTGAAAACCATTCAGCTCCTTCCATCGCATCCAGAGTATCGCTGATTCTTGGCAGAGGGTAGCTGTCTTTCTTTGTCACATCGTTCAGCCTCCGATAGTCCACACAAAATCGAGTACTTCCGTCCTTCTTTTTGACAAGAACAACTGGGGATGCCCATGGACTTTTAGAGTTTTCGATTAGTCCATCTTTCTTCATGGTCGATATCATCTCTTCAACTTCGGCTTGTTTGGCTAATGGGAGACGTCTTGCTGGTTGTCGAATAGGTCTTGCGTCTCCTGTGTCGATTCGATGCTGCACCAGTTGTGTTCGACCATACTGCCCATTGGGTGAAGAGAGTATATCAGCATACTCATGAAGGAGGCTTCCAGCAACACTTAGCTGATATTCACTTAATTTTGAAGACTTGAGAATGTTTGACTTCATAGTGTTCACTTTCCTGGGGTCCACATATTCTTGTGTATCAACTTCTGTAATTTTAGTTATTGCGGATACGGATTCACATTTTCCAACAACTTCTCCTTTTCTAAGCTTGACTTCGTACGGTTTGATGTTGAGTATCCGTACGGGCACCATGTTGTTCTTTGGCGCCACAAGGGTCTTCCCTAGGATGATGCTTTGAAAAGACTGTTCAGAGTCTGGTTCCACCATTAGGTATCGATGGCTACCCAAATCTCCCTTTATTTTTGTCCAAACGAACACTTCTGAAGAAGGTGGCAGGCAAATATCTTCCTTTATGACAGTCCTCAGAGTTGATGAATTTTCATTGCCATAAACCATAGGAATCTCCACATTTCGGTATTTGAGAACTTGCTTTCCGATATCGAGAATTACTCCGTGCTCTTTCATAAAGTCGATTCCAACGATGCACTCGTCACATATATCTGCTACCAGAAATAGATGTGAAAACTCCAGTTCTGCCAAACGGATTGTAAGACGAACCTCCCCGTACACTCTGGCTGCCTCTCCTGTTGCTGTTTTCAGACGGTAAGTGTTGGTGTTATGCAGCCATGTCATCTTCACCAAGTCCTTTCGAACAATGGAGGCAGTAGCACCGGTGTCGATCGTAGCCACTTGCTTCTTGCCGTTAAGTTTTGCCGCCACAGTCAGACTTTTGTTGTTTCGTTTCGTCTGTGAGACCTGGATGGTGGTTCTGGGGCCATCGATACCAGAAACCAGCTTCTGCCCCTCGAAGTTGGTTCTTACTCGTTTCCCGGTTGAGAAACGGGGTGAGTAGGAGTTTTGACATTGTTGTTGTTAAAATTTCTGCTTCCACAATGTTGACAAGCAGATCTTCTAGGTGGCAATCTGCACTGGCGTTGGAGATGTCCGGTTTTATTGCAATTCCAGCATCGAGCAGGTCCATCGCGTTGGTTCCTTTGGAATGCTGTTCTCTGGCAAGAGCACTCCTCAATTTCTATTTCTCTTACCCGATGGACTCCTTGAGAAGCCTGCTCTGCTGCTTCCATAGTGAGGGCGAATGCTAGTGCTTCAGGAAGCGTGCGTTTGCCAGCAGTTCGAATTGCTCGCTGAAGGTTGATGTCAGATACAGCACGAACAAAGGCTTCTGTTGCAAATTGGTTGATGATTTCATCTCCTGCAGCTGGATATGCCAGGTGCGCCAACCGTTCGATGTCTGCTTGGAGTTGTTGCAGAGTTTCTCCCCTTTTCTGGACTCTGGAATTGAGCTGGACGCGGAAGACTTCTTGCATATGGCCATCTCCAAAACGTTTGTCAATGGCCTGAACGAGAGCACTGAAGTTGCCATTTTTATCTGCTGGTATGCTTTGTAACAGCTCAGCAGCTGGTCCTCTGAGGGCAAGCGTTAGAGCTATGCATTTGTCTTCCTCATCCCAGCCATTTGTTGCTGCGGCTGCCTCAAACTGCTTCTTGTAGATTGACCAAGAAGTTTGCCCATCGAAGGTTGGTGGATGCATCTCTTTTTTCTTCGGACAGTCGCCAGAACTTTCTCGAACCTTCATTTTCTTTACTTTATCTAATTCCTTTGTAATGGATTCGATTTTATCTTCGAACTTTGCTTCTACTGTCGACAATTGCTTATCGACATTAGACAATTGTTGATCGAGAGTTAACAATTGTTTATCGATAGAAGAAAATTGCTTATCGACACGCTCGTCAAGGGCAACAATTCTACTGTCAAAGGCATCTAACTTACATTCGAGCATGTTTGTCTGTTTTTCCAGCAGACACTTTTGTTCTTGGCTTTGTTGTTCTAGAAGATTCTTCTGCTCTTGACTTTGTTGTTCGAAACGTTCGAGAAGATTCTTTTGTTCACTCCTTTGTTCTCGGCTTTGTTGTTCGAAACGTTCGAGAAGATTCTTTTGTTCACTCCGTTGTTCTTGGCTTTGTTGTTCGAAACGTTCGAGAAGATTCTTTTCCTGACTATCAAATTTTGCAAGCAGCTGAGACAGCATATTGGTCATGCCCGATGTACTTACTTGCTCTTGCTGTTCTTCCATTTCAATGTCGAATATAAACGTGTCCGGGTTTTTTCCACATCTTCTTAAATCTTCTTGCAGACGAATTATAAGATCATTCTTTGTTCCAGCAGTAGGAAGATCTCGTTTATTCAGTTCTGCCTTTAGTTCCACTAAATTTAAATCATTCAAAGATTTACCCATTGTCTTTTTTTTTTCACTTTCCACACAATAAATTTACTGAGTGCACAAATAAAATAAGTTTTATCCCACTTCTGACACCAATGTAATATTTTCTCAGGTTCGTTAATAAAACTTATTTACTTTATTCAAAACGTCCACTTATTTATTTCGCAAAATAAAACACTTTACTTTTCTTACTACAAACAAAACGATTTATTCTTCACCACTGAATTAATTCACAAACTTTACTTTTCACTTTTATTACAACCAACTTTATTCATTCACGATTAAAAACAAACTGTGTCGCTGCCGTTCAAACCTGTGCCTTTTATACTTGTTTTCCAAACTCTCGAAATAAGGAGAACGTTCTGGTCTCTGCTTCCAGAGCTTTCCGTAGGGGAAATTTCCCAATAATTTCCCTTCCAAAAGCTTTTATTTGACAGCTGGTAAATCTGCTATAATCCGGCAGATGGCGCTTCCTTCGTTTGAGAGTTGCTATAATTATAGCTAATAAGGGTATGTTTGCACTGCGACCGTAAGTTTTATTGTGTCCGTTTGTTTGCATTTCGGAGTCGTTATAGTTCAAATATGGAAAGTTATTACAATATACTCGTTTCATGGGTGGGATAGTCAAGACATCGGAGCCTTGTTTTTAATTTTTCTCAAAATGAATTTTGGCAGATTTTATTTGTATTTTTTAACAGGCCAGTCTTCAAATTTGAAACTTTTAAGAACATTTAAGGTTATAAGCTCGGATTTTTGGTCGTAGCTCTCGTACGTACCAAAAATGAAGCTTTCGGGTGAAAAAACTGCAAACAATGACAAGAAAAAGTAAAGTTTGAATGGCTACCTATATGCCTGCCTTTTTCTTTCCAAGATACGTTAGACGTCTGGAGGCGTTTCCGCCACTTTTTGGATGGTAAAAACTTCCAAAAAAAAGGGGAAGTCCCACATTTTGACATAAAACAAAAGTAGGATCCTGAAAAGTATCAACATTGAAATTTTAACCGAAGGTGCTTCTGCCCAACACATATTTTTTGAAATATCAATTTTTATTTCCCAACATGCGTTTGGCATCAAGAGGCGTTTCCGTAACTTGGTCATGTTTAAAATATTAAAATAGATAAAAAAGTGGAGGTTCCACCCGTTGATATAAAAAAGTATGTTCCTGAAAACTGGCAGCACTGAAATTTTACCCGTGCCTTTCTTTTAAGAAATAAATAGTTATTTTGATTATGGACATTTTTCAAAGTAATTAACGATTTTTTTATTTACTATTTTCCATAGAGCGTTATTTTTGAAAATTGCATTCAAGCAAACAGGATTATAACAATGACTCCCAAGTTAAATTACATCTTAAGCATGTCAAAAAAATTACAAGTATATTGTAATATTTTCTCAGGTTCGTTAATAAAACTTATTTACTTTATTCAAAACGTCCACTTATTTATTTCGCAAAATAAAACACTTTACTTTTCTTACTACAAACAAAACGATTTATTATTCACCACTGAATTAATTCACAAACTTTACTTTTCACTTTTATTACAACCAACTTTATTCATTCACGATTAAAAACAAACTGTGTCGCTGCCGTTCAAACATGTGCCTTTTATACTTGTTTTCCAAACTCTCGAAATAAGGAGAACGTTCTGGTCTCTGCTTCTAGAGCTTTCCGTAGGGGAAATTGCCCAATAATTTCCCTTCCAAAAGCTTTTATTTGACAGCTGGTAAATCTGCTATAATCCGGCAGATGGCGCTTCCTTCGTTTGAGAGTTGCTATAATTATAGCTAATAAGGGTATGTTTGCACTGCGACCGTAAGCTTTATTGTGTCCGTTTGTTTGCATTTCGGAGTCGTTATAGTTTAAATATGGAAAGTTATTACACTGCCCCCCTCTTAGGATTGATCGTCCCGAGCAAATCCATTACTTCCATCACCATTATAATGATGTAAACGGTCGCTGTGAACTACTTTTAGTTTGCCTCTTAATCCTCTCTGAATGCGGTAGACGACATCGTTTATTCGTGTTACGACAGTATAAGGGCCTTCCCAATTTTGTTGAAGCTTCGCTGAGAGTCCCTTCCGACGGTGGGGATTATAAAACCACACAAGGTCTCCCACTTGGAATCCTGTCGTTGTGGCTTTTGCGTCGTATCTTGTTTTCATCCGATCACTCGATAGCTTTATATTTGCCCTCGTCCTTTTGTGAATGTCAACTAGCTTTTCTTTGAGGTTTTCCACGTAGTCGTCAATTCCTTGTGGCTCAATTGTATTACATCCAAATTTGATCTCGCTTGGTAGTCGTATTGTGGTCCCGAGCAGGATTTCTGATGGTGTATGTCCTGTTGAGCTATGTACCGCACTTCGATAGGCCATCAAGAATAATGGAACATGCCGATCCCAATCTCGTTGGTTGTCGCTTACAACTTTGGAAAGGTGTTCTTTAAGGGTCCGGTTGAATCGTTCAACCATCCCATCAGATTGTGGGTGAAGCGGTGTTGTCCTCGTCTTTTTAATGCCAAGGAGTGTACAAACTTCCTGAAAAATTTTGGACTCGAAGTTCCTCCCTTGATCTGAATGGAGTTCCATAGGTACACCAAACCTGCTTACCCAGTTGAAAACAATCTGATCCGCCACTGTTTTGGTTTCCTGGTTTGGGATGGCAAATGCCTCAGGCCACTTGCTGAAGTAGTCCATTACTACCAGGATGTATCGGTTTCCGTTTTCGGTTTTTGGAAAAGGGCCTGCAACGTCTATTGCAATCCTCTCAAAGGGCGTGCCCACATTATACTGCTGCATTCTACTCTGGACTTTTCTGCCTGGTCCCTTGCTTGCAGCACAAGTATCACATTTTCGGCACCATTTTTCGACGTCTTCTCTTGCGTGTAGCCAGTAGAATCGCTGCCTTACCTTTTCAAGTGTCTTATTGACACCCAAATGTCTTCCGGAAGCTCCATCATGCATCTCTTGCAGAACGTCATTAACTTTGGAACGAGGTACGACTTGCTGCATCACATATGATTTGCCGTCTATGGATTCCCATTTACGTCTTAGTACTCCTTCTTGTACATGAAGCGAGTCCCATTGTGCCCAATACGCTTTAAGAGTTGGACTTCTATCGGAGATGTCACCCCATTCTGGTTTCTCTTGGTGTTCCTTCCACGCAAGAATGGCTTCAATATCCGAGTCTTCTTGTTGGGCAGTCCTCAGTTCTTCATTACTCCAACCGTAAATGGGATCGGCTCTTAATCGCTGGATGGAAGCAACCTCCTTCTCTTCCTGACGTGTGCAGTGCTTGCAGTCCGATTTGCATGGTCTCCGAGATAAGGCATCTGCATTTGAGTGCAACCTTCCTCTTCGATGTTGGATCTGGTAGTCGTATGTCTGCAATCTCTCAATCCATCTTGCCACTTGACCTTCTGGATTTTTGAAGTTCAACAGCCAATTAAGTGCGCCATGATCTGTTCGAAAAAGGAACTTCTGTCCATAGATGTACTTATGGAAGTGTTTTGTTGCCGATACTAAAGCTAGAAGTTCTCTTCTGGTCACGCAGTAATTTCTTTCTGGCTTTGAGAGCACCTTGCTGTAATAGGCAATGACCTTCTCTTCTCCTTCGTGGACTTGTGATAGTACGGCACCAATTCCTACGTTACTTGCGTCAGCGTCGATGATGAAAGGTTTCCCTGGTGTCGGATAGGCCAAAACTGGTGTATTACATAGGCGCTGCTTAAGTTCCTGGAAGCTTTTCTCGCACTCGCTTGACCATTTGAACGGTTTGCTTTTCTCTGTTAGCTGGTGCAAACTTTTCGCGATCCCAGCAAAATCCTTCACAAATCGTCGATAGTACGTGGCTAGACCAAGAAAGCTCCGGAGTTGATGTTTATCCTGTGGTGTCGGCCAATTCTTTACGGTGTCAACTTTTTCAGGATCAGTCTTCACTCCTTGGGAAGAAATGATATGTCCCAAATATTTTACCTCAGACTTAAAAAACTCGCACTTGTCTGGATTCAATTTCAAGTTTGCTTCTCGAAGCCTCTGGAACACGGCCTTAAGGTTTCCACAATGCTCATCAAATGTCTTACCATAAACAATGACATCGTCCAAATAGACTAGGCAAGATTTCCAAGTAAGTCCTTGTAAAACACACTCCATCAAACGCTCAAATGTTGCCGGAGCGTTGCATAGTCCGAAAGGCATCACTTTAAATTGCCACAGACCATTTCCTGTGGAGAAAGCCGTCTTTTCTCGATCTTCTGGATGGATTTCTACCTGCCAGTAGCCACTCTTCAAGTCCAATGTTGAAAACCATTCAGCTCCTTCCATCGCATCCAGAGTATCGCTGATTCTTGGCAGAGGGTAGCTGTCTTTCTTTGTCACATCGTTCAGCCTCCGATAGTCCACACAAAATCGAGTACTTCCGTCCTTCTTTTTGACAAGAACTACTGGGGATGCCCAAGGACTTTTAGAGTTTTCTATTAGCCCATCTTTCTTCATGCTCGATATCATCTCTTCAACTTCGGCTTGTTTGGCTAATGGGAGACGTCTTGCTGGTTGTCGAATAGGTCTCGCGTCTCCTGTGTCGATTCGATGCTGCACCAGTTGTGTTCGACCATACTGCCCATTGGGTGAAGAGAGTATATCAGCGTACTCGTGAAGGAGGCTTCTAGCAACACTAAACTGATGTTCACTTAATTTTGAAGACTTGAGAATGTTTGACTTCATTGAGTTCACTTTCCTGGGGTCCACATATTCTTGTGTATCAACTTCTGTGATTTTAGTTATTGCAGATACGGATTCACATTTTCCAACAACTTCTCCTTTTTTAAGCTTGACTTCATACGGTTTGATGTTGAGTATCCGTACGGGCATCATGTTGTTCTTTGGTGCCACAAGGGTCTTCCCTAGGATGATGTTTTGAGAAGACTGCTCAGACTCTGGCTCCACCATTAGGTATCGATGGCTACCCAAATCTCCCTTTATTTTTGTCCAAACGAACACTTCTGAAGAAGGTGGCAGGCAAATATCTTCCTTTATGACAGTTCTCAGAGTTGATGAATTGTCATTGCCATAAACCATAGGAATTTCCACATTTCGGTATTTGAGAACTTGCTTTCCGATATCGAGAATTACTTCATGCTCTTTCATAAAGTCGATTCCAACGATGCACTCGTCACATATATCTGCTACCAGAAACAGATGTGAAAACTCCAGTTCTGCCAAACGGATCGTTAGACGAACCTCCCCGTACACTCTGGCTGCCTCTCCTGTTGCTGTTTTCAGATGGTAGGCGTTGGTGTTATGCAGCCACGTCATCTTCACCAAGTCCTTTCGAACAATGGAGGTAGTGGCACCGGTGTCGATCGTAGCCACTTTCTTCTTTCCGTTTAATGTTGCCTCCACAGTCAGACTTTTGTTGTTTCGTTTCGTCTGTGAGACCTGGATGGTGGTTCTGGGGTCATCGATACCAGAAACCAGCTTCTGCCCCTCGAAGTTGGTTCTTACTCGTTTTCCCGGTTGAGCAACGGGGCGAGTAGGAGTATTGACATTGTTGTTGTTAAAGTTTCTGCTTCCACAATGTTGACATGCAGGTCTTCTAGGTGGCAATCTGCACTGGCGTTGAAGATGTCCGGTCTTGTTACAATTCCAGCATCGAGCAGGTCCATCTCGCTGGTTCCTTTGGAATGCAGTTCTCTGGCAAGAACACTCCTCAATTTCTAGTTCTCTTACCCGATGAACTCCTTGAGAAGCCTGTTCTGCTGCTTCCATAGTCATGGCGAACGCCAATGCTTCAGGGAGTGTGCGTTTTCCAGCCGTTCGAATTGCTCGCTGAAGGTTGATGTCAGATACAGCACGAACAAAGGCTTCTGTTGCGAATTGGTTGATGATTTCATCTCCTGCAGCTGGATATGCCAGATGTGCCAATCGTTCGATGTCTGCTTGAAGCTGTTGCAGAGTTTCTCCCCTCTTTTGGATTCTAGTATTGAGTTGAACACGGAAGACTTCTTGCATATGGTCATCTCCAAAGCGTTTGTCAATGGCCTGAACAAGAGCACTGAAGTTGCCACTCTTATCTGCTGGTATGGTTTGCAGCAGTTCCTCTGAGGGCAAGCGTCAGAGCTATGTATTTGTCCTCCTCATCCCAGCCATTTGTTGCTGCGGCTGCTTCAAACTGCTTCTTATAGATTGACCAGGAAGTTTGTCCATCGAAGGTTGGGGGATGCATCTCCTTTCTCCTAGGACAGTCACCAGAACTTTCTCGAACCTTCATTTTTCTTACTTTGTCCAATTCCTTGGTAATGGATTCGATTTTATCTTCCACTTTTTCGAACTTTGATTCTACTGTCGACAATTGCTTATCGACATTAGACAGTTGTTGATCGACAGTTAACAATTGTTTATCGATAGAAGAAAATTGTTTATCGACACGCTCGTCAAGGGCAATAATTCTATTGTCAAAGGCATCTAACTTACATTCGAGCATATTTGTCTGTTTTTCCAGCAGACACTTTTGTTCTTGGCTTTGTTGCTCGAATCGTTCGAGAAGATTCTTTTGTTCACTACGTTGTTCTTGGCCTTGTTGTTCAAATCGATCGAGAAGATTCTTTTGTTCATTCCGTTGTCCTTGGCTTTGTTGTTCTAGAAGATTCTTCTGCTCTTGGCTTTGTTTTTCTAGAAGATTCTTCTGCTCTTGACTTTGTTGTTCGAAACGTTCGAGAAGATTCTTTTCCTGACTATCAAATTTGGCAAGTAGCTGAGACAGCATGTTGGTCATGCCCGATGTACTTACTTGCTCTTGCTGTTCTTCCATTTCAATGTCGAATATAAACGTGTCCGGGTTTTTTCCACATCTTTTTAAATCTTCTTGCAGACGAATTATAAGATCATTCTTTGTTCCAGCAGTAGGAAGATCTCGTTTATTCAGTTCTGCCTTTAGTTCCACTAAATTTAAATCATTCAAAGATTTACCCATTGTCTTTTTTTTTCACTTTCCACACAATAAATTTACTGAGTGCACAAATAAAATAAGTTTTATCCCACTTCTGACACCAATGTAATATTTTCTCAGGTTCGTTAATAAAACTTATTTACTTTATTCAAAACGTCCACTTATTTATTTCGCAAAATAAAACACTTTACTTTTCTTACTACAAACAAAACGATTTATTATTCACCACTGATTTAATTCACAAACTTTACTTTTCACTTTTATTACAACCAACTTTATTCATTCACGATTAAAAACAAACTGTGTCGCTGCCGTTCAAACATGTGCCTTTTAGACTTGTTTTCCAAACTCTCGAAATAAGGAGAACGTTCTGGTCTCTGCTTCTAGAGCTTTCCGTAGGGGAAATTTCCCAATAATTTCCCTTCCAAAAGCTTTTATTTGACAGCTGGTAAATCTGCTATAATCCGGCAGATGGCGCTTCCTTCGTTTGAGAGTTGCTATAATTATAGCTAATAAGGGTATGTTTGCACTGCGACCGTAAGCTTTATTGTGTCCGTTTGTTTGCATTTCGGAGTCGTTATAGTTTAAATATGGAAAGTTATTACAATATAATAACAAAAAGTGCAGGGATTTCGGTTCCCTGACTGGTCTACAGATTAGGCACAATTTTTCAAAATGGCGCCAAGTGACAGGGTTAAAAATGACTCCCAAGCTCAATTTCATCCTTTATGTGTGTGTAAGGGATGAATTCCACTCATAAGAAAAAGTTCTCCACCAAAAACGCACGGTATACGATTTCCTGACGGCACTACATATGTTTTTAATGAAAACGACTTCTTACATATTAATGGTTAGAGCGCATACTTTATTTGGTTTAAATATGACTTAAGCCTATCTCTGCTACAAGGAGAAACCTTTGATTTTCTATTTTTATTTTTTTTTAGAAATTATAAACCTTCCTTTTCGATAGAAAATTCAATTTTGAACAAAAGGTTTTAAGAGTTAAATTGTCAAATTCGGCTTATTTTCCGAGTTTTACCAAAACTATGTTGAAAAATGGCCCGTTAATAGAATTTTTGGTTTAAAACATACTTATGTCCCAAATAAACATTCAGAGCTTCACGTGAACAACATTTATGTGGAAAAATTGACATTTCACTGTTCGCCTATTGTGAGTCTCACCCTAAAAACGAAAATTTCCCCTTTTTTGTGAGTTCTCATTTAGGGTAATTTTCACTTATTTTTTGACGGCGCAAGAAAGAAAAACAGAGGGTACTGAATACTGGTGCCCTTTGCGCAAGTTTTTAAGTTAGCTAAGTATACAGTTCCTTGACAAAAAAAAACTACATGTATTTCTTATGGGAGCGCTTTTTGCGAGAAAAAAATTTTTTGACGTTTAAATTTTTTTATCGAACTGTGCTACCCAAAGAAAACAAATTTTATATTCACCACGATTTTTTTTTCGTACAAAACAATGTCACTGACATTCTTTTTCCGAAAAGAAAATTGTGTTTGGCATTTGTGTTTGTTTTTCCATGGATCAGTCTCATTGAGATTTTTTTTCGAAAGTGTAAACTGACGGCGGATAAAAAAAAAATTTACACCACGGACATTTTTTCTTTGTGGAAAATATTTTTTTTTCTCACCTCGAAGAATTTTTTTACTCAAAAGAACTGTATACTTAGCTTAAAGCAAAACTCATAATCAGCCTTATTATTCACATGGAAAATATTTCGCCCCAAAAATGTTTGTTCCCCCGGAATTTTAAAAGCTATTCAGCCCTATTATGAGTTTCGCCCGGAAAATATTTCACCCGAAAAATTTTTGTTCCCCCGGAATTTTTAAAGCTATTATGAGTTTCGCCCGAACTTCTCTTGGCCTAAAATAAACAAAAAACTTGCACAAAGGGCACCAGTACCACCTGTATATCTTTGGTTCGCCTTCAAAAAATAAGTTATGATTTAAGATCTCAATTACTGTACATTTCGCCCGAAATGAGTACTCACAAAAAAGGGGAATTTTCATTTTTCAGGTGAGACTCACAATAGGCGAAAAGCGAAATTTCAATTTTTCCGGGCGGAATGTTGTTCACGTGAAACTCATAATAAGGCTGATTATGAGTTTCGCCTGAACTTCTATTGGCCTAATATAATAATATAAACAAACAACTTGGGAACTAGTACCGTCTGTTTTTCTTTCTTACGCCACCGTGAAAAAATAAATAACAATTTAAGCTTTTAATTACGAAATATTTCGCCCTAAATGAGTACGCACAAAAAAGAGGAATTTTCGTTTTTCGGGTGAAACTCACAACAGGTGAAAAGTGAATTGTCAATTTTTCCTCGTGGAATGATGCTCACGTGAAACTCATAATAAGGCTGAATAACTTTTAAAATTCCAGGGGAACACAAATTTTTCGGGTGAAATATTTCCCATGTGAAACTCACAATAAGGCTGATTTTCATATCATTCCTCTTGCTACTCAGACTACTGACTGGCATTGCATACAATTACATTACACCAAATGTTTTCCTCTGGGTGTACCTTCACTTCCTTTTGTTCGTGCTAAGTACCTGCCCAAGAGAACAACACAGAAGGAATAACTACATAAGTACGAGGCGCCCTCTGTGTGGCACATTTACAAAAATCTATAACCATAAATTCGGATTATTCCAGTTTTTTCCCAAACGGAAGGCATTAAGAGCGATATGACAAATTTATCGCCACCACCATTGGAAATATAATTTTTTTTTTCAAGGCGATCCGCTTTCTCTTGGTTTATGTTTTCAGATACAAGATACAAAAATACAACTCAGTTCGGTACTCTCTCACAGCCGGGTCATGGTATGTTTGGGCGGCTTAGGCTGCTTTTAATATTTGAGTTTGTTCAATGCCAAATGCGTCTTCATTGTCGTCATGTTGGTCGTTTCTTGCTAGGAAAATATTTTGTTTCCTTTTTTTTGACACACGACACAACACAACACAACTTTCCTTGATCCAAATGAATCGTAAAATTCGCATAATTCCCGAATGGACACAGATTTTTTTTAAAGCGGATCAGAGGGTTCTCCTTATGGAGATGAAGACTATAGCAACACAAATTTGAGTGTAAATTTGGAAAAATTAAAAGCATTTGCGTGCCTTCAACTTCAACTTATAAACTTCTCCCCCACCCCCACCACACCAACCACCACCAACCCTCATGCGTCTTTCTGAATTTCAATAAAAGTTTTGTGATAATTGCGTTCCGCTCGGGTGCTGAAATGCGACACCGGTGCGGGACTCTTAAGCTATGTTCGGATTTATTGACGGTAGGAAATGTTAATGATGGAAAAATATGTCATACACACGCCCACTGAGACGTTGCTAAGTCTCATAAACACCAAATCGAGGTAATGTTAAATGGCAGCCGTTACTAGCTTCTGGGAGGCAGTTTTATATCCTGACGAGCAGTGCTATGGGAGCAGCGCAAATAAGCCTTATTTGGATAATTAACGAGCATGACTGGCATTTTTGGGAACCGCGTCGATTCCCAAAATTAGGTGATGATGTTTCGAGATGTTTTTTTTGTTCTGTTATATTTTTTTATTGCATGAACGATACCAAAGGTATATCGTTCATAGTATTTTCGGTTATAATTATCTTCGGAAAAGTCTTATGGGTACTTATAGTCATATTTTTGGATTCTTCTTCAATGTGGGGGGCGTCTGCTTGTGGAATTTTAAGTGATTCCATTTATTTTAATTTATGTTTTTTTTCTCTCGAAACATAAGATGCGGCTAATATGGATCAACAGTTAACAGGTAAACGTTTATGTAATTTTGTTTTATGATCAAGTTTTTTTGGAGAATAATTTGATAAATTGAGTTTTTGAGTATAGGCTTTTTTAATTACAAGCTGCTTTTCTTTAAGTGAACAGGAATAATATAAAGAATCTTTTCCTAAAACATAATCACGTATACTTTGTTACACTTTTGAAAAGTCGTGTTGTTAGTAGGTACCAACAATATTTTGTTCCATTTTACTGCTGCTGCTGCTGGAGAATGTATAATCTCTGCCATACTCCTGTTAGGTAGTATTGTTTTAATATTATGACAGCTGACCACGAAATTATAGAGGAACATAATGCTAGATTTATAGGTCTAACAGTTTGTCAGAAATTGTGTATAAAATTAATCGTCAGGTGCACTTACCGGTCTGCTAATGAAGGAAATATTGACAGTTTTAACGATGATTTCATAAATGCAAACAATTATTTTTCCAGTCCTATAAACCTGGCATAAGATGCAACCAAGGGCGTAAATACGCAGGGAGGAGGAGGCAGGGGCAGGTGTGCTTCTTCTTTATCAAAATATATTTCTAACATTTTTTGTTGATGAATAACGAAACCTAAAAATGGGTATATGATTTAAAATACTTTTTGAGTTGGGAAGGCTATTCTCAAGGTCTTAAGGACTGAAGACAGTTCAAAATTTAGGTACTTATAGTGTGAAATGGGGTTTGTAAAATATAGAATCTGATTTGAAAGGTTATATTTGTAGAGGATGTCATTCGAAAATTTTGCCTAACCGAGCAAAGCTGGGGCGGGTCAGCTAGTATTTTACATTTTTGAAGTGAAAATTTCTTTTTAAGGAGTATGCCAGAAAGACTGGCAGATGATACAATTATTGCCAACCATTACCCACAATAATCCATTACCCATTACGTTTTGACCCAGGCATTTTTTTACAAGCCAAATTTAGCTGGATATCATCATCATCGTGTCCTGTAACCCCGGCTGGGGCATAGGGCGTCAACAAAACGTCTCCATCCTTCACGGTCTGCTGCAAGGTACTTTAGCTGTGGCCACGTCTTTCTCTGGGATTCTGCTTCCGCTAAGACCATTGATTTCCATGTTGTTCTTGGTCTTCCAACCCGCCGTGCACCCTGAGGATTCCATTCAAAGGACTGCTTTGCAATTTCATCGTTTGGTTTCCTCAGTGTGTGACCAATCCAACGCCATTTACGCTTTCTTATGTCGATGTCCAGCCGCTCTTGACTTGTCCTGCGCCACAATTCCTCATTTGATATTATTTGTGGCCAGCGAATCTTTAGGATGTGGCGAAGACAGCGATTCACAAAAGCCTGCAATTTCTTCGAAATGATAGACGTGACTTTCCAGGTTTCACAAGCATATAACAGCACGGATTTCACATTTCACTTAGTGCTTAAGGAGATTTGACTTGATTTCCAGACTGGGGATAGAGTACCGAAGGCAGCACGAGCTTTATTTATTCTACTTTTAACGTCCAGATCCGTACCACCGTTTGCAGAGACAATACTGCCAAGGTAGTTGAACTGTTCCACTACTTCAACTGGCGTCTCCTGTAGAATAATACGCTGCTGTGTGGAGCGGCCTGTGAGCATTATTTTTGTCTTTTTGTTGTTTATTCTGAGACCACTCGACTCTCCCTTCACTTGCAGTGTTTGGCACATCCCGTTCAGCCCACTGATGTTATTTGCCAGCAGACATATGTCATCGGCATAGTCTAAATGACTGAGCCTTTCGAACGGTCTCCATTGAATGCCATTTCGCTCAGCTGTACCAACACTGGCCGTCAATACGTCGTCCATCGCCAGCAGGAAGAGAATTGGCGATAGAACATCCCCTTGTCTCACACCCTGTTGCACTACGAAGGAGTCGGATAGCTGCCCATTGTGCAAAACAAAACACCTTGCGTTGTTGTAGGACTCTTTAATAATGGCAACAATTTTTGGTGGAATTCCTCTACCAAGCAACGATCTCCATATACATTCTCGGTTAACTCGATCAAAGGCCTTCTCAAAATCCACGAACATGAGGTAAAGCGGTGATTGAAATTCCATCGACTGCTCGAGGACGATACGCAGGGTGTTGATATGGTCGACACAAGATCGACCACTGCGGAAGCCAGCTTGATGCCTCTTGAGTGTAGACTCGATTCTATCCTTTATTCGCTCGAGAATGATGGTTGCCATTAGTTTTTGAAAAACGGACAAAACGGTGATACCACGCCAATTGTTGCAATTCTTTAAGTCACCTTTCTTTGGCAACTTAACAATCACACCATCCCTCCAGTCCCTGGGATGGCTTTCGTTTTCCCGAATGCTTTGTATCAACGGATCTAAAATACTAGCCGCTGTCGCCGCGGGATCGGCTTTCAGGAATTCAGCTGGTATTCCGTCCAGTCCAGCTGCCTTGTTGTTTTTGGGGAGATTTATTGATGTGAGGATTTCCGATTCTGACGGGGGTTCGATGTCAATACCCCTATAGGACCTGCGCATCTCGTTTAGTTGGGGCACTTCAGCACTCTGCAAAACTGAATCCTCATTTAGCAGGGCACAGAAATGGTCCTTCCATCTACGAAGCTGATCCTCAATTGATACCAAAAGTGTGCCATCCACATCCATTACAGGATGATTCGTGTTGCTTTTTTTCCCGATCACTTCTTTGGCTATTTGGTACAATTCCCGGATATCTCCTCTTCTGGCAGCGATTTCCGCATTATCTGCGAGTCCATCTACCCTCACCCTCTTGTCACGTCTCACACAGCGATAGACCATCTTATGTGCAATGCGGTACTCTCTTCGCAAATCAGCCTTTCGTTAAACATCTGCTTCGGCATTTATTTGGATTTTCAACTATTTGCGAAGTTCGATCTTATCCCAGGTGTCTTGGGATATCCAAGAGTCTCTACGTCTCGTTCGCTTGGGTATAGTTTTGGATCCAGCCTCCATACAAATACTTTTAATTTCACCCCACATCCCATCAATTGTTGAATGCTGGATTCCGTTTAATGACGAGGCTCCGGCGTTAAGGGTGGTGACATTGTTTCGACATATGTTGGGGTCATTTAAAGCATTAGTAATGAATTTTGAGCTCCTTGCTGCATCCTGCGCTGGTTTTTGTACGGCAGCGGTTCGTAGTTTGAGACTCATCAGAACCAAATGGTTCCCACATCGGCATTTCTTATACTCCAGACATCACACATAGACTTCCACTATCGCTACTGAATCATGATATCAGCCGTGTTTTGGTGAAAGTGATGAGCAGCACAGCAATAAAATCTGAACAAAACGCTTTTATGCACTTTTGTATACACTTCAGAGTTAGTATAGCCGGCTTTCGTGTAGCCTACCTTTTGGATGGTATAGCCTACCTTTGGTGTAGGAATATTTACTCACCAACCGAGTTGAGCGTCATTTTTGGTATTGCCTACTTTTAGGATAGGAATATTTACTCTACAACCGAGTTGAGCGCCCTCATTTTCACGATTACAACATTTATATTCACTATTATGTGCACTCCGATTACTGACCAAAATTATATCCACTCTTCATTGTGTTGTTGTTTGTGTGTAAAAATTTGCTGAGCTGCCTATACACTCTTTCAAAAAACACGCCTATCATCAATTTGGTTTTCGGTTTTACCATCCGGATGCACCCAGGTAATTTTGTTGCACGTCTTATGCTTAAATACAGTCCCACCTATAACAAGACGATTCGCGTTACAAAAGTCGACAAGCAAGTCACCATTTTCATTCCGTGACCCCAAGCCATTTTTTCCCATCACGCGTTCCAGTCCGTAATTGTCTGAACCGACTTGGGCATTGAGGTCTCCCATAACGACTATGATGTCGGCTCTCGGAACACTACTGTAAACCGAGTTAAGATGAGTGTAGAACGCGGTTTTGTCTTCCTCTGTCGCTTCATTTGTGGGGGCGTAGCACTGAATTATTGCGACGTTACGAATTTTTGAACGAAACCTTGCAGTCATTAATCTCGCAGAAATGGGCGCCCAGGAGATCAAACTACGCCTCGCTTCTTCGTTCAACATAATTCCGACACCATGCAGTCTTTGGCCGCCCTCTCTTTCATCTTCCCCGGAATACAGCATTCTCGTCTGTCCAGTGTCTGATCTGTATTCAGCTCTTCCTCTCCACTTAGTTTCGCTTATGCCCAGGATACTGATCTTTAGGCGAAGCATTTCACGCTCAACCTGCTCGTATCTACCATCGCTGTACAAGGATCGGTAGCCAAAAGTAACATTTGCGCTTCTTGAAAGACTTCTTCTATTTGTCAACGATTCATTTATTATTATGGCGTCTTGATTGACGCTCGTACATGAAAGATGCCGCACCCCCAAATCCGATGTGCGGTTTACTGCAACCGAAGCTGCAGAAGGATTTTCCATAAAAAGATTACCTCTTGGGGACTCGTTTCCATTTGTTGTCATAGTTCATGTATTTGCATATATCCTTCCACCATGGTGCTTTCCGAGATATAATTAATAACATACATAAGCTCAGATTTGACAGGCACACCCGCCTTTTGTATGGTCAAACACATAACTGCTCGAGGCCGCCCACTATGGGAAACCAGACGCCTTTTGTAGCCGGCCAATATGGGTTACAGACGCTACCTGCTGCTGCCGTTGGCCTTTTACAAAAAAAAGCTCCTCCGCCACCAGACTATCATGCCGTTGACCGCTGCCTGCAGTTCGTCCGTCTTAAGGGGGCTTTTAACCATTCCAAGGACAAGTTTGTGCCCTGACCAGCAAAGCTGGGTTGTCTGCTTATCCCGGCATCCATTCGGTCCCCCTGCACGTTAGCGTTACCCGCCCTCTACCACGCGGAGGTGTGCATAGGGATTTTCCTATCATTGAGCCTAGGGCCATATGGTGTCCTAGCAATCTCAAGTACTTTTAGCTGGATATGGTTCAGAATAATCCCATTTTGTTTGACCACCAACTTGAAATAACCACCGCCATCTTGCATTTTTTTCGCTTTGGCTGTGTTTTGGGAAGTAATAATGTTTTATCGGTTTCACTGAAAAAGTTAGGTTAAAACAATTTAAATAATTTTTTTTAGTCCGATGGAAATCTTCAAAAGACACTCGGTATGAATGGGTACCAAGTAGTGGGACTCTTACCGCACCAAAACCACCGGTGAATCAGAACCAATCTATGAAAGACCGACAAATTATTTTTCTTTCTTGATTTATAAATCGCATTGAGGGAAGTTTGAAGTTATAACACTTTCCCATTGCTTTTAGACCAGCTATACTCAACCTGTGGCCCGCGGGCCGCATGTGGCCCGTCGAGCTGTTCTAAGCAGTGGCCCACTTGGCATACTTGCATAAATATGCTAATTTATAGAAAAACTGAATACCATAAATCAAAATTTACATTCGTTTGGAAAAAGTGCCTAAATCGATTTGGAAATAACACCCAAAAAAGGCTGAACATTTTGGTTGATATTTCCAGATTTCCTCGCTTCTTTTACAAAATGAAACAGTGCCCGAAATATAAAATAAAGAGTGTTGTCAGTGAAAGACAAGTGGAAATAGCTCAATCGACGAACAAAATGTCACTTTGTCTTTTCGTTTTCACGAATGTCTGATAGTGTATTCGTTTGGTCCTCCTGTAGCGTCCGGAAACATTTCAAATGCTTCTGAAAAAGTTCATTTGGCACTAGATGACAGTTCTTCTTCTGAAGATTCTGGGTTTGAAGAAAGAATCACAACCAGAAGCACGCAAACATGTGCACAATTGAAACGTCAAAACTGTCAATGTTATTTGTAATTTAATTTCGGAATTATGTCATTTTCACTTATACTTAAATTTGGAGTCAAAAGGAAACATTCCATCCTCTCTATTATCGTCATCTTCAAACCTTGCTGTAGATACGGAGTTTACTCAAAATAAAAACCCATAAGGTGGAGACATTACAGCTGTTCCTTAGTTAGTCGCAAACAGTTTCAGACCGCCAGATTTAGTGTGGAACAGTACAATTTTTCACTTGTGGAACGGGTCTGCACTAAATGTGGCGGTTTAAAACTGTTTGAAACTCGGCAAGGAACACAGCAATTCGCTGCTGTTATTGAGGAATATCAATATTCAGAGAACAGCTGTGTGAACGTTTCATCAACTAAGTGCACAAATGCAACCAAACCACAACTTCAGAATCAAGAAAAGGGTTGCAACTTATTGGTTTGGCATTCTGGAATCGGGATCGGAGAGCTTCAGAGGGTACTTCCGGATTACCAAACGAAAACGCAATGACAAAAGCAAATATTGCTAACGTGTGAAAGACACAGATTTTGCAGTTGAAACTCAAATTGTAAGTACCTAATTTTGAGAAGTTTCACCGGTTTTGCTTTCAAAAGTGAACACGCAAAATAAAAAAAACAATAAGACTGTGAAATGAGTGCCCACAATATAAATTTTCCCCCTTCTCCTTCAAAAAATAGATAATGTTCCTGACAGAAGAAAAAGTCACAAGGTCGACGCTGGATTGAAAAATTTACATCTTGGATCTACATACCTTTGGGAGATCTTGAAAAAGTGTTCTAAATTTCAGAAATCAAATAAATTTTTCTATTAAAATTAATGAACCATTCAAAATAAATCACTTAACACCTAAAGTCCAAAAAATAGTTAATGTTGTGGCCCGAGGCAACATAGCTAAAACGTTTTTTTGGCCCTTATGAAAAAAAGGTTGAGTATGGCTGTTTTAGACCATCAGCTCATGAGGCTTGGTTCTTCTTAATGTACGAACATTGTATTGTAGATTTAGGACGGTCTCCATTTCGGACTTGGTATGACTTTGCAGTCGCTGACTGCGATATCTACTACGGTGACTGTTACCGACCACAAGGGTAGCGTCTTTTTGGATGTGGGATGTGGATTTGTTGTTAGAGGTAGACTTAGGGAAGAAGTCTTGAGTTTCAACTATGTAAACGCTAAAGGCTAAGTTCGCCAACATCAGCCTGATATGCGCGCATGCCCCCACAGAGAAGAAAGATGACGACATCAAGAACAAGTTCTACGAGCTCCTGGGCAAGACATATGAGCAATGCCCTAGCTATGACATTAAAATTGTCTTGGGTGATGCCAAACTAGGAAGAGAAGATGTCTTTGGTGGCACAATCAGAAAATACAGCCAGCACGAAACCACCTCCGATAACGGACTCAGGTTAATCGACTTTGCTGCAGGGCGAAACGTGCAGAAGAGGAGAGAGGAAGAAAAAAGAAAGAGTATGAGAAGCGTGTGATCGAGGAAATAGAGGGATGCCATTGCAGGAATGAAGTTTGGAAGTTTAACCAAAAGATAAAGAGAACCTCCCAAGGTTACAAGGCCCGGACCGAAGCCTGCAAGGATGATCAGAGGAACATCGTATTGGAATCGCAGTCGGTGCTGAGGATATGGAAAAATCATTTCTGCAAATTGTATAACGGCGATGACGAACCGAATTCCATTACCATGCAGATTGCACCATTCAACATGGACGACGTAGGCCAACAATTCCTTCCACCCGATCTAGACGAAGTAAAGATAGCTATATCTAAAATTAAGCCCAATAAAGGTGCTGGAGCTGATGGCCTTGCGGCTGAGCTATTCAAAGCGGCTGGTGATGAATTGGTTAGGAGTATGCACCAGCCCATCTGTAAAATATGGTCGGAGGAAAGCATGCCCGATGAATGGAATCTCAGCATTGTTTGCCCGATCCTCAAGAAAGGCGATCCTCTAGACTGCACCAACTACAGAGGCATCAGTCTTCTTAATATCGCCAACAAGATCTTCCCTGCTGTACTTTGTGAACGGCTGCAGCCATTCGTCAACAACCTGATAGGTCCATATCAGTATGGCTTTAGGCCAGGGAAGCCCACCATCGACCAAATATTCGCACTACGGCAGATCTTGGAGAAAACCCAGGAATTTCAAATCGATACCCACCACATTTTCATCGATTTCAAGACCGCGAATGACAGCATCTATAGAGACGAGCTATATAGAGCAATGTCTAGTTTTGGCATCCCTGCCAAACTCGTCCGTTTGTGCATGATGACGATGGAGAATGCACGCTGCTCCATAAAGGTCGGCAAAGACCTCACCGACACCTTTGATGTCAAAAAAGGCTTTAGGCAAGGCGAAGCGCTGTCATGCGACTTCTTCAACATCGTTCTTGAAAGAATAGTGCAACACTCTCACGTCAACACTAGAGGCACAATCTTTCAAAAGTCCGTCCAATTACTCGTTTACGCTGACGACATTGAAGTAATCGGACGAACAAAGCGTGATATCAGTGGTGCTTTTGTGAGTATTGAGAAGGAAGCCAAGAAGATGGGTTTAACGGTGAATGAAAGCAAAACGAAATATATGCTGTCAGCAGGAAAGGACACCCAACACCGACGTTTAGGACAGAACGTCACTATAGACAGCTATATTTTGAGGTGGTTAGAGACTTTGTCTACCTAGGATCCGCTATAAACTCAGCGAACGATACCAGTGCTGAGATCAAACGAAGAATTACTCTTGCCAATCCCTGTTTCTTTGGGTTAAGAAGGCAATTGAGAAGCAAAGCCCTCTCTCGAGCAAACTAAACTGTCCTTGTATAAGACGCTTATCATCCCGTTCCTGATGGTGCAGAGGCATAGACACTGTGCTAACGGTGGATGAGAACGCGTTAGGCTGTTTCGAGAGGAAAATTCTCCGGGCGATTTTTGGTCCCGTCTGCATAGATGGGGAATGGAGAAGAAGATACAACAACAAAAACGAACTGTATGGACCTTACAGTGACACCCCAAGCAACACATTCTCCTCTTACAGATATCTTTCAGAATTCTTAAATAAAGAGCATTCAACACTGCAAGATAACTTAAAGATGTCTCTAAGACCTAAAAAGGCCCAAAGGGGCGGAGCCAATTGTATGAAGTGAAGAGTTCTAATTAATGTCTTTGTAAGTGCTTATAAAGAGGACTTCTTTTGTTGATGTATTGACGACGTATTCAAGATATTTTAAAGAGGTTTTCAATAGATCTAAAATATCCTCTTAAAAAGGTCTTTAAAATCTCTTTAAAAGTAAACGCGGAAGCGAGAAAAAAAAAATTACTTTTTCTCTTTTACGCATGCATCATGGCAATAAATAATATTTTCTCTTTCACGCATGTAAACATTGAGTTGCATTTTAATGAAATGGAATGAAACTTAAAGATGAGTGGTGAAAACATAAGGAATTGTTTTAATTTCATTTATAAGAAGCTCGGCCAAGTTAGTTATTTTAATATGACAGTCTTAACATATTTTGTGAAGCATATCTAGAATGTGTTTCGACATGCGCGATCATATTTACTTTAAAGTCATAGATGCTACCCCCCTAAAAATTCACGCGCTTACAAAAATAAAGATATTTAAATTTTTTTTTCATTTTCTTTATAGACAAAAAACTTGTTACTGAAGTATAAAAATGTTAATTGCATTTTGTTGGGTTATTATGTTATTTTAAGAGGTCTACACAAAATTATGAAACGAATCTGCGATTATTTAAGCCCAAATTGTCATTTATTATATTTTATACAAAATAGTTTTAGAAATTGAAATCAATAAATATGGCGTGTAAGCGACAGGGTGCCTCTTATATATGTATAAATAGTTACGCAATTATTTATTTTGTTTGTTTCTAAAGCTGCATTTTATTATTTACATAAGTCACAAACAAAAAAGAGATAGAAAGTTGTCTGAGTGCTGGGACTCATGGTTAATATGTGTAAACATCAACGTTTGTTCCTACCTGCTGTCACGGCCAGCGCCTTAGCTCCAGTGGAAACCCGAAAATTTGCAGTTCAGAATTTTAGTACGGCGGATCGAGAAACAGAGTACACCAATTGATTAATATTACTTACTAGTGTCACGTCTGACGTTCTGGGTCTACTAGAATATTTTTAATTTGGCAGGTGTCAAAATGTGCCAAAACTGTTGATACGGCGGATCGAAAAGCGGAGTACACCAATCGATTTAGGAGGTGGATATTACCTAGTGTCACGCCTGACCTTTGGGGTCCACTAGAATACTTTTAGTTTGACAGGTGTCAAAATGTGCCAAAAGTTTTGGTACGGCGGAATCGAAAAACGGAGTACGCTAATCGATTTAGGAGGTGGATATTACCTAATGTCACGCCTGACATTCTGGGTCCACTGGAACACTTTTAGTTTGAAACGTGCTATACTCCGTAATGTTGCACAGAGGAAAGTCCACGTTTTGATTACACATCAAAATTAAAGCTTTTTTCACCCTTCTGAGTTTCGCAAAATTTTCAAAGTTTTATTCACATATTATAAACGCTTTTCTATTATACAAATCTGATCAAAAAGTTTTATAAAATGCGACTTATAACAATAATGTAGCCATTTGGTCTCAAAATATAACCTATCATGCGTAGCAGATAGACAAACAAACCAAAAAATATACAAATATCAATTAAACATTTAAATAAAAATATTTTAATTTTTTAAAGTTAATGACACCCTGTAAAAAATATACATACCTAAATAAATTAATATTTTTTCCAAATCTCCAAACGTTTTAAAAAGTTCTTAAAAAACTCTTAAAAACGTCTTGGATATAGTCACTCTTCCCCAGAGTCAAATCACGCTTAATTACTTCTAAATAAGACACCATTAAGTGGTCATTAATTACTTTTTAGGTCTTAAAAAAACGAAATGTCAAACCAGTATCAATGGCAACAACTGTGTTGAACAAGTGCATAGCAAGACAAGAGAAACTTTATAAACTGATCAGATTATGGTGCAGGAAATATGATTGAACTTAGGTTGCTTCCAAGAATAAATTAATGGCAGTTTTTTCCATTTATCCCAACAGTTTCTTATATTCAACATTTCTTAAAGATATATGTAACTTCTTATAGTGAGATTTCATTTCGTTATACAGAAACATAACTTCAAGTTGACAGATAAGAAATCAGTGCAACAATGTCTTTAAAGATATCTGGAAGACCTCTTATTCAAGATGTCTTTGAGAGAGGACGCTAGTAAACTCTTAAAATACTCTTATTTTTAAGGAGTTAAAGAGGTTTTGAAGAAGTTTCAGAAAAAGATATGAAAAAATAACTTCAAAAAGAGGTCGATAAGATGTCTTCAAGATGTCTTGAGAGAGCAAGCTAGTAAACTCTTAAGATACTCTTATTTTTAAGGAGTTAAAGAGGTTTTGAAGAAGTTTCATAAAGAGATATGGAAAAATAACTTCAAAAAGAGATCTATAAGATGTCTTTGAGAGAGCAAGCTAGTAAACTCTTAAAATACTCTTATTTTTAAGGAATTAAGAAGGTTTTGAAGAAGTTTCATAAAGAGATATGAAAAAATAACTTGAAAAAGATGTCTATAAGGTGTTTTTAAGATGTATTTATAAGTATTAGCTTTAAATTATCTTTTTAGGAGTTCATAAAGTGCTTATTAAGTGCAATGGTATCAAGAAGACTGAACTAAGATGCCATTAAGAGCTGATAAATTTATTTCAAGAACTCTGCAAGAGTTTTTGTGTTGCTTGGGACCGACCTAGCCGCCACAAAAGTGAAAAGCCAACGACTAAGATGGCTGGGTTACCTAGAGCGAATGGACACCAATGCTCCGGCCCGGAAAGTCTTGTCTTTGAATCCAACCCCGTGGGACAACGCAGTAGAGGTGGGGACAGCGTAAAAGGTGGTGCACGCAAGTGGAAGAGGACCTCAACCAACATGGCGTGCGAAACTGGAGACAGCTAGCTAGAAACCGAGCCGGCTGGAAGAATCTTGTAGGTTGAGGCCCTGGTCCACCCCGGACTGTAGCGCCACCTTAAGTAAGTAAAATTGAAAATACGTCAACTACACTGGCTTTGCCACATCGAGCGAATATGGACAACAACACTCCAGCCAAGAAAATCTTCGAATCCCAGCCCCCAGGTGGTTCGAGACGACCAGGAAGACCGAACCTACGCTACAGGGAGCAGGCGGTCACAGACGCAAGAGCACTTGGTCTCGGCGACTGGAGGGATCGTGCGAGGGACCGCAACCAATGGAAGACCGCAATATCTCAGGAAGAGAACCTTCATGAATCGGGAGCCATATAAATAAGTAAGTAAGTAATTGTACGAGCTGTACCAAGATGAGGATGTAGTCCAAAGAGCCAAGACGCGTCGACTACATTGGAGCGAATGGACAACAAAGCTCCAGCCCAGAAAATCTTCGAATTCCAGTTCCCAGGCTCGAGACGACCAGGAAGACCGAACCTCCGCTATAGGGACCAGGCGGTCACAGACGCAAGAGCGCTTGGTTTCGACGACTGGAGGGAGCGTGCGAGGGACCGCAACCGATGGAAGACCGCAATATCTCAGGCAGAGACCCTTCATGGATCGGGAGCCGGATAAGTAAGTAAGTTCCAAAAAATAAAAACTTTTAAGTGACTTTTGGTGAAAATCTCTAGCTTCTTGTTTTATAAAACTAAAAAACAGTACGGAAGATCCGGCATCAGCCATTGTATTTTGCATTGATATGCACTAAGTTAGTATGAATTTTGTCCGCCTTACCTTACACTGAAATCCGTCGGCTTTCCTAGAAGAAAAGCTTTATCCAGGTTATTTGAACTTCGTGATGGGCTGAAAGTTTGCCCACTGGAGACAAGTGTATCTTCATCTGCAAACCTTTTTGATGTACCTATTGAATTATGTATGACATGTATGTTATTTATCTTGCAGAAATTACACATATTTCTATAAATTTGCAAGGAAAACTAACAACAGTATTTTTCACGAGAGCCAAACTACCAGCTTTAAAAAAAAAAATTATTTATGGTTTACCTGTGCATCTAGAGGAGAACAATATTTAATGTTTTCAAGTTTTAAGTGAATTTTTGCAATGGAACATGCTGGAGCTCAGAGCCGATATTCCAAAAGATCTTGGCAAGATAACTTTCCAGGCACTAATTTTGACATCGAATGGATCCATTTATAATGAAAACTCAGCTTAATAAGCTCAACATGCAGGAAAACGTATCTCTGATAGAACTGCGAAGGTGTTTATAGTTAAAATACCTATTTTTTCCCTCACCTAATATTCCAGATCTCCGAATACAGCTTTCGGACTTAAAACTTTAATTTAAAAAAATTAATTAATTAAATAATGAAACCATAATTCATTCTTCGCACTAGCTTTTATGGAAACTCTTAAATAAAAAATAATCAAATTTTGAAATGTTTTGCATTTAATTTTTGACTATCGTTAAGAGTGTTGGGGTTCCAAATATATTTTGACATTGTTTAGGGTTCCACAGCTCAAAAAGTTTGGGAACCGCTGAGTCTATATGACCGCCATTTGCACATATTACCCTTTTTTGTACGAAAATATCTCTTCTACAGAACTCATCCCCTTTTTCACTTATTCAAAAACTTTAAAAAATGCTTATAGACAAAATATAGCCTTTTTCTTCAAATCTACTTTTTTTTACATTTAAAAGCAAAATATCTTCCTATTTTCTTTCTTTTGAACGATTATGGCATTTAAAATATAGGTGGGAAGATTCTATCATAACCGGTATGGTATGATGTTGTGAAGTAAGAGTATTGTTAAACTATACACTGTATAATTCATATCCCAATTCAATAGCAAACATTTTATTGTGTTACATAATCTAGTGTTTTATTCTTCATAATTCTTTGTCTATGATTATTTTCATTCATCACATTCTTTTTGTATTTTCTTCTTTGACAGGATTCACGTAAACACAGGTACACAAAATCCTCTAACAATAACGTTTTTGAAAATATATAGCTTATTCTGCTTGAATGATTAACCCAAGAAAGGCGTTCATTTTTTTATTTTAAGAATGCATAAAAAGGGCCCAGGGAAAGAACGACTTAAACCCATTTATTGAAACTAAACTAAGGATGATATCTTGTAATTTTTCTGAGTCTTATCGGATGCAGCTTATAGGCTTTTGAATATAGAATGTAGGTTCTGGAAAATCGGATGAAGAAAATAACAATTACGTTCAAGTGTATTTATTATTGAATATGTTGTTTGGGGCTTAAGTATGCTTTAAACCGAAAATGCTACTTCTTCACGGTGGTCTTCGAGACGCGGCAGGTGTCATTAAAATGGGTCCCAAAAGTAATGATGCAGATCTGTTGGAAATGATTTCAGGATTATAAATTTTGAAACCCCGAAATCGTACATAATCCTTTTTTTGAGTTAGGACGCCAGTTATAGCTATCATTGAAACTCATCATTGTCATTGATGGACAAATAAAACTCAAGACCTTGCTAATATTTATAGTCAAAAAGAAATTTCAAATATGTATGCCCAACTATCTACAAAAAATGACTTTTGATTTTTTAATGATCATTGGTAAAGTAGTTCAATCATTGAAACAAGAAAACTGTTTTAATGTGGAAAGTTTAGTTTAGTTTCAGTTTTATTTTTTTGTCAATATCAGACAACAATTTAAGGCTTAGAAAATGGATTTACATCATTTAGAAAAAAGATAAATAATAGATTAATAATTAATAATTGAATATACATTATTTTAATATAAATTTAAGTAAATTTAAGTACTATTAAAATAAAATAAGGAAACTAAAAATATTGATAACAAAATTTACAAAGAAGATTCACACATCATAAGAGACAATATTAGACCAGGAAAAATAGCACAAATCGTATGGGGAACCTTGAACAAATTAATTCATGAAATATTAAAATTGGAATCGACGCAGAATTGCAACCTCTATAACATATCCAAAGTCCCCCAAAATCCCCGCATTGGCTTTTTGTGTAGATGCATTCGAAGAGGTGCAGTCGTGGGGAACTTGGAGGTCTATCACACTTAAATATTTGTTTTGGTACAACCTAACCATATGATACATATTTTAAGGGTAGTTTTTAACGCTGAATCTAATGAAACCAAATTCAAAATGATACAACGACGCAAAAAAAGTTATTGTCCTTTTTACGTAATGATGACTTTTTTTCAGGTACAACAGGTAAAATATTATCGAAACACCTTTGAAAATAAAGGTATGTTAATGAAATTTGGAATGAATGTTCCATTTGTCATACGAACTTAGAATCAAGACCGTCCCCAAAAATATCCATGGCGAAAGGGTGTTTTTTTAAGGGGGATGGGCAATGTAGAATGTTAACCATTACACCCACGGAAAAACTCTTACACCCATGAAACTCGCCAAAAATATTGAATTTGTCATGGCAACCAAGAATCCAAATAGTCCATACAAATATCTTTTGTCTAATAGTGTTTTTGTGGCGGTTAAATTTTGACCTGTTCAACGGAAAATACGATTTCAAAAATTGATTTTTGCTTGAAAAGAACCATAACTTTGTTAAGGGTGCTTGTATCATTTTGGTTTTGCTTTTATTAGATTCAGCGTTAAAAAAAACCCTTAAATCATATACCATACTTAGTGTATATACCTTAATTCAACCAAATCGGAATTTTGGCTCAAATCTTTCAACTTTTTCCCAGATTTTCCCTCTCTTTAATAAAAAAAATCCCCCAGACCAAATATTTTTATGTGGACTATATTTATTCTTGGTTGCCATGACAAATTTAATATTTTTGGCGAGTTTCATGAGTGTAAGAGTTTTTTCGTGGGTGTTATGGTGAACATTCTTCACTTGCCCATCCCCCTTAAAAAAACACCCTTTCACCATGGATATTTTTGGGGACTGTCTTAAATCTTAGTTCGTATGACAAATGGAACATTCACTCCAAATTTCATTACCATACCTTTATTTTCAAAGGGTTTTCGATAATATTTTACCTGTTGTACCTGAAAAAAAGTCATCATTACGTAAAAAGGACTATAACTTTTTTTGGGTGGTTGTATCATTTTGAATTTGGTTTCATTAGATTCAGCGTTAAAAACTACCCTTAAATTATGTATCATATGGTTAGGTTGTACCAAAACAAATATTTTAGTTTGTTAGACCTCCAAGTTCCCCACGACTGCACCTCTTCGAATGCATCTACACAAAAAGCCAAAGCGGGGATTTTGGGGGACTTTGGATATGTTATAGAGGTTGCAATTCTGCGTCGATTCCAATTTTAATATTTCATGAATTAATTTTTTCAACCTCGGAACCCATTTTTCCTGGCCTATATAGTTTGTTTGAAAGTTTCTCTACTCATGTTAATATTGTAGAAGTCAGTGTATTTATTAAATGTTATACTACAACGGTTGAACGGTTCATGATTTGCATAGCTTGTCTTATGTATTGCTTCTTTCAAATATTTGGTATGCCTTAGACAACGAGAATTTTGTATACATATTTAAGAACATAAAGTGGTTCAAGCAATATTACCATTCAAAATATCATAAACGTAGAGGGCTTCAGAAAGCATCCTAAGTTTTGCAAGGCTTAACAAATTTATTAGTTTTAAACGGCTTTCGTATTGAGGCAGTACAAAATTCTCACGATTCCAATAATTGAAGTTTCTCAGTGCAAATAAAAGGAATTGTTTTTGGACGGATTCTAGTTTTTTAACGTCGACATCAAATAAAGGTGACCAAACGATGCTGCAGTACTCAAGAAGAGGGCGAACTAAGGAACAATATATTGCTTTGGTAATATAAGGGTCATTAAATTCTTTTGACCTACGCTTCACAAATCCTAACATGCTGTTGCTCTTTGAACAAACTTTGTCAATTTGATGCTTAAAAGTGAGGCGAGAATCGACAAGTATGCCCAAGTCTTTAAAAACGTCACTTCTTTCAATGTTTTTTCCGTCAATAATATAGTTTATAAGACATACATTTTTTTTTCTAGCAAAAGAGATTGCATTACATTTTGTGACATCTAACGACATACCATTTATATTGCACCATTTGACTAGAGTATTAATATCTTTTTGCATTTTGAGCCCATCACTCACATTGTTAACTACATTGAATAACTTGAGATCATCTGCAAATAACAGAAACCGACAATATTCAAACAATTCAGTCAAATCATTAATAAATAATAAAAAGAACAGGGGACCAAGGTGGCTACCTTGAGGAACTCCCAAAGTAACATTTATTGCACGAGAATTTACACCACAAAATTTCACATACTGCTTTCTTTCTGATAGATACGAGGAAATCCACTTTAATAAGTTACCTCGTACTCCAATTTTCTGTAACTTAAAAGTTAGCAGCCCAATGTCAACTCTATCAAAAGCCCAACTTAAATCGGTGTAGATTGCATCAACTTGGTTTCTATTTTCCATTTCAGTTAAAATAAATGAAAGAAAGATTGGTTGCAGTGGACCTCCCTTTGAAAAAACCATGTTGATGTTCACTTATAACTGGCTTCAACCCTACGCACAATTTGTCAGATATTAGCTTTTCAAAAACTTTCGGAATGGCCGATAATATTGCAATTCCTCTGTAATTTTTTAAGTCTGACCTGTCGCCACTTTTAAAAATAGGAGTTAAATATGATTCACGTCATATTTCTGGAAAAACACCACATTCTAAAGATTTATTGAAAAGCTCCAAAAGGGGTATTGCCAACGTATTTGCAGTCCTTTTCAAGAAAAGGGGGGTAATATCATCAGGGCCAGCACCTTTGTTGACATCAAAATTTTTTAATGCAAGCACCAATTCTTCAAGATTAATTGAAATTTGAGAAAGGTTTACAACGTTCCCTGTCATGTGACTAAAATCGTCATTTTTGAAGTTTATTGGTTAAGTATAAACTGATTCAAAAAATGATGCAAACATATCACATATTTCATTTGAGTCAGAATAGCTTTTATCTTCAAAGCGCATTTTCGATGGAAAATTACTTACATTTCTTTTGTAGTTGATAAATTTATAAAAATGACGATGATTTGATTTTATGATTGACCTATTTAAATTTTTGTTTGGCTAGAAATATTAATTAAGTCTTTACCTTTATATACCCTTTATTTTACTTCCTAAACGTCTCAAAATCAATCATTAAAATTTTTAATGATGTGTTTCAATGATAGCTATAACTGATGTCTTATAAACATATGAGTTATGACCAGGGGCCTATTCCACCAAACACTTTTCACTTTTCACTTTGCAACATTGCAAAAAAATAATTTCCTGCAAAGTAAAAGTGCGAAGTATTTCACAAAATTTGCAAAGTGAGAAGACTTGTCACTTTTCAATTATTCAGATTGTTTTTGAAAAGTGAAAAGTAAAAGTGTTTCACCAATTTAAAATAGAACTTTGTATTTGAATTCGTATTTTGCAAAGTTGCAAAGTAAAACTTAGATTGAATCAATTTAGATCAATTATGCATTGAAAAAACATTGACATTTTGATTGTAATTGACGTTGCGAATCAGAGATTAAAAAAAATACAAAATGAGTCGATCAGACAAAATCAATAATAAGTTAGCCGTCTTGGAAGTTGTAAAAAACAAAAGGGTAATTTTTGAATATATTGTTTACAGTAGCTGAAAAATTTATCATATTAAGTTTCCTTTTTTATGAAGGATATCCTTTTCGCGTCGTCAGTGCCGTTCCTTGCCCGTAGAGCACCTGGGGCAAGCTCAGAGCACCCGCCTTTTGCCATAAAAATGTTCAAAATTAAAAAAAAAAAACAAAAAAATAGTAAATTATGAACCCGTCATTTTGGCTGTATTTATACCGACTCCAATCACACCGAAAAAAAGTTAAAGACTAGTTAAAATGTCGATTTATGTCAACTTTCTTGCGGAATTTTAAAAATCCGACTTGACAAAAAGTGGACTGTATGGAAAAAAATTGGGGAAAATATCGGCTTTTATTGACTTTTATCGACATTTTAACCAGTCCACATTTTAACATGTCATCGTTTTTTCGGTCGATTATTCTTGCAACAACACTCTGCATGAAACGATTGTATGGAGTGAGAAAAAACTCGAATCATAGACCATAATCATAAATCATAAATTCTTGACTGAATTTCTGACATGTGTACTTATCAGTCATTGGATTTTGAAAATTGTAGACTCTGTTTTAAACACATGTTTCATATTATTCAGCTATAAACAATTGCTTGGATGGCAGGTGCTGAATGGTGATTGATGATAATCCAAAAAAAGTAAGTATTTTAATCAGAAGCGTGAGCTTGTAAACGTCTTCTGTAAAGTATGATCTGATCAAAATGATCATGACTGTCGACATTTTGAGAAATCATCATTTAAAAAAGTCGGAAAAACTTTGTTTGTATTTTTGGATCAGTCGTTCTTAAACCAGTCGAAAATTGGTGTCGAGATTATAAAAATCGATGTTATGGAATCGATAAATATCGATTCGATATAAAGTCAAACTATCTTACCCAATCGATTTGAGTTGCTCAGTAAGATAGGTAGCAATAATAATTTTACAATTTAAATTTGTATATATTTTACCTACTTGAGTTTGATGCACCAGCAGCCAGTGCGGCAACTTACATCAACTTACATAGCACGCTGGCACCTTTCACGAAACGGCGGCGCTCCCCTTGCGGTACGGCGCCTTTTGTGGCAAGGCGCTGGGGCAACTGCCCCATTGACCCACCTAGGCCTGCCAGACGTCCCGATTTGGCGGGACAATCCCGATATTTGAACCCTGTCCCGATATACAAACTGTCCCGATTTTGTCCCGACTTTTCTTTTTTACTCATGAGAATAACTTTCTTGTATCAAAGAATATTATTAAAATGATTTCCCGAATAAAGAAGAAATATGTGATGTAGTACATATTTAGTTTAGTTTATTTCGACGGTATTTCTTGCAAATTTTTTTTAAAGGAACAAGACATGCACATGATCGTTGCCGAACCTGGAGTTTCTGCCACCTTCGAAAAATTGTTATTTTGCCGCCTAAAAATTTTAAAAAAGAAAACCATACAAATTAATATTTACGGTTTTTTATAAAATTTGAAAATTATAATGCTGCTCTGCATGATTTCATTTTGTCAAATTTTAATGTGTTGCCTTAAAACATGAATTTTCTTGACTTTGCAGCCTTAGTCAATGTGCGGCCGTAGGCAATTGCCTAAGTGGCATCGGACATGATAATTTAATTTTTTTTAATTGCTTTCATATATTGACCACGGCGAAATCTTAAAATTATTTGCAAAGACATCAAGTGGAAATAAGAAATCGAGACATTTTTATTTTCAAGTGATCATTAGACAACAGCTAGGTCAATGTTTAAATATTTTACCAGAACTGCAAATCTTTCGAAATGACAGAAAGTAGCAAAGAACCCGAAGATATTTTAGTTACAAAACTGAATTTTCAATGCTCCCGATATAATTTATTTATTTCTTTTTTGTCATAAGTGTTAGCTAGTAAACATGTTTCTATTTGTTGTATATTTAACAGTTCATTGTCTTTTCTTTGTCCCGATTTGTCCCGATTTGTTGTCACTGATGTCCCGATATTACGAAAAATTTATCTGGCGGCCCTAGACCCACCCCTAGGAACGGCCTTGCGCGTATTTCAGTGACAACGCTGTGACAAAAAAACAAAAAGAAGAGGCCTGGGAAGAAGTTTTATCAAAAGCAAATTCCCTTGGAATGGTCTCAGCCAACTGCAAGTGGACTTTTGCAAAGGATAACCTTTTCGGTTTGTGGAAGTGTCGGATGCTAGTATGTACATACATTGAATGGTGTCAAAAAAAAAAAATAATCGTTACATTTTTCTCAGGCCAAAAGGGACAATTCTAAAAAAAACAGGAACTGGAGGTGAAAGATCTATGGTACTTGAGTTTGTCGATGAAGAAAATCTCGACAAAATTAGCAAAGATTCACTTGAAAAAGTTCATCCTCTAGGAAGCGTAAAGTTGATGATGATGAGTTTAATCTTTTGAAAAAAAAGCTTTTAAAGGTAGACCCTTATCAGTATTTACAAACGAATTGAATCAATCAGAAGACGGAAGAGATGATTCTGGTTGCAGTGCGGATCAAATTTTGAATTTCCTTGAATGTTAAAATAAAGAGCTTTTATAATCATGTATTATTATTATATGTTTATTGTTTCTGATCAAAAAAAAAATATTCCTAGTCGGAAAAAAATCTTCTCAACCCATTCAAAACTGAGGAATTATTTTCGTTTGGCGGTTCACTGTCCTCCTCTGAAATATCTTCATCATCGTTGATGTTGTGTTCCAACATTACTTTTCTTCTTAATTCTAGATTATGGAGCATGCAACAAGCCAGCACGATTTTAGCCGCAATAGTGGGCTGCAGACGAAGATGATTCAAACAAGGAAACTTTTCCTTCAATATTCTTAAAATAATTTAAAATTAAAATTGCAAACAAAAAGTAGGTATAAATATACATCTCATACCAAAACTGTTTTCAATAATTTGCCTGGTCCTTTTATGAGCCCTGTTGAATCTCTGTTTTCGGATGGATCTTCCGGGTTTGTCCTTAGTGGTGTTATCAACCATTCACTTAAAGCATAAGCACTATTATCTCCTAAAATCACTGCATTTGGGATTGGTCGATATCCTGCATTAAAATTGGCTGCCAAACGAGAATTCCTCAGCACTCTTGCATCATGGACGCTATAACCTGGCCAGCTTACATTTACAGCATAGAAAAAACGGTCTGGGCCATTGCATTTAAAGCATGCTTCCATGTCTGTTGACAAAATGTTCTTCACCTTCATTAGGTGCATCAATGGTAATCATTGTACCGTCAACACATCCAGCTACACAAGGGAATCCTCCTTGATAAAAAATTTACATAGATGCTGTTTCTGTAGAATTTTGTGGCCAGCAAACGGTGTTTGAGAGAAATTCATCAATGATTACTGTTGACACTCGATTAACTACTCTGCAGATGGTTGCTTTGCTTATTCCGTGCATCATAGATGCAACACCGTGATATTAGGCTCCATTCCCTACCCAATTTAATGTACACAAAAGTTGTTGCAAGGGACTTAAACACATATTCTTATTTTAACTTTTTAATTGTATATTATTTACAATTTAAGACAAAACAAATTCGATTGTTGTTTTTGTTAACCGGAAACTCTCTTTTGTCGAAAAATTATTACCGATGTCAAAATTAATTCTTGGCTTCACTACTCTTTGGTCACATTATTTAGTTCTTCGTTTTCGAAAAATTCTTCAATACGGTTCATTTTTTTTATTATTTTCCGACAACTTTTCACAACAAACGCTTATTTGCAAATTAATATTTCTCTTTGCATTTTACGGAAAATCTTTTTTTTTTTTAATGATACGAAAGGAGCAAAAACTTTGCAAAGTAACAAAACTTTTTCACTTTGCAGAAAAGAATTTTTCACTTTGCAAAGAGGAAAACTTTTCAACTTTTCATATCAATAATTTCCTCTTTGCAAATTTGAGTTTGGTGAAATAAATTTTGCAAAGTAAAAGTGAAAAGTTGCAAACTGAAAAGTGAAGTAAAAGTGTTTGGTGAAACAGGCCCCAGGTAACCCTAATTCCCACTCTATTCAGTTATCCTCTACTCAACTTAAAACCCAGCAACATAGAAGATGTTAAACTCTTCAGAGCGAGCTGTCATGTAATCATTGGACAGTTGGATATAACAAATATTTGGTACAGTTAACGAAAAGTCAGTCTGTTCTTGCAAGCTGACCATTACACACCTTAAAAGCTTCCTTATAGAGGAAAATTAAGAATATATGTAATTAAACTAAAACACAAGTCGGTACCTAAAGTCCAGTCATATTGAATTTTTACTATGATAATTGTGGGGTAGTTTTGATTTGTTCCCTGCTTAATGTTTTCGGGGGTGCTGAATCCGACTCTGAGCGAACAAAATTTCGTGATGCAACATGGAAAAAAATTCAAAAATGCATTTTTTTTTTGTTTTTGTTTTTACTTATTGCTTGAGAACCATCACTACTTCGTGATTTATATCAAAAAGAAAAGGTATAAATAATTTCCAACAAATCTCTGTTTTAGGTTTTTTTCGCTGACAACCCATTTGGACTCAAGCGCTAGTTGAAAATTGTCCTGTTTATATTGTTTCCGAAAAACGACTAGAAAACACTAAATTACTACTTTACGTGACAAAATTTGAATTTCTGTCTTTAACATAAACCAAGATACCCATACTTTTCTTGTGGTCTTTGATGCGCTGAGTTCAAATCTAGCCTTGAAACCACTCTTGTAGGTAGGGTAGAGCGGGGCTAGTTGGACCACGGGGCAAGTTGGACCACGCGAATAACTCAGAAACCACAAGAGCTAAATGAAGACGATCATACACGAATGAAGCATTGTTACTAAATCATACGTGCTAAACTGGTTTAAGGTGGATTTCTTCTGCCAAAGGAGAACCACAAGCTAATATGTGTTTTTTGGGTACAAAAGTAAAAAAAACGAATTTGTTTCTTTTTGTGTTATCGTGATGAAAACATCGGATTTTTTTTAACAAAGTATACTAATTCTGTGAGTTCTGTTATTGAATATTTGCATTCCATTTTTGAAATTGAAGAATTCTAAGTGTTGTTTGCAAAGTGACGGAATATATTCATCAAGCTAGGTGTGGGGTAAGTTGGACCAGGCGGACCAACTTACCCCGCTGAATTAAAAATAAATGTTTTATATTGGAAAATAGTATGAACATTTTTGAACAGATAAAGTTCCAAAGAGGAAGAAGAATGTTATGGCTGTATGTTATTATCGATGTGTATGGAAGCATATTCTGAGACTTAACCCGACGAGGAGTGGCTGCAATGCCATTCTTGCTGAAATCAGGCCCATACAAGATTCTCTATTACTGTTCATGGTGCCATGTGGTCATTTACGTTATCTAATGTTGTACTTTGAATTAAGTTATAGTTTGGGATCAAATTAAGTTCAAACTAACAGTGCTTTTGTCCTTAATAAAGCTCCTTTTTCCACTTTTTAGGCTTTCGTCCAACTTACCCCACCAACTGGTCCAACTGGCCCCGCTAGTGGGGCAAGTTGGACCACTTGGACTTTGTGCACTTAAAGTAATCTTATTCTTCTGCTTTAAAATATTTTAAATCTTATCAAATTTATTTAAGAAGCCGAAGTTACATTCTTTCCGTTAATTCCATTTTCATTGTTATGTAAGGAATAGGTAAAAAGTTATGAGACTTCAAGTAAAAAGTGGTCCAACTAGCCCCGCTCTACCCTACGTCACGTTTGTGAAATATTCGAATCTAAAAATTTAAAAACAAAAATGCATTTTTGAAGCAAATTTGAGGTTATACATATTATTTCTCGAGGTAATTTTTTTTCGAATTAATATTTGTGGTCATTCTGAAGTATGGCCATTTTACTTCGAAATTCTTTTTGAATCTTCCAAATGGCTTCTTTCATCTTTGAGAAAATCATTAATTAGATGTTAGTCTTCGTCTTTAACTTTGAAAAGAGCCCTTTTGAGCACCAATTGACTGGACTATATTTAAGGTTCCCCATACGATTTGAGCTAATTTTTCAGGTTTTGTTTAGTAAGAAAAAATTCAGCTTGAACAAAAAAAATGGAAATTACTGAAAGGCCCATTTTTCCCATATTTGGCAACATGGGAAAACTTCATCGCGAATAAGTGAAATTTCGTATAATGAGACTGGATATGAAAGGGGTTCAATGTTTGTCACTATGTATACAGTCAAACTTCTTTATAACGAACTTCCTTATAACGAATATCTCTTTATTGCGAACTGCCACTCTGTCCCCGTCCCCTTTAATTAATATCCTATATAAATGTGTTTCCATATAACGAATTTCCTTATAACGAAATTCTCTTTATAATGAAATAATTTTTGGGACCCAGCATCATAATTGTTTCCTTATAACGAAATTCCGAACAAAATTTTCTGCAAATAAAATCATTTCGGTTTTTGCGAATTCCTCGATTTTGCACATCTTTGCTACCTCTGCGCTCTATAACTCTTCAGATTTTTTGTGTGTTGAAAATTTTAATTATTGTGAACGAAAATTCTCGTTTTGACGTGTTAACGAAAAATTTGGTTAAACATTTTCAACTTCACCGAAATTAATTTTTTCGATGATCGACTTTCGATAAAAGTCGCCATTTATCAAAAGCAAACAACACTCGTAATAAGGGCACAAGCTTTGATTCCATAACTGCAAAAACAAAAAAAAGTATAGCCCAACTGTGCATTTCAAGTGCGTTGTTCTGAGTTCTTTTAAAATGTCGAAGCGAAAACTTATTGCACTTTCGTTAAAATTGTCCATTTGTGAAAATGTGAAATGTGTTGTTGTTTTTTATATGATATTAAAAAAAAAAACAATATTTTCAATAATTTCAGAAAAATTCTTTATTGCGAATTTTGTATTAAATTTCTCTATAACGAACCAAATTTTTGGTCCCTTTAGGGTTCGTTATAAAGAAGTTTGACTGTATTTAAATAACTGACAAAGTATTATTATGAAAATGAGGGTCACTAGAATGTTTTTATTAACAAAGGGGCGCGTACCCAAACACTTTGAAAACAACTGCCCTAGAGGGGTTCGCGATTTCCACTTTGAAAAACACTGCTTAACAACAATCGAAAGTGCTCCATAGAATTTATATGAATGTTTCAGAAAGTACCACCGAGATACATTCAAAGCTTGTAACTTGCTGTCACGAAGAGCTTATAGGGTTCTTGGCATGCAGCATAGCATTAGACTCTGTTGGGTTCCTGGTCTCAGTGATGTACAGAGAAACGAGAGAGCTGATGAGCTGGCGAGAACAGGTTCGTCGCTTGATTCAAGTCAAGCCGAACAACATATCAAAGTACCAACCTGTAGCATCAAACAGGATATTGGTAAAAAACTATCAGAAAAAACCAATGAAAGATGAAATCTGCTTGAAATATGCAGCACAACTTGAAAGTTATGGCCAAATTTCATTTAGCAGAGGACAGACAAAATTATGCAAATGAACAAGAAACATCTCCGTTCCCTTGTCAGCATAATCACCGGACACAACCTACTGAGATACCAAAAAAAGAAAATGAGGCTCAATACTGACGACCTTTGCAGAGGGTGGTGCAGCGACGAAGAAGCACATGAGGATATCTTACACTTCCTTTGCCACTAATCACCACTCTGTCATTTAAGAAAGAAAGAAATAGGAAATCATTTCTATGACGACTTAGAGGAACTTTTTAGAACTTCGGCTAATAGCCTTCTGAACTTCATCAACGACTCTTAATGGCTTGACTGATAACAGAACACATAGGTTTTTAGAATAAGTGGAATACAATTTCCTAGGATATCACAACGGATCTACAGGTCTTAGAGTGACGGTAATAAGATCAACTGTCAGCCTTCTACATCAGCGGTTCCCAAAGTGTGTTCCGCGGAACCCTGGGGTTCCGCGGGAGAGTTTTCAGGGTTCCACAAATTTTTTGAAGTATAAACAGTAAAATACAAACAATAAAGAAAAATTAAAAAAAAAAATTGAAAAAGAATTTGAAATTTATATTTTTTAATCGAAGTGTGAACTTCAAGGTCGTAAACTGTTTCATAAGTAAACACATCATTAATTTGGGAAAATGTATTGATATATGCAGCGGCGGAGCCACAGCAATGGTGGGAAAGGTTAAAGGGGTTGTTTCAAATATTAGTAACTTTGCTCCTAGAAGTACCAGCAGTCATTGTATTTTCCATCGTTATTTTGTAAAGAATCGTCCTCTCCAATCGAGACTGTTTAAATTATTTCATACTGAGATCCAATTGCTTTCCAGAGGGAAAGATTTATCCAGGTTATTTCAGCTTCGTGATAAGTTGAATGTGTTCAAACTGGAAAAAATATGTCTTCAACTGCAAACCTCTTTGATGTTTTGCATGATTAGCTATATGGATTACGAAATTAGCTTAACTTGCAAACATTTTCCAGAAGATCAACGAAACTGCTACAGCTACAGCACGGCCGTAGCCAGACCTACGCTAGGGTGAGCTCAGCTCACCCAAAAATATGTTAAGCTCACCCAAAAAAATTCTGAGATATTTTAAGATTTTCCAAGCTTTAATTTTGAGACAAAATATTTATTTGCTTTGAAATAAAATTTAAAAGGTTTGCCTAACACCAATTTTCCCGTTCTGTTAAGCAAATTTTGATTTCTTCGTCAGTAGGTCGGAGACTCTCCGATTCATCGCTCTACTTGTGCTATGTTGTGCTTTTGTTGACAGTCACTTGATCTGTTATTTTCAGTCAAAAATGTTTTCCGAAATGCGATGGATACTTGGGAGTTTGAAATTATGTGGAATGCACAAAGCACATAAAGATTTTAAACTCATTGGTTTCACCTTGTGTTCAAATCTGTTAACGTCAAAAGTGGCAGCTTTCATTTTGTAAGAAAATGACATATGTGAAACTGCTAAGCAAAAATAAAAGTAGATCTTTTATCTTTAGACCTTTTCGAAAAGCTATCTGGAAGACCGATTCGATACGTGTATACGATTTTATTTTCGATTCTGAAATCAGATCCATAAGCATTTTTTCTTATTTTTTTCAGAGCAAAAAATGTCACTCTGGCATCAATCGAAAAGGCAGTTAAATGGAGTTTAAGAAAAGTTGTGATACCTATTAATACATTTTTAATTTAATATTCAAAAATCTCTCCGTTTATCCTTAATCAACTTGAAATATTAAAATTCCACATGAAAGATCCCACAAAATAAGGATTTTGACATTTGTGATTGAAGGAGGGAGCAATACAATATGTATTGTCAAATAACATTTTGAGAAATGCTTGAATGCTCTTTTCGGTACCAGCGATTACTATATGAAAATGTCTAGCTTTTACCGGTAAATACATGTTATAGGTAAGGTACCTACATACCTTTTGTTTTAGGAAAAACAAAATTTTTTTGTAGTCATCATTATATCTTACAGTGTTAAGACTATTACAGAAATAAATAAATTGAAATTGAAATTGAATCATTATCATTTCCATTAAAAAAATGTGAGCTCACTCAAAACAACCTTGAGCTCACCCATACGTTTGGTCCTGGCTACGGCCGTGAGCTACAGGATAAATCAATAACAGTATTTTTTGCGAGAGACAAACTGGCAGCTTTGAAAAGAAAAATTAATTTCTGGCTCTTAGTCCAGTTAATTTGTGCTCAAAAAGGCTCTTTGCGAGCAAATTATGGGGTAGTTTTGATTTTTTCCTTCCTTAATGTTTTCGGGGGTGCCGAATCCGAATCTGATACTTGCCAACAAAATTTCGTGACGCAACATGGAAAAAACCAAAAAATGATGCAAAAATGCATTTCTTGGGAGTTTTTCACGAATGGCTCGAAAACCACCAACTATTCGAAAATTACATCAAGGTATCATCGAAAGTATACACAATTTCCAAAAAATCTCTATCTAAGGTTTTTTTCTGCGACAACCCATTTGGACTCAAGCGCTAGTCGAAAATTTATGTATTTTTACCGTTTTCGAAATTACTTTGTGTGACAAAATTTGAACTTTTGTCTCTAACATGAACCAAGATATACTTATCGGATGGTCTTTGATGCGCTGAGTTCGCATCTGGCTTTGGAATTGCTCTAGCACGTTACGTTGAGATATTCGAATCTAAAGATTTAAAAAAAATACATTTTGTATGCAAATTTGAAGTTATATATTTTTTTCTCGAGGCAATTTTTTTCGAAAAAATGTTTTGGGTCATTCTGAAGTATGAAAATTTTACTTCAAAATTCTATTTGAATCTTTCAAACACCTCCATTTGTCTTCGATAAATCGTTGGTTTTCGTCTTACTATTGGCGTTTTTCTTTTTTAACTCAGAGCAGATCAGATCAGATTCAGAAATTGAAAATTTTATTATCTGAGCCCTCTGATTCAATTATTTTTATGTTTTGAATCTGATCTGATCTGCTCTGATCTGCTCTGAGCTAAAATAGAGAAACGCCATATACCTAATTCGAAAAATCCGGTCAATTAGTGCTCAAAAGGGCGAATTGTGGGATTTTTCGAATTAGGTAGTAAAATGAAAACAAACCATTTCTTGAAGACGAAGGAGGTATTTGAAAGAAACAAAAAGGATTTCGAAGTTAAATGTTCTTACTTCAGAATGATCATAGACATTTTTTCGAAAAAAATTACCTCGAGAAAAAAAACATCCCCAAATTTGTGTAAAAAATGCATTTATTTTTAATTTTTAGATATGAATAGCTATCTCAAAAAGGTGACGTGATAGAGCAATCTCAAGGCCAGATTCAAACTCAGCGCATCAAAGACCATCAGAAAAGTATATCTTGGTTCATGTTACAGAATAAACTTCAAACTTTGTCACACAAAGTAATTTCTTAGAGGTTTCGCGTGGATTTTCGAAAACAGTAAAAATACATCAATTTTCGATTTACGCTTGAGTCCAAATGGGTTGTCGCAGAAGAAAACCTTAAATAGAGATTTATTGGAAATTGTGTATGCTTTCAATGGTAGCTTGATGTAAGCTTCGAATAGTTGGTAGTTTTCTAGCTATTAGTGAAAAACTCCCAAAAAATGCATTTTTTCAGTGTTGCGTCACGAAATTTTGTTGGCAAACCTCAGAATCGGATTCAGCACCCCCAAAAACATGAAGGAACGAATAAATCAAAGCTACCCCACAATTTGCATGGTAAAAATACAATATGACTGAAATATCTCATATCTCATGCGTGTACAAAAGAACAATTTTGAGTATTTTCCAGTTTTACATGAATTCTTGCAAGAAAACATGCTTGAACTCAGAGCAGATATTAGCAATGTTATTGCTCTCCATTTGGTTAGTCTCGAAAGATCCATGCTGGATTACATTCCAGATACAAATACTGACATCGAGCGGGTACTAAATCCATTTCTAATGAAAGCCATCAAGCGCATGACCCTGATAGATCTGCAGAGCTCCTCTTCATCAAAATTTGTATTTGATTCTGTATCATTAAATGAATTTTGGATTGGTATTAAAAATGAATTCCCTGAGCTTTCCGGCAAGCTATATTAAATTTGCTACCTTTTGTTACAACGTACCGCTGTGAAATAGGCTTTTCAGTGTATACTTACACAAAAACTGAATACAGATCGAGGCTGGACGCTGCCCCAGATATGCGAATACAACTTTCGGACATAGAAGTTAATTTAAAACAATTATAAATCAAACAATGAAACAGATTCATTCTTCACACAAAATAAAAATTTGATTTTGAAATGTGTTGTTTTTTTTTCATTTTTTGCTATTGTCAGGATGGGGTTCCGAAATATATTTGGGCATTGTTTAGGGTTCCACAGCTTAAAAAGTTTGGGAACCGCTGTTCTACATAACCAAACCTAACCTGAGAAAGTGGGTGGATGCCACGCCCCCTGAATGGAAAATTGCAGATTTGTTTTCCTTTTATATGCACCAAAAAACTTACCTTCGTGCAAAATTTCAAAGTTATACGGTGTCGGGAAGTGCTCCATAGTTTTAATGATCTGCCAGTGAGTGAGTGAGTCAGATACGGTTTTAGCGATTTTTAAAGTCCTATATCTCAGGAACTACTAATTCCAAAGAGAAGAAATTTAGTGAGCCGACAAGCTCCGCAAATACCTCGAATTTGAAGTTTTAGACTTTACTGGCACTAAAGTAAGAGGGGGGTCGAAAATTGCTATAGTGCCGCTTTAAGTATCTTAGAGAGTTGAAAAAAACTTAAGTAGCCACTTTCAAAAAATCGATCCTGTCGTTTTCGAAATGTTTGCTTTTCAACAAAAAAAAAATGCTGAAACATTTGTTTAAAATCGAAACAGTAATTTTTTATAAATTTTGGTACACAATACTATTTATATTTTTTTAAGAAGCTTCTATAAAAAAAAGTGTATTGAAATCAGTCTCAATGTTTTGAAGAAATAAAAAATGGTTTCCACCCAAAATGTAGCCTTTTCTAAAAGTAATTTATGGGCTTGCTAAGCCGTTTATGAGAAAAAACGAGTATGTTTAATTTAAAAAAACTATGGCAGGTACCTTCCATTATTTTTGGCTCTGAACGAAAATTTTAAAAAAACGTATGGGGAGAATGCCCAAACCGGTATGTACCTACCAAAGTGTAAGGAAAATTGATCGAGTAGAGCTGTAGCTCAACGGAAAGACCGACAGATTTATGAGAACCTTTTTCGTTGTCTCTATATGATCATAATAACAATTATACGATCAAAATCTCGAGCTCTATACTTTTTACGAACGCATAACTTGCTATTTACCTAAAAATAAAGTAAAAATGCATATAATACTGTGTGCATCTACGTCTAAACTTAAAAAAAAATTCATCGGCACATTATTAATCTTCTAATCAGTACTTTATTTGGAATTGTAAAACATTAAAATATATTCATAACAAAATTCTAACAATAATTTTACTATAATAAACATTTAAAAATACTACAAACAAAAAATTAAAATCATAATAATTAAATCAGAACTTGCTGTCATTTGCGCGCAATATGGCTTTAATCTTTGTTTTTTCTTCAATGTCTACTAATTTAAACTTTATAAACTTTTATATAAAGGCACAGCACATCGTTGGAATTGAATATACATATCACTTAAATCTAAGACTTATCTTCCATTCGATTGGAATGAAATACATCAGGACCTCTGTTTTGTCAATTTCTTATAGTCTCGCTTTTCCTGTTTGAAGGTCTTCATATTGACTTTGACTCAACTCACGATATATGCCATCTTTGTTCAAGTAATATATTGGGTCTTTCACTTTGGTAATATCGAAACCTTCTACCTGAAGGTCACGTTTTTTAAGCTTGAATGTAGCTGTTTTTGGCATCTCAGTAAGTAATCGAATGAAAAGTGGTTGAGCATAAGCAGGAAGACTTCCACGAATACCTGTTGATAGCTGAGCGATATCAACTTTTCGATCGGGATCAACTATTCCTGCCATGCCTGCCTTACCTTCAACATGAGGGATCTACAAAATGGTAAATTAATTGAAAATAAGTTATCATAGCAACCACTTGCTGTATACTCACATCAACTCCATAAACTACACAATCTTCAAGTCCTACAACGTTCGTGATGATAGCTTCTACCTCTGAAGTAGCTACGTTCTCTCCCCTCCAACGGAATGTGTCACCCATTCTGTCTTTGAAATAGAAGTATCCCAAAATATCTTGGACCAATATATCTCCTGAGTTAAAATAAACGTCACCATCTTGGAAGACATCTCGAATTAGTTTCTTTTCAGTTGCACTTTTATCGGCATAACCGCTGAAGGCATTCACAGCTCGCTTGGGATTTATTTTGCCAATAAAGACACCAGGTTCACCGGGCTTACACTTGATGCAGTGCCCGTTTGAATCACGAATAGGATCGCCAGTCTCTTCATCGCATCTGATTAGCATAACGGGATAGATTTTTTCACCCCAAACTGGAATGAAGCCAATTGCTCCCACTTGGTTGTCAACATTTACTGAAATTAAAATAATATAGTAAGAAATTGCTATTTAAAAAAAACTGCTTATAGACGACCATAAGTTGTCAGCCATTTTGAAAAAAATGTTTGTTCAGTTTTCAGAGTTCAGAGTGCTAGCACGCCACTTCGGCCTGAAGCTCAATGAAGGGAAAACCTTCATGCACACCTCCATCACCGTGGTGGAGAGTAGACAACGCTAACGTGCAGGGGTACCGAATGGATGCCGGGATGAGCAGACAAACCAGCGATGGTGGTCAGAGCTCAAGCGTGTCCTTGGAATGATTAAAAGCCCCAAAAGGTGGAAGAACTGCAGGTCGTGGTCAACGGAATGAAAGTCTGGTGGCGGAGGAGCCTATCTTGAAAGGCCAATGGCAGCAGCAAAAAGCATCCCATATTGGGCTGCTACAAAAGGCTTCTGTTTTCCCATAGGGGGCGGCTTCGATCAGAGGTGTGGTTAACCAAACTAAGGGCGGGTGTGCCTTTCAAATCTGAGCTTATATACCTATGTAAGTCATTAATCGTATCTCGGAAAATACCATGGCGGAAGGATATGCAAATACTTGAACTAGGACTAGAAATGAGTCCCCAAGAGGTAACCTTTTTATGGAGAGTTCTTTTGCAGCTTGGGCTGCCTGCAGCATTGACTGCAGTAAAGCGAACATCGAATTAGCAATTATTCAGTGCTACGCCCCCACAGATGAAGCGACTGATACAACAACGCGTTCTACACTTATCTTAATTCGGTTTTAACGAGTGTACTGAGAGCCTATATCATAGTCGTCATGGGAGACCTCAATGCCCAAGTCGGATCAGACAATTACGGTCTGGAACGCATGATGAAAATGGCGATTTTCTTGTCGACTTTTGAAACGTGAATCGTCTTGTGCTAGGTGGGACTGTAAGCTTAAGACGTGTAACAAAATCACCTAGGTACATCTGGATGCTCAAACTGGAAACCAAATAATTGAGCAATCATGATTCAGCAGCGATGGAGGAATTTAATGTGTGATATTCGAAGTATAAGAAATGCCGATGTGGAAAGCGACCACCATTTGGTTCTGATGAGTTTCTGATTGAGCTTGTCTATGTACGCACCGCTGGCGTACATAGACAAGCGCAAGATGCATCAAGGAGTCCAAAATTCAATACGAATACTTTAAATTACCCCAAAATTTTGTCGTAACTGTGTCACAACCCTTAACAACAAAGCTAATGGAACTCAGCATTCAACAATTGTTGAGATGTGGGGTAAGAAAAAAGATGTTTTTTTGGAGGCTGTATCCGAAACTGAACCCAAGCGGAGGAGAGTTGGAGACTCTTGGATATCCCAAGACATCTGGAATAAAATCGAAATTCGCAAATTTTTAAAAACGCTGATGTTCAACGAAAGTCGGAATTGTGAAGCGTGTATCGCCTTGCACATAAGATTGTCTTTTGCTGTGTGAGACTTAACAGGAGGGTAAGGTTAGATGGGCTCTCAGAAAATGCAGAAAACTTTGCAAGAAGAGGAGATATCCGGGAATTGTACCAAACATACAAAGATGTTATTGGAAAAAAAACAACACCAAACCATCCTGTAATGGGTATAAATTCAGGATCGGATACGCAGATAGAAGGATCACTTTTGTACCCTGATAAATCAAGATTCCGCAGATCAGAGTGCTGAAGGGCCCCAACATTACGAGATGCGCAAGTCCTATAGGGGTATTGATATCAAACCCCCTTCAGAATCAGAAATCCAAACATCAATAAATCTCTACAAAAACAACCCAGCAGTTGGACTTGATAGAATACCAGCTAAATTTCTGAAAGCCGTTCGCGTAACAACGGTTAGTATTCTACATCCGCTGAAACAAATTTTTTGTGGGAAAACGAAAGCTATCCCAAGGACTGGAAGGATTGTTAACCTGCTTAAAAAGGTGACTTAAAGAATTGCAACAATGGGCGTGGCATTACTGTTTTGTCGATTTTCCCAAAACTAATGGTAATCATCATTCTCGAGCGGGTAAACGATAGAATTGAGTCTACACTCAAGAGGTATCAAGTTGGCTTCCAGCTGCGTACCGTTCTTGAGCAGTCTATGAAATTTCAATCACCGCCCTACCTCATGTTCGTGAATTTTGAAAAGGCCTTGGATCGAGTTAAGCAAGAATCTATGTATGTGGAGATCACTGCTTGGTAGAGGAATCCCCCCAAAAATATTTGATTATTATTAGATAGTTTTACAATCCTGTTTTACACCATGGACAGCTATCCAACACCTTCGCAGTGTAAGAGGTGGTGAGACAAGGGAATATCCTATCGCCAATTCTTCGTGGAGGCGATGGACAACGTTGACGGCCACTGTTGGTACAGCGGAGAGACAGGGCATTCAATGGAGACTATTTGAAAGGCTTTCCCATTTAGACTATGTGGTTGAGATATGGGTCCTCGAGCTGAATGGGATGTGCCAAGCACTACAAGTGAATGGAGAGTCGAGTGCTCTAAGAATAAACAGCAAAAAGACACAAAAATGCTCACAGGCAGCTCCACACAGCAGCGCATTATTCTACAAGAGACACCCGCCAGTGGAAGAAGTTGAACATTTAAGCTACCTTGGGCGTATTGTGTCTGCAAACAGTGGTACAGATCTTGACGTTAGAAGTAGAATAAATTATTAAAGTTCGTGCTGCCTTCGGAACTCTATCCCCGATTTGGATATCCCGTCAAATCTCCTTGCACACTAAGTTTAAATTCCGTGCTGTTACATGCTGCCAAAACCTGGAAATTCACGACAAACCATCTCGAAGAAATTGCATTCTTTCGCAGTCAACGCCATATTCTAAACATTCGCTGGCTAAAAATTATAGCAAACGAAGAATTGTGGCGCAGGACAAGTCAAGAGCGGCTGGACGTCACAGAGAAAACCAAACGATGAAATTGCATAGCCGTCCTTTGAATGGAGTCCTTAGGGCGCGGGCTGTGGTTTGGAAGACCAAGAACAACATGGAAATCAAAGTCCAAGCAGAAGCAGATTCCCAGATAAAGACGTGGCTACAATTTATATACCTTGCTGCTGACCGTGAAGGATGGAAACGATTTGTTGGTGCCCTATGCTCCAACCGGGGTTACAGGACATGAGATCATCATATGAACTTGGAATTATTTCCCTTCTAAGACTGGGCCTCTAAAATTGTAATACCAACATTAATTGGGTGATTTTAATATGGAGGGCTCAGAGCTGTACCGAACCAAGTCATGGTTTGTTTTTTTATTTTGCAGAGTTTTGTGGATATTTTTCGACTCAAGTTTTTCATTTTTAAATAAGAGAATTATAATAATAATTTAATTTAGAGAATAAATTTAAGACTTTTCCTTTTTACGAGTAAAATATTCATTAATTAAAGGCAGTTTATTTAATATCTTTGAATTTTCTTTTTCTGACTTGGTTCGGTACAGCTGTGAGCCCTCCTTATGTTTTATGATCAGGCCTCATAATACGAGAGCTAGCGACGTATAAAAAATATTATTTTAGTTTGGCTGGTTTTTTGATATGTTTTCTCGAAATCCCTTGATTTCTGGTGAAAGGAGTCTGGCTGGTGGGAGAAGTTGCATTGTCCGCTATTTTATTGTATTTTGAAAAACGGTGTTGAAGAACGTAAGTGTTATTTTTCGGCTTCTATTGGACGTTGTTTGATTTTGAAGATTATATTTTGTGCCTAGCGTACAAAGATTCAAAAAATTACCTCAATTTTAAAAATGTAGAAAAAACTTCAGGCTAAATATTGACAATTGGGACAACCCAACTAATAATTTAGCTTGTATAAGGTAAAATTTTTCAAATTTGGCAAGAAATAGCTTGTATAGAGCTTGTATAAGGCAATCTTGAGCAAGCCAAGAATTTTCAACCTGAAATTTAAACAAATAGCTGTTATAAAGCCAAAAAATATGAGCTACACAAGCTATATACAAGGCTTGTAAATATAAGCTATAAATGGCTTGTAAAAGGCCTTACAAAGTCGTTTACTGATAATGTTTAAAATAATAGTTGCTATAAGGCTCTCAACGACAAGTCATTGCAAACAACTTGTATAGGGCTTGTTTGTAAAGGCCTTATACAAATTAAAATAATCAGTGAAGATCAACAAGTGTGTCTTATAAATTATTGTGCTTATAAAAAATCAGATTAGAATAAATAAGAACGGTAGGTACCCATTGAACATCGTAAAACAGAAAAGAAGTGCTTACAGTAACATCGAACTTATTAGGAAAACTTAAAATGAATAACTCATGGCAAAAATTTAAAAGATCTGGAACCTACCAAAGACAAGTGAGAAAAAACAGAGAAGCAATTCTTAAAACAGCCAGAGAACATTCAAGAAGTTTGAATGAAGAACAGATATTAGATGCGCACAGTTATTGACTGTTCCCTCTGCTGCAATAGGAGTTAAGCTAAAAAAAAATTTCTCTCGATGGCAAAATAGATTTTCGCGAATCTCGACAGCGTATATTATTGCTTATGCAAAGTAAATTTGTGTAAGGCCTTATATAAACATTCAAGGCAAGCAATTGGCAATATCTGTCATTAAATGGCTTTGGTAAGGCCTTATATAAACATGAGAGGCCCACTATTGGTAATAGCTGTCAAAATGGCTTTCGTATGGCCTTATATAAATATCCAAGGCAAGCTATAGCTTGTTCAGCCAAGCTAATAGCAGTTCATGAAAAGTTATTTGGTGCTATAAGACCTGTCAACAAAAGTCTTATAGAAGTTAATTCCCAAGTAACAATTCTCCTCTCATAAGAATTTCCAAGCGGCTTATGAGACTATATTTCGGGAGCTAGTGTTACTCTAGGAGACTACTCCAACATTCTTATGAAGGTGTTACAAGCGTTAAATGGCCCACTTACAGGGGTAAATTTTCCTCTTATAGAAACATTTTAATTGTTCCTATGGGATGACAAACGCCCTATTAATCTTGCTAGGAGAATGCGTCTCTTCTTGTGGGAGTTGATGAAAAGAGAACGAGTATATGCAAAATTAAAAAAAACATACACATACATAATTATCTTTCACATTGTCTATACTCTTTTTGGAAATAAGTACATACGTAGATATTACTTTTATCTGTATGTGTCTTCGTCTTTGTCTCATGGCAAAAAACTAATGTGTATTTTAGTGAGAGCATTATATTTTGATATCATGGTGACGTTAATATATTTATAGTTTGTCACATTATGTGAAGCTAAATCTTAGTGCGATTGAAACTTTTTGTACTAACTTACACATTTTACTTCGAAAAATAACAAAGCGCTTTCAAAATTATTGATATTTAAATTATTTTATTTTTATTTTGAAATAGAAAAACGGTTACCTTGATGTTTGTTTTGAATCAGAATAATACTTTGTATGCTGATATTATTTATGGTATTTATTCATGTTATATGACGAAAAAGGTATGATAGCAGAAAATTTGTTGATTTGTTGTTCTTATTCTTGTATACCTGTTGCTTATAATCAAATAATTTACAAGAGGTTAAGAGACGTTTTAATGAAAAAAAAAGAAGTTGACAAAATAAACATCAATAGCCCTGTTCTTTAGTGCATTTTTATCCTTGCTTAAAAAAAAATTGGTATGAAAAATACAACAACAGTTTGGTATAACTCCGTATTGTTGTTGTTTTAAACATGCTACTTTCTTAAGCGAAGATAAAAATACACTAAAAAGCAGGGCTAATATAAATACACTAATACTGGTAAATATATCTTAAATAGATTCATCATAATGGAAACCCAAATAAATTATTTTAAGATTTATTTTCAAATCACGGTAACCCTCAAACTATACAAACAACACTTCGTTCAAACTGAAATATGGCTGCTGTCCACTCGATACTTTTTACTCTTGAATAAACATTTTTAGGAGAGTGTTGTAACATTATGTTGGTATGAAAACAAACACTTGTTATGAGAAGTGAGATGCTTCTATAGGGGTTTTTCTTTTTTAATTCAGAGCAGAGCCTGAACTGTCAAACAAAAAGTTGTGTTTCTTTTTTAGCTCTGAGAGTTCAGATCTAAAAATTTGTATTTCTTTTTTCGTTCTGAGTGTGTTCAGAGTTTGTTCAGAGCGCGCTCTATGAGCTCAGAATAAAATGACTGAGCAGACTGAGTTCAATGCTGAACGCATAGCATTTGACAGCTAGTGTTCAGGTGTATTTCAAAAGTAGTTCAGGGTGGTCAGAAAAAACTTGCTCAGATGATGTTCAGAACATGCTCGACATGCTCGGACTCTGTTCAGAGCTCTTTTCTGAATTAAAAAAGAAAAACGCCTTATGTGACTTTTTTTTGACAGCTATCAAACAAACCAAGAAAAAACAAACAAATATCGGTGATGCGTTCCTTTTTCTAACGAATGTTTACTTTTGTTTCTTTTTCAATAAAAGTTGAAATGTCAAAGTAAGAAATATGTTTAGTTTTGTGCATAACCGTTTCATAATGATAAATTTACATTATGGCGTCATAAATGTTGGAATAACTGAACAAAGAATATCAAAAATTAGCATTCCACCAGGCAACAAAATTATGATTATTTGGTCAAATAATAATGTCAAAAAACGTAATATTACACCGAAGCAAAAGAAAATGAATCACCGAAAGTTCACATTAAATAAAAATAAAATAAATTTTTAATTGTAATATACAACATCCAATGTTTCCATTCAGGTAGAAAGTCCAATAGAAAACTGAACGTCAGAAAACAATGTACATAAGCAGCTGTGGATGCAACATGTCATCTCATATATGAATCCTATAGTTAGTGTTTTGTTTTTGTTACTTTATTACCTCTTGATAAGAGATTTTAAAGATTAAAAAATGACGTTTAGAGCTTAAATTTGATAACAAGATTATTACAAGACATTAAATTTACATACACGAAGAATCATTGTTCTAGGTATAAAATTAAAGCTATTCGATGTTTGAAAAATGCTAAGCTCGTATAATAAAAACGTTAAAAGACGAATTTTTGTTTCATAATGAGAGATCATGTCTTTAGTATAGCAACAAGCCTGTCGAAGTACTGCAATTGAAGTATTTATACTGCTTTTTGAAACTCCGTACTGCCGTACTGCTAATACGACCAAAGTACTGCTTTTTTGAAAATTTGTTCACACAACATTTTCAAATCATAATCATATCCAAAAAGTCTTAGTCCTTTTTATCTAATGTTTTCTTTTATAAACAAAACAGATTAAATTGTATAGAATACGCTCACTATGTATATAGATGTATTGAGAAAGATCTCGAGTTCCATTTTTTACGAGTGCGTAGTTTGCAATATAGGAATAGCCTGTATATCACAAGTAAAAAATTCGTAATTCTGGAATTTTTCAGATTTTCTTTTCTGATCCGAAAAAGGAAAAGGACGTTTTTATGCCATTTGAAACGAAATATTCAACACACGTCAAAATGTATTTTTTTCACCCAACTGTCAAAAGCAATGTTAAATTTTACTAATGGATCTCTTGCCCATAAAATTTAGATTTTAACGTACCTACTTCGACAAAACTCCTACAAAGTTGAATTTTGGTGGGGCTTTGTTTTGACGTCTTGAGCAATTTCCAATTTCTAAATTTTGGCTGAAAAAAAGAATTTTTGGAGGAGTAAAAAGTTGTAAAGTTCAGTTTTTTGCTAATTTTTCGAAAACTATCAACTTTTTGGTATGAAATAAACAAGGTAAAAGTTGCAGCTTATTCAATTTTATAAAAAATATAAATTACATGTTTTTTTGATGCATTCAATAGTTTTAGAGTAAATCATGGAGCCAATTTATGGAGTGGCAAATTTTATCAAAAAATTTATTAAAATTGCATTAATCGATGAGCAATATTTTTTGTACTATATGCGCTAAATCTTCTCATTATAAACCAAGCTATTGTGGTGCCCAGGGTAAGTAAGGCCATCAACTGCAAAATTTATTGGCTTTAATTTATTTAAATAATTTTGAGAAAAACGTGCACAAACACAACAATAGTTCTGTAGGTAATGAAATAATGAATACCACCATTGCAGTGCGCTAGAGTTAAATAGGTAATTGGCGGGTATGTGATAATTTTTAATGAACAATATTTGCATTTAAACAAAATTAAATGCATTAACAATTATGTTGGTATATATTTTACTGCCGTACTGCAGTGTAGTGCAATTTTTTTCCTCGAATTACTGCTTTCTGTGAAATTGAAACGACAGCCCTATAGCAATAAGATCTGAAAGAGAATTATGGGAGTTTTTTTGAGAAAATAAGACCTAAGCTCTGGAGAGTTTGTTAGTTGGGATTAGCTTGCGTAAATGCGCTAATGTTTATATAACAGTCTGAAAATAGCTTGTATAGAACCTTATTCAATTCAATTTTTTCAATTCAATTAAGCTTTATTCTCACTTAAATTATTTTTTCTTAGCTTGTACCTTATAGGTACAATCTAAATTGTTAGTTGAGCAATATACATATAAAAATTGAAATAAATTGATTAAAAAAATAAAGGTGGCAAAATGCGAGAAGTACTTGGAGATGGAATATGCCAAATTTTGTTTGCATGCTTTTGCTTTAGGGTTTGAGAAACAATCAATATCATATACAAGCCAACTAAACATCAACACTCGTCCCAGAACAACTAGAAATCCAGATTTTTTTTACATATTGTCCTCCAGGGTCAATTATGGTTTAAATGAACCGCTTAATGTTATGAGGAGTGATTTTAACAAATGTTATAACTAAAATGATTTCAATAAATCTGCTTCTAGTGTTAAACATATTTTATATTCAAGATTGCAATAGAATTATTTATTCATGTAAAACTTACACACATAATGTACTTTATTTGTTAAATAAGTTTGTAAAGCTTTTGAAACAACTTTTACATTTATGTCTGTAGTTGATAAATAAATAAATAAATAAAAGAAATAAATAAATAAATAAATAAATAAAGCCTGTTAAACATTTGTCTGATGTCAGAACCTTCATAGTTTGAAAAGAGTTTTTCGAAAATGATTTCGTTAAACTAAGTATCAGTGAAGACAAGTTCATTGGAAATAGCTTTTAAATAAAAAAAAATTGAAGTTGACAGCAAAGCCCTGTTATAATACTAGTTTCGAACGATTTATATTTGCCCTACCAAAACTTACCCAGATTAGAATTGCCCTCGGTTGATCCATACAGCTCTCCTATTTCATCAATGTTGAATCTTGATGTAAATTGTGACCAAATTTGAGGTCTCAATCCGTTTCCATACATCAATCTTATTGAATGTTTTGTGTCTTCAGGTTTAGTGGGTGTTGACAATAGATATCGACATAATTCACCAATATACTGAGCCACCGTACAATTATACTTTATGCAATCTGGCCAAAAATTCGTTGCCGAAAATTTCTTTCGAAGGACCATTGTGTTGCCATGCAGGAATACACTACCAGCTCCTAATATTCCACCAGCTGTGTGATAGAGTGGAAGAGGATTGTATATTATATCATCACATCGAATACCAACCATTTCGTGAACTGCAACAGCCATGAACATGTATCTAAGGAGAAAGTCGAAAGTCGTTTAAGTAAGTAAGGCGTATAACTTCAAACCATTTAAAAAAAAACCTTAAGTGAGTAATAACAGCTGCTTTGGGCATCCCTGTTGTACCGGAAGTGTAAATGTAGACCATTTTATCTTTCGGTTTTCCTTCTGCAATGTCATTTGTCAAATCAGTGGCTTTGTGTGTTTTGAGTTCTGGAACAAGATCAATAGCTCCATCTAGCGTTGGAAATCCAACACCTTCTTTTTGTTGATCGTCAGTAAATTGATAGAGTTTGAGGTTCTTCATCTCTTCATCTCCAAGGACTTCCACCAGAGCTGGGCAATAATAAAACCTCATTAAAAAAACTTAAAGAAACAAGATATTCTCAAACCTGGACTTAGTTCAGCACCGAATATTATAGCTTTGCACTTTGCAGCTTTAATGGAATGCAAAAGTGTTTCTTTTCTTAGATTGGAATTAATCAAAGCAGTGACAACACCAATTTTTGACAAACCCATCCAAATACAAGAGTATTCAGGCCTCGTCTCCATCAGCAAAGCTATAGAATCTTCCCGTTTGAAACCCTTTGATTTGAAGTAGGAAGCAATTTTGTTACTGAAGTCTTCAATATCTTGGAATGTTAGTTTCTTGCTATCCATAATGAAACCGTCCTTTTCGGGATTTTGTTTAAGGAATGTTTGAAATACACGTGGAACCGTGTATTGTTGCCATTCGTACTTATAGAGATAGTATTGAAGTTTTGCGAAGCGAATCGCAGCACTACAAAAGGAAGAAAAAGACCTTTTTAATACAATTTTGTTTTATCTTATCCCAACACTTACGTTATATCCCTTGGTAATGTTGCCATTACAGCATACACATGAGTTGTTCTATTTCCTGTGATGAGGAATGCAGTAAGTCCAAGGAATATGACACACAACATTGGATTTGCTACGACTATAGCTGATAATGCCAATCCCACCAAAACAGTGGCGAGGATTGTCGCATTTCGTTGCTTAAAATTCAATTCTACCAACATCTTTGGTATTTAATACTGCACTAAATTGAATTAATAAATCGCCAGAGCTGAAAAAAAAAGAAATATTTAATTTTACTTATTGTTATTGGAGCTTTTTATACTTAAGTATTTCGTCTATAACTTTTCGATAACAAATTTGCAAAATAACTCATTCTAGATATAAAATTACGAAGAAACCACACACACCTGGGCCAGGTTTGATTGATAAGATTAGGGTCATTAAAGTAATATTATTATTTACCAACATAAGTGAATGATAGCTCGTTTTATTATCTATTTACTAATAAAGGGTGATTTTTTAGCTGGTTTGGTTTTGGCAACACTGGTTTTGACAGCTGATGTGTGTTTAGTACCTTGTGTCACTGTCAAACAGCTTCAGTTTGGTTTGCAATTTAACCATGGATCGTCTTACAAATGAACAACGCTTGCAAATTATTGAATTTGAATATTTGAAAGCTGGCCGAGGATCCGCTTTTTTATCGAAAAATTGTGTTCAGCGATGAGGCTCATTTTTGGTTGAATGGGTACGTAAATAAGCATAATTGCCGCATTTGGAGTGAAGATCAGCCAGAAGCATTGCAACAGCTACCAATGCATCCCGAAAAAGCCACTGTTTGGTGCGGTTTATGGGCCGGCGGCATTATTGGGCCATATTTCTTCAAAGATGATGCGAATCGCAGCATTACTGTCAATGGTGAACGCTACCGAGCGATGATAACAAACTTTTTTTTGCCCGAAATGGAAGTTCTTGACTTGCATGATATGTGGTTTCAACAAGACGGTGCCACATGCCACACAGCACGCGAAACAATGGCGCAATTGCGAGGCGAGTTTGGTGAACAGTTAATTTCACGTTTCGGGCCGGTCAATTGGCCGCCTAGATCGTGCGATTTGACACCATTAGATTATTTTTTGTGGGGGTATGTCAAGGCTAATGTCTATAGGGACAAGCCCGCTTCGATTGACGCACTGGAAGCCAACATCCATGCATTCATTCGTGAGATACCGGCCGATATGTGTGAAAGAGTGTGCCAAAATTGGACTCAGCGGATGGGCTACCTGAGACGCAGCCGCGGTCAACATTCGCATGAAATTATCTTTAAACATTAAATTGCAAGGTTCAAACTATCGATTCAAATAAATATTTTATTCATTTTTTCGAATTTTTTGTGTTTTTTTTTTAAATAAGTTCTAAACCTCTTAAAAAATCACCCGTTACAATGCCTAAGAAAATAGTTTATATGTAGTTGGTGCTTTGAACTTTTTGAACATGCAAGCTTTCGATTAACAATTTTATTATGTTTTATAAATTCAAAGCTATTGGGCATTGGAAAAAATTCTTTCGGTTTAAATAAATAAAATGCACGACTGGGTCGCACGTACTTGCTCTTATGTTCAAGACACTGTGGGCTTAAGAAAATTGTACATAAAAACATGGAAATTATGAGAGAAAATTGTAGAGAAGCATGAAACACACTTAAACATTTTGATGAAATACGACTTTTAAATTGGATAAAACAACTCTTTTGACAGTTTGATGTGGAAAAGAAGAATGCCATCTTAATTCTTGATTGAATATGATTGTATGGGAAAAAAAAATTTAAATCGTTGGAGCGGTTTTAAAAAAAAATTAATTTTTTATATATAAAATTCTCAAAACATTTTTAAGAACAAATCTTGGTATGCAAATCTGAAGTATATATTTATGTATTTGAAAAAAAAAATTGTCAACCAGTTTTTGAGATATCGAGTTTTCAAAAAAAAATTTTGAAACTTTTTTTAAAAATCCAAAAACTTTTGTTTTGAAAATTTTGATATGCAATAATATTTAACCTAATCTGAATTTTGTACATAAAAAAATTATTTAAATCCGTTTAACCAATAACGAGAAAATTCAAAATAAAAAAAACGTTCTATGACAGGTAGGGTAGAGTGGGGCGAGTTGGACCACTTTTTACTTGAAGTCTCATAACTTTTTACCTATTCCTTACATAGAAATGAAAATGGAATTAATGGAAAGAACGTAACTTCGGCTTCTTAAATAAATTTGATAAGATTTAAAATATTTTATAGCAGAAGAATAAGATTACTTTAAGTGCACAAAGTCCAAGTGGTCCAACTTGCCCCACTAGCGGGGCCAGTTGGACCAGTTGGTGGGGTAAGTTGGACCAAAGCCTAAAAAATGGAAAAAGGAGCTTTATTAAGGATAAAAGCACTGTTAGTTTGAACTTAATTTGATCCCAAACTATAATTAATTCAAAGCACAACATAAGATAACGTAAATGACCCCAGAACAGTAATAGAGAATCTTGTATGGGCCTGATTTCAGCAAGAATGGCATTGCACCCACTCCTCGTCGGGTTAAGTCTCAGAATATGCTTCTATACACATCGATAATAACATACAGCCATAACATTCTTCTTCCTCTTTGGAAGTTTATCTGTTCAAAAAATTTCATACTATTTTCCAATATAAAACATTTATTTTTAATTCAGCGGGGCAAGTTGGTCCGCCTGGTCCAACTTACCCCACACCTAGCTTGATGAATATATTCCGTCACTTTGCAAACAACACTTAGAATTCTTCAATTTCAAAAATGTAATGCAAATATTCAATAACAGAACTCACAAAATTAGTATACTTTGTTAAAAAAATCCCATGTTTTCATCACGATAACACAAAAAGAAACAAATTCGTTTTTTTTTACTTTTGTACCCAAAAAACACATATTAGCGTGTGGTTCTCCTTTGGCAGAAGAAATCCACCTTAAACCAGTTTAGCACATATGATTTAGTAACAATGCTTCATTCGTGTATGATCGTCTTCATTTAGCTCTTGTGGTTTCTGAGTTATTCGCGTGGTCCAACTTGCCCCGTGGTCCAACTAGCCCCGCTCTACCCTACTATTAATAGTTGCTAAAAGTAAAATTTTATAATTTTTGGTAGTAGATCGTACTAATTTTAGTATATGAAAAAAGTTTAGTCAAAATCGTAGGAGTCGTTTTTAAGCAAAAAAATATTTTCCTTTGCGGTTTTTTAACTTTTGTATGAAAGGTACTGTTATTTTTTCATAAATGTAAAATTTTTTCTAAAAATATTTTAGAGAGTACTAAAAAAGTCTTAAATACCGAGTTTCAAACAAATCGACAAAAAAACAAACAAATGTCGTTTTCGAAATATTTGATTTTCCAAAAAAAATTTGAAACATTATTTTTTCAAAAATGTTGGTACACAAAACTATTTATATTTTTTGGAAGTTTCTGTGTAAAAAAAAAATAATTGAAATCGGTCGTACCGTTGTGAAGAAAATCAAAAATCAAAAAAATGGTTCTTTGGGAGGTACCATTAATAACCATTTCTGAAAAATGGTATTCCACCAAAAGAAAGTCCTTACTAAAACAAATTTATTGAATTTTTTTTAAGAAAAGTATTCGAGCCGTTTTTGAGAAAAATACGATTATGTAAAATTGCTAAAAAAAATTGTATGGAAGGTACCGTTATTTTTGATTATAAAAAAAAATGAAAAAAACGTGTGTAATAATCATAATCACCAAAAACCACTATGTACCAAGTTTGAAGAAAATCGATCGAGCAGTTTAGGCTGTAGACGAACAGACAGACAGACAGACAAACAAAATTTGACAGTTTTTGACAAAAACTTTTCATCGCAAAGAGATGTCAAAAATAATTGTGACCCAGAATTTCAAAAAATATTTTAAGCTACAAAATCAGATAAAAATTTTTACTCCAAGTTCAATAGTAGCTGAGAAAATTGCATTTATGTTTTTTACATTTACATTTATACTTTTTCAAAATGGTGGGAAACGCAATATTTCCTATCAGCCAGACTGCCACTAGGAAAATCTAAGAAGTTAGAACCTTCTGTGTGCAAACACGTATAAGAAAGGGTTATTTGGATTTAAAAAAAATAGTTTTTTAACTCAATATTTCGAAAGCAAAAGGTTGGGTTTTTTTTAAACTTGGTACTTAACGGCTTCTTGCCATTTTAAGAATATTAAACAAAAATATACTACTTTTATGCGATAAAAAGGGTAGATAGATATACCTTCCATACAAAAGTTAAGGAACCTATGATTAAAACAAGATTATCAACTAGATCTCACGTACTTTCTCATATGTTCAAGTTGCTTAGAACTTAAATCCGTTTAAAATATGCAAGTTATTATGACCCTGAACATTGCAGACAATTTGAATATAATCATATTTTGGACTGTAACCAGTGTGCTACGCCACATTTTAAAAAGTGAAACGGTAGTCGATTTTTCATGACGAATCTCGACACGCCATTTTTCACTATTAACTTGCGTTATATACGTAGGTACTAGATATTTATGGTAAGTTTTGCATTCGTAAAAGGAATTGAACTCGAGATTTTGATCAGACTTGTCTTTACGATGATAGGGAATTCTAATTTTTTTTTTAATCAAAATTATTGGTACCTGCCATAAATTTTTTTTTAACAATTTAACACAATCGTATTTTTCTTAAAAATAGCTCCATAACTTTAAAAAAAAAATCAATTAGTACTTTCAGTTTCAGTAAAGGCTTCCTTTGGGTGGGAAATCATTTTTCAAAAAATTGTTATTAATGGTACCTCTCATCATAGAACCATTTTTTTATTTCTATTTTCTTCAGTAGATTGATAGATAGATATGTAGATAGATGAAATTATTTTATTTTCAATTAAATTCTTACAAAAACATGATTTAGCTGGTTTTCAAAATTAAATTTGACAATAACTTGTTTTAAGTCGTCTGTCAGGTTCCAAAATGTTTGTACTTTATAAAAGCAAAGATTAGCGAGTTTTAATTATTCATATTCATTTATTATAAGACTACGACATTTGGTTGAGTTAAAAAAAAAGTAAAGGTTTTGGTAATTCAGGCCATTTAAGATATTGAGGAATGTTGGTCTGTCAAGTACATCACTGCCTAGATATTTTTTTCGGTATGATCTGAAAATTGGGCACACACCAATAAAGTGGTAAGTGTTTTCTGCAGCATCTAGATTACATAAAGTGCATATGCCTATAGTATCATTACGGAAGCTTTAATAGCATTTAAGTTAAGAAGACCGCTTCTTGCTTTAAAGATTAAATTGTTCATGTCTCGTGCATTTCTATCATATGGAAGTAGGTCAGGATTTCAGTATATATGAGGTTGCAATATTCATCATAAAACTGTGTCTGGAGTGCCTAGTGCGTAGGACTGTCATGCCAAAGGTGTGAGATCGATTTCCAGCCATGTCACCTGAAAACAGAATTTTTTTTCTGAGGTACTGCCTCTTGCGAGGGACTGACAAAGTGCTGCTCATTTAGCCGTTCAGACTCAGCAAAAAACCGTAGGTCACCTCCATTCCTGCCAACAATACGCACACAGGAATGGTTGAGAGTTGTAAGTCACTAGGCCCTGGTTCTCCACGAGCCACCCAATTTTTTTTTTTTTGTGACTGGAGTGTCTTGCTGGTGAAGTTAGACCAATTCTTTTCCGATAATTTCCTTAGCAGTATATTTTGAACACGATTCCGTTCTATGCATGGAGCTTCGAAACTGAATTCGATTTGAGTTTCTTGGAAAAGGCCTGGCCATTCCTTGGCCCAGTAAATATTTTTCTATGGATCTTTAAAATGTTTTCAAAAGAATAAAGACTGAATAATATATGAAATATATTCTGATTAGGGGGCGTGGGCGGGCAAGTGCATCTAGCTGCCCAACTTGGCGTTACGCCCTTTTGTTTCAATTTTGTCCATATATTTTTCCCACGGATCTTACGTTAATGTCAAAAACAGACAGTCTAGTTCATCAAATCTTGGACAACCAATTCCGTTGTCCAAGTAAACAAATTTTAGGACAACAGTAACCTACAAAGTTTGTCAATAACTTTTCGGAGGTAGACGGCTGTCTAAAGTTAGACAAAGTACTGTAGGATCAGTATTTATAAATTCTACAAAAAATATTCAAATTAAAGAAAGGTAGCTACTTATTTAAAGTTCCTATAAATATATCCTAACAACTTTCTATACGATGTGTCTTTGTGGAGAAACTGGTTAAAGTGTCTTTATAAAATAGCAGCTGAAGCTCAATAATTCTAGATGCTCCATTTCCAATCATAAAATTTTGCAGCATTTTCTATTAAGTACATATATTTTTGCATTATACAAAATCTTTTTAATTCAGCTGCCGAATAGCCTACTTTCTGAGAAAAGAAAATTTGGGTTGGTAGGGCATTCGTTTATAATTAAGAATTTTTTTTAAAAGATGTGTCTAAGGGTACTTACTGCAGTAGCTGCTGAAGCTGTCGATAATCGTTTGCAAGGTTTTAGGGCTACTTGAGAGAATAACATTTATTCCTTAATCATTCAGGATAAGACCAGTTGGGAGCTCATAGTGAATATCATACAGGAATAGGACAAAAAGTAAGGCACTCAGTACGCATCCTTGTTTGACTCCTTTGGTTGTCCGGAAGAAGCTTGTTGTACACTTTTTCTCAAACTGTTGCAGTAGTTTCCTGGAACAGGAACTGAATAACTGAAACCATTTTTGTTGACACACCTAGACTCTATCTCATACAGTATGACTGATTTCAATAAATTTGATTACGCAAAAGTCTCAAAAAAAAAAGACTCCTAAGATTTTGATAAATTTTTGTTTGTATGCTAAAATTAATACGATCTACTAAAAAAAAATATAAATTACACTTAGCAAATATTAGCAGTAACTGCCTCTCATAGAAATTTTTTTATTTTTATTTACCGCAGTAAAAAAGTTATAATGAAAAAGTAGGAAGTGTCGAAAAAACAATTGCATTGATTTTAAAAATGTTACGGCAGTCGATTTGTTATTTTATTTAAATTAATACATTTTTACGGCACTTGTGACAGCCCAAAAATGTTCAAATTTTTTTTTGGCAGTTCTTAATTTTGTCCATTATTACTTTTGACTATGGTACCTAAATATAAAAAAATTAACATGGCATGTCGAAATTTTGTTGTGACAAATTGACTGCTGTTACAGTTTTTAGGTGCCAGTTATAGCTATCATTGAAACTCATCATTGAAAATTTTAATGATTGATTTTGAGACGCTTAGAAAGTGAAATCGTTTATTATTTTCATGGAAAAATGAACCTTAAGACTTAATTAATATATCTAGCCAAACAAATAGTCCAAATAGACCCAACTTTCCACATAAAAAGACTTTTCTTATTTCAATGACTGAACTACCCTACCAATGATCATTGAAAAATTAAAAGTCAATTTTTGTGGAAAGTTGGGCCTGTTTGAAATTTTTTTTTGACTAGAAATATTAATTAAGTCTTAAGCTTTGATCGTCCATCAAAATAATAAATGATTTTGCCTCCTAAACGTCTCAAAATCAATCATTAAAATTTTCAATGATGAGTTTCAATGATAGCTATAACTGGCACCTTAAAACCAATAATTATTTACGGCACTGGTGACAGTCCAAGAACTTTCAAAGTTGTTTTTTTTTTGACACTTCACTGAGGGAAAAAATGCAATTTAAAATCTAATAGAAAATAGTTGATTTAAAGTTGAATAATATTCATTGAATCATATTTAATTTCACGTTGAAAACTTGTTGATTTAAATAGGCAACGTAGATTTAACAGAGCCAACTTAGTTTCAAAGCAAAACGTATTCAATTTAACATTGAAATCAACTTTTCGAACATTTAAAGTTCTTTCAACGTAGTTTCAAAGTGCAACATGCTAATATTTTTCGAAATCGAATTTCAAATTTCCATGCACGTACTTTTATAGTGTTGCATAGTTAGGCCAACGTAAAAGTCAGATTTTTTTATTTTTTAATCACTTTTTAATTTATATTTAAGCTTAATATATAGAATTTCGAGAGCGCTTCGTAATTTCACGAAGTATCTACAAAACATTTGTGAACAAAATTAACGCGCACTCAAAATTCACTTACATTTATTCAAAAAAATAATTATTACTTTTCTCATATTTATTTTTGTCATTTGTCTAGTGAATTAGTTTCTATTTTATTTTAAATCAATAACTGGACGAAGTCATAGGCGCCCGCAGGATTTTGTCCAGGGGGGGGCAGACACCAACACAATTCTGAGATATCAAATTTTCAAAAAAAAAGAAAAAAAATGTTTTATTCAAAAATACTTTTTTGATAATTTTGAAATGCAATATTATTTGAACGGAAATTTTTATAAATAATTTCATTTAAATCCGTTCAGCCAATTGTGAGAAAATTCAAAATAAGTTTGTATGGGAATATATGTTGAGTGGAAAATATGTTTTTCGTTGGCTTTTTTTGTTACAATAACTTTAGTAATGAAACGAAATTTGTAACATATACTTTTCCCGATGTTTCGACAGGGGTTGCTGTCTTCTTCAAGGGGAACTTTATTTCATACAAAAAATATAAATATTTCATAATATAATGCAATAAAATACAATGAAACTTACACTTTAAAAAATATGATAATATTTTACATACTAAAATTAAAACTGTATAAAACAAAATTTATAAAAGTGAAGAAAAATTGCACTTCTAATGAAGATTTTAGTCAAAAACTAAAGGAGATAGGTGAACGATGATATTTAACGATGAAACAATGGAGCAATATACCGCTGAAATGTTCTGTGTATCCTGTTTTCGATTCATGTTGTTTAAAATGTGAAGCGTTTCTAGGGTGTACCGCTTAGAAGTATGCTTTTCAGTTTGAAGAACTTATACACCATCAGAATCGGGAGCGTGGCCACTTTCGATTGTATGGCTGGCGACTGCAGTTTTTGCTGGATATTTGGTATTGATGTCGGATCTGTGATTAGACATCCTTTGACGAAGAAATTGTTTCATCGTACCAATGTAGCATAGGTTGCAGGGTTCATTGGTTCTACCTTTGCAGTTGATCCTATATATGACATCAGTGCATTTGTCCCTATAAGGTTTTGCTTCTAATTTGGTAAAAAGATGTCCAATTGTTTTATTAGATTTAAAAGCTAATCGAAGATCTTTTTAGTTTATTGTGACGGCCTCCTTAAAGTTCTCGGTTAAACCTGGAACATAAACAACGCTTTTGAATAAGCTATCCGCGCTTTGGTTACATTTTTGACGAGGGATTTTGTGGATGTGTTTGGAAATCAAACTCCGAATGACCATAGAATGAAACCCGTTATCGTTTAAAATTTAGATAACTCTTTTTTGGTAAGTTTCATTGTATTTTGTTGCATTATATTGTGATAAACTATATTTATATTTTTTGTATGAAATAAATTTCCCCTTGAAGAAGACAGCAACCCCTGTCGAAACGTTGGGAAAAGTATATGTTACAAATTTTGTTTCATTACTAGTTATTGTGACGAAAAAAACCAACGGAAAACATATTTTCCACTCAACATTTATATTCATCAAATTGGTCAATAAATTCATCTTTTAGTTTCTATGGGAAGTATAATTGATAATATAACGGGTGATTTTTTAAGAGTTTTAGAACTTTAAAAAAAAAAAAAACACAAAAAATTCGAAAAAATGAATGAAATATTTATTTGAATCGATAGTTTGAACCTTGCAATTTAATGTTTAAAGATAATTTCATGCAAATGTTGACCGCGGCTGCGTCTCAGGTAGCCCATCCGCTGAGTCCAATTTTGGCATACTCTTTCACACATATCGGCCGGTATCTCACGAATGAATGCATGGATGTTGGCTTCCAGTGCGTCAATCGAAGCGGGCTTGTCCCTATAGACATTAGCCTTGACATACCCCCACAAAAAATAATCTAATGGTGTCAGATCGCACGATCTAGGCGGCCAATTGACCGGCCCGAAACGTGAAATTAACTGTTCACCAAACTCGCCTCGCAATTGCGCCATTGTTTCGCGTGCTGTGTGGCATGTGGCACCGTCTTGTTGAAACCACATATCATGCAAGTCAAGAACTTCCATTTCGGGCAAAAAAAAGTTTGTTATCATCGCTCGGTAGCGTTCACCATTGACAGTAACGCTGCGATTCGAATCATCTTTGAAGAAATATGGCCCAATAATGCCGCCGGCCCATAAACCGCACCAAACAGTGGCTTTTTCGGGATGCATTGGTAGCTGTTGCAATGCTTCTGGCTGATCTTCACTCCAAATGCGGCAATTATGCTTATTTACGTACCCATTCAACCAAAAATGAGCCTCATCGCTGAACACAATTTTTCGATAAAAAAGCGGATCCTCGGCCAGCCATTTTGATAGTAAAATTCAATAATTTGCAAGCGTTGTTCATTTGTAAGACGATCCATGGTTAAATTGCAAACCAAACTGAAGCTGTTTGACAGTGACACAAGGTACTAAACACACGTCAGCTGTCAAAACCAGTGTTGCCAAAACCACACCAGCTAAAAAATCACCCGTTAGAAGCGTAAAATTATTTTATCTTTAATAATAGACCGTATACATATTTTAGCAGACAGAAATTTTTGTATCAAAATTTTGTATGGTAGGTATCGTTATTTTTGCACAAAAATGAAACATTTTTTTATATTTTAAAGGGTGTTAAAAATCGTTACGCACCAAGTTACAAAGCAAATTTAATAATAGTTTTAGAAGATTATAATGTATTGAATTTTCAAAAAAAAAAAATTCTAATATTTCTTAAAAACCAGTACAATACTCAAACTTTTTGTAAGCTTTTGCATAGAAATAATATCAACACCGCTCTTACCGTTTTCGAGAAAATCGAAAGTAAAACAAAAAGTAATTCGTCTATTACTCAAACGTTGTGGTCACTAAAAGTAATTGATTGACTTTATTTTTAATCTGTGTTGCCATTTTTGAGAATATTTAATAAGTCTAATCCCGTGACCACGAAAAGTGTAATTTCTTCGAAAAATCGGGAGGAAGAAATTAATATAAGTTTCTTAATTTAAACGCGGTAGGTTCCGAAAATAATTAAAAAGTTACAATATTTAATTGGTCACAAAACCATATTGCAGAAACGGTTAAATTTGTTCTAAGAAAATTAAAAAGAAAACTAATGTAGAATTACTAAAAAACGCTATGTACCAAGTTTAAGGAAAATGGATCTAGCCGTTAAGGCTGTAGCCGAACAGACAAACAAATTGGCAGGCAGACAGACAGGCAGACAAGCAGACAGACAGAATTGTAAAACCCACTTTTTTCGTCTTCCGTTTCGTCGGTCGTTTTATCAAATCTCGAGTCAAATTTTTTTACGAATGTAAAATTTGTCACTACCAATAATATCCCAAGTAAAAACAAATCGTTTAAAGTGTAAAAATAACATTATTTGTATGGGAAAAGTATCCAGGCAATGAAAGTAAGGAGTCTGAATTGAATTGGATGTCGAAAAAATATTAAATAATTTGAAAATTCTTAACAAAAAATTCCTTATTAAAAAATAATTCTAAGCTCTTTAGACAGGTTTGTGTGTTGTTGTAATTCCTTGTTGAACAAAAGGAACTCAAGATATCTGAATTTTCTATAAGGTAGCTAAGCTAGATAGCGTAGCGGATAGATACTGGAAAGCAGGAAAGGATCTTGGTTTGATGTCAGAAATCAGAAAATCACTCAATTGAATAATTTTACGCAATTTATTTGTCAATTTTTTTGCGAGGCAATATCCTTCTCATGCATGTGCCTCAACCATTTAAATATATCAATTACAAAAAATTATTATATTGCCAAATGCCAGGAGGGGGCAAACCAAGAACATTAATAAGAACCTGTCAAGAAAATAGCGATATTTTGAAAACAATATCGAAGATAAGGATATTTTCATATATATTCGGCCTGGTCCAAAGCCAGGGGGGGGCAAATTTAAAGACTCCGACAAAAAAAAGGAAGTATTTTATAAAATCCATCATAAAAACTTGAAAATATGTTAGTGGTATGGTATTGCCCAGAGCGAGGGGGGGCAAGTGCCCCCCCTTGCCCCCCTCTCCGGGTGCCTATGGACGAAGTTGAATTAAAGTTTTAAAAAAGTATTTTAAAATTTGTATCTATTTCAACCAACGACGCTTGTAGTTTAATCGAAGTTGATACATATTGCTTTAAAGATGGGATGAATTCAAATCAACGATGATGACATCTCAAATGAAGAGAAAAAATGGTTAAATCATATTTGTTTTAAGAGAGGCAAACACTTTGAATTTAAAATTTTCGTCTTCGAAGCCAAATCGTTCCGAAAAATATTTAAATCAAAGTTGTTTCCGTTAATTCAACTTTGTTTTTTTTTTCTCGGTGTTCCTACTTTTTTCATCGTGACTTTCTTACTACGGTAAATTAAAAAAAAAACAAAATTTTGTCGTGAAAAATCGACATACCTTTTAGTAAGAAAAAAAAAATACCAAAAACATTTATTAACGGTACCTGTCATATAACGGTTTTTTTGATTTTTGGTTTTCTCATTAATCGCTCATCCGATTTCAATAAAATTTTTTCCACAAAAGTTAGAATATAAATAATACTGCATACCAACATTTTTAAAAAAATAAATTTTGGATTTTTAAAAAAAGATTCAAATTTTTTTTTTTGAAAATTCAATATTTCAAAAACGGGTTGATGAATTGTTTTGAAATTTCAGTGTTAAATGTATATTAATATATACTCAAAATTGGCATACCAATTTTTTTTTTTTGAAAAATGTTACAAAAAATTTATATATAATTTTTAAGAAAACGGCTCCAACGATTTTAAATTTTTTGTTTGCAAATATTGATATTTTTTTAAGTAATCAAATGGCATACTTTTTTTTGCGCTCTAAGTTATTTATCAGGCTGTTTAAACAATTAAAAGAACGATTCAAATGCTTGTTTATACTTTTTCTATAATTACTTGAATATTTTTTAAAGTTCTTAAGTTCCACACAACTTGAACATAAGAGCAAGTACGTGCGATCCAGTCGTGCATTTTATTTTAAATTGAACCATTTTTATACCACTAGTGAAAGTCCAAAATATGATATTCAAATTGTCTGCAAGTTCAGGGCCACAAGTTTTTATATATACAAATATACGAAATTTAAAAAAGCATTTACATCATTCTTTTAATCGTATTAACAACTCGTAAGATTTCTTAGAGCTATGCCATTTGATTACTTGAAACATATAAATACATATGAGGCTGTGAATGCAAAAGTGGCTAAACCCACTTTTTTATCATATTTTTCGTTTTGAATCGATTTTTAATACTATTTTAACTGATATTCAAGGAGTATACATCACATTTTTGGAAAGCTAAAATAGTTTAGAAATTAAAATCTTAGCTTTGATGACTTTTGATGCATAAATGTAAAAATACGAGACAAATATATCAAAAATGCCAAAAATGGGTTACACCACTTTTGCACTCACGGCTAAGGACAACTTGTCCTTTTGATAACTTTACTTTTTATAAAAGATATGATATGTTTCCAGGAGTTATCACTTCACCAAATTCGCCGCTTGTTTGTGGTGATTTTCTAGTAGATGTATACACGCATGCACTGACTTACAAAGTGTATACTGGGAGTAGTAAACGGTCCTATCACACGTTTGCGTGTTTGTGTTAAGAAGTCACCGTTCATTATACGCAGAATATAGCGAGACTATTAAACATTTGTTAATAAGTATGACAAGTTAACTAATGTATAAATTCGAGGACTTTGTTATCCACCATTTTTGAAATACTGAATTTTCAAAAAAAAAATCATGTTTTTGACAATCCAAAATTTGTTTTGTTTGCTTAATTTTGATATGCAATACTATTGGCATTGAAATCGGTTGCAGCGTTATTGAAAAAATTGAAAATAAAAAAAAACATTCTATAGCAATTACCGCTAATAAAAGATTTAACCAATATTTCTTTTAACTGTAAGTACACCATCTCTACAATAATACATATACTGATTTTCTTATCAAAATCATTAGAGCCATTTTTAAAGATAAATAAGCTTTTCCTTAAAGGTTGTATGGCAAGTACCGTTATATTTGGAGATAAGAAAAATTCAATTTCCGCTCTAGGGAATAACAAAAAAGAAAACGAATATCCTGTTTTATAGTTTTGTGTAATAGTACGCATACGCCACAGTGTACCGTTTTAGTAGAAGCCAATTAGCTTCTTTGTATTGCAAAAAGTCATTTGAGGTTGGAAATAATTTTTAATAATAAATACATACATATGTATACAGCTATACATAATATGATTGAAAAGCATGTGCTGTTACAAACAAAATTGTATTCATCTGATAAAAATATATTTATTTCAAAGTGTTTTTGTTTTGTTTAGTAAATAAAAGCAACCGTTATTTTGATTTCTTTTTTTGAAATGCATATACCTATGGTTTTTATCAGAAAGTTTTTACAGCTATGTAATTTAAAAGTCCTTACATTGGATTTCTTATATGTAAAAAACTAGTAAGAAGCCGGTGTGAAAATTTCAGTGAGGGCCTTTTAGACCGAGAGCCCACAACATATTTTTGGCATGAGAGGAAACCAGACGATATTGATGTTACAGGTAGTCCTGGTGAAGGTGATAACGAATATATTCGTCTGCCAGTGCGTAGTGGTCCCGTTTACGAGAAAAAGTGCATCAAAAGAACAACTTTTCTCAAAATTGAATTAGTGAAGGAAACCACTTCAAACGCAATACACCTGAAACCCTCGACTCGCTGATTACAAATATGGTTACGACAGACGTCTAAGTGGCCCCAAAACCCCTGACAGACGTCCTTGAAAATGCAATTTTTTTCATGTGTTTAAAATTTTAGGAAATCACTTGAAATATATCTCAAATGAAAGGTCTTGACTCCCTGAGTACGAATATGTACATGACAGACGTCTTAGTGGCCCCAAAACCCCCGACAGACGTCCTTGAAAATGCAATTTTTTTCGTGTTTTTAAAATTTTAGGAAACCACTTGAAATAAAACTTAAATGAATGACTCCCTGAGTACAAATATGTACGTGACAGACGTCTGAGTGGCCCCGAAACCCCTGACAGACGCGATTGAAGTCGCTTTTTTTTATAATGTTTTTTAGATAACTGATGTTTTTCCTAGAAATATATCGGAATCGATAGTTCTTGTCTACCAGAGAATATACATAACATAAACACGTCCATCCAATAGCTGCAAAACGCGATAAAATTCGCGTATTTTTAAATGAAATTTGCTTAAGTGGAATTTTAGAGGAAACCATCTGAGACGCATTGCAATTGAAAGGGTTTGATTCCACTGAATTAAAAATGCCAACGACAAACATTTAAGCGGAACTAAACTCATGAAAACAGCAATTTACATAATGTCATGGATGTAAAACAGTGATTAAATCCGCAATTTTGATCGCGGTTGTCATGAGCTTTGGTCCTTTTTAACGTCTGTTGCTTGCATTTTTATGTCAGTTGAATCAAATCTTTTCAATATCAATACATTTTTACATGGTTTCCTCTAACATAATACTTAAGAAAAAATCATTTAAGAATACGCGAATTTTATCGCGTTTTTCAGCAATTGGATGGAACTCAGAACGTGTTTATGTTATGCTCTGGTAGTCAAAAGCTATCGATTCCGATATATTTCTAGGAATAACATCAGTTATCTTAAAAACATTATAAAAAACAGCGACTTCAATCGCGTCTGTCAGGGGTTTCGGGGCCACTCAGACGTCTGTCACGTACATATTTGTACTCAGGGAGTCAAGACCATTCATTTAAGTTATACTTCAAGTGGTTTCCTAAAATTTTAAAAACATGAAAAAAGTTGCATTTTCAAGGACGTCTGTCGAGGGTTTTGGGGCCACTTAGACGTCTATCGTAACCATATTTGTAATCAGCAAGTCGAGGGCTTCACGTGAATTGCATTTGAAGTGGTTTCCCTCACTAATTCAATTTTGAGAAAAGTTGTACTTTTGATGCACTTTTTCTCGTAAACGGGACCACTACGCGCTGGCAGACGAAAATATTCGTTATCACCTTCACCAGGACCACCTGTAACAATAATATCGTCTGGTTTCTTTTCACACCAAAAATATGTTGCGAGCTCTTAGACTATTTGTCATACACAATTTCGTCGTCGTTCAGACAAAACTCCCTAAGTCCATTTTCATTTATTTTGAGACATCGGTACTTTTCATGGATTTGTACTAACCAGAATTTGAAAATATTTCATTTTGGGAATTTTTTAATTTATAAATAGAACAACATAAGATTTAGAGACGTTTAATAGAACTAAAATGTTTATATTTTAATAAGGGCCTGTTTCACATAGTCTGATTAAAGTTCTGATTAGTTATTCGACACATAAATTCTGAAGCAGGGTCATAAGTTCACAAATAAAAAATAAAAAAGTTTGTGAATTTATAACCCATTCAGGGGGGTTATAACATAAGACAATAATTGTGGATTTTTCTTTTGTGGACTTATTACCCTGTGCCAATATTTATGTGTCGGATATCTAATCAGAACTTTACTGAGACATTGTGAAACAAGCCCTAAATATATCGTATTCAAGAGAGGGTTCTCGTTTTCGAGAGAAATGGACTAAGGGAGTTTTGATAGAACGACGACGATTTGTATTAAGTTCTGTTAAGAAGTGGAAATATGCCTGGCCCCAGGCAAAGAAAATTCCATCTTAATGACAAGGAATTCTTATTATCTCGTTGAATATAGTTCACAGTGGTTTTTTGTCAAAAAATCCATGCAAGTTGAACTGACCTTAATACAAGTTGCGTATGACAAAAGCCTTCACTTGGTGTCTTGTTGTTTGTTTCTTCAATACATCTTTAATCCTTCTTAGATATTTTCAAGGCTTTTAATTTGTATTTTCATGATTCTTTAATACTTCTTTAAGCCTTCTATAAAAAGTATTATTAATTGTGCCTGAAAAACAAATACGTTCCTTCAATTTAGTCTTTTAGACCAGCAATAACTTATATCAGATTTTCAAAGTCAAAACAAAAATGGTTGTGACAGAGGGTGGTTCTAATTAAAATCATTGCTAAAACCTTCTATCTGCGTTAGAGGAAAACCGAAAATTTAAGCCAACTTTTTATATTCGTTTCCGAGAAACTAATTAAAAGAATTGTTTGTTTATAATTGATTTTATTATAATCAAAAATCCATTTTTTCTGCCGATACCAAACGATACTACCGAGAGTCTCGGTAAATTTTGGTTCAAAAAGTTTGCACTTTTTATTTTCAGTGTAGACAGGGTATACATGTACCTACTAAAATAATTCAGAATTTGTTAGATATCTCACGTTATCGATGCAAAACCATTTTAAGTCAGAAACTAATTTAATATTTGAATTGCATTGCTGGCACGATTTGAGTTTTTTTTTTTTTATATATTTCAAATAAAGGCCATCCAACCGGCTTTGTGTTTGCTCTCACTTAAATAAATGAGCTCATTTCTTGGATGAACTTGTAACCTTCCCCAATATAAACTTCATTAATCCAAAGTCAACATCGATTTATTATAAGCAAACAACTAACCTATTTCAATCGCACTTTTGATAGCCAAAGCCAACAAGCGGATAGAAGTAATAAATTTTATTCAAAACTGAATGTACATAATACTCGGTGCTAAATTTGACGACCTTATCAGTATGCCTTAGAAATAGTGAGTAGTTGATAGTAAAAATATATACTGCTTGGTCTGATAAGTGACATTAGCAAGCACGATTATGTCATTGAACTTAGCTTCTACATTATACGAGTGTGCCTAATTAAATATGGAAAATCAATAAAAAAAAACACAACATTTCAAGTTGTTGTTGTATCTCAAAAATATTTCTTGACTTGTGTGGTGAATTTCTGTTTCTACCTACCGCTAAAGCTTCGAATAAGTCAGACGCAACAGATGGTCAAACAATGACAGAATGTAGGTATGAACAAATTAATGTACAGTCAGTTAAACAAATTTTTATTTGGCTTGTTGTTTAAATTTCGTGGATAGCATTGAAGGCTTTATTCATCAAATTGTGCACAGAAAGCTTCCGTCAACCGTGATTCAGTTGCTTTAGCATACGAGCGGAGCAGATCCAAAATAAAGTATAACCTTACCAACCCTCCCCAGCTTCCATACTTACAAGTTGTGTATGGAACAATGAGACATTTGATTATTTTTTGTTCTAAATAAGAAAATTACCTACAGCATCCTATGAAATAATTTTCGTTTGTTTTAGTAGATAAATTGAATTAAATAGATAAATTTTGGTTGGATATTTTTTTTTTTGCAGTTTGATATACCGCGGTTCTCTACGTAGGTAGGTTGTTTTGTTTTAAGTTCGTCATTACTCTAAATTAATGATAATTATGAAGAAGATCGATTTATTTTTACTTTGCAAAATAAAACTTTTAGAAAATTAGAATTCTGGAGCATGGGTATAAAAGTTTAAAGTCTTTCGATTATATTTAAACTTCTTATGACAGGGAAATTAATAGAATAAACAATATTTTCTTTCATTCTTACTAAATATGCATATTTGAGCAGTACTGGAAATATTTGCATATGACACACAAAAACTTGATTTGTAAAAATGGCAATTAACTTTGACGTGTTGTGTTAGCGTTGTTTTAGTTTTTTACAATTATTATTTGTAATAGGAATTAGATTTTATGTATGTAAATGGAATTCACAAACTATTACTCAATAAAAAAAATGCATGCAGTACAGGTGGCGTTTTGGTATTCAAAATTGTTACACAATTAAATCAGTAGACAGAAGAATAATTTTTGGATTGTCTGAGAATTCAGGTGACTATGAAGGTAAAATATAATCAATTGCAAAAAAAAAAACTATCTTTGATGGATGAATATGAATTGGAATTCAGAGTTAAACTAAACTTGCATGGTTCAGATGGGTATAACTATTATCTCCATGATACAATGGCCGGAAGTGTGGTTTCCTGGTATGGAACAATAGATCTGGGATTCCGTACAGAAAAATGGACAGGAAGGTACTACAAAAAGATAAAGAAAGCTGATTTCTCTAAATTAAGAAATGCGTTTGGTCCAATATCTTGGATATTCCTTCAAGATAATGCACCAGCTCACAACGCAAGGATCGTAAAAAGTGTGATAAGCTATGGAACACACGTTTCATGCGTAATACTTTTAAGATATCCTTCTTTAATCCTAACAGTATTGAAATTGAAAAAAATAACTGTTTCCGTATGCATGATAATATTGGTCGAAAATAGGCATTCTTTACTTTATATTGAGTAATCTTCGGCTCTGGACCTTTGGCATCTCATATGAGGGAAATTTGATTTAAAAAAAATGCCATCTAATTGCTCAGTAATTGGTCAGAAAAGGTCAAGTGGTCCCAGAAATTGGTCGGCCCTAGATAACTTGTAATAAAGATCTCTAGATCTACATAAAAGGTCAGCTTGTTTCAGTAATTAGTAAGGTATAGAATTTAAAAATTTCAAGGTCATTGCGATTTTTGGCACCTCATTTATGGGAAATTTGCAAAAATTTAATACCATCAGAAAGGCCCTGAGAACTAGGTATATAAAAGGTCAGCTAGTTTAAGTAATTGGTCAGCCATAGTTTTTTTTTATGAATTTTAAAGTTATTGTTCAAGGTCACGCGTGATTTTTGGCACCTCATTTATGGGAAATTTACAAAAAATTTAATACCACCTGAAATGCCCTAAGATCTATTTAAAAGGTCAGCTAGTTTCAGTAATTGGTCAGCTATAGATTCATTCTTACGATTTTTTAAAGTATTTTTTTTTCTAGGTCACGAACGTATATAAGAATCTATAGCTGACCAATTACTGAAACTAGCTGACCTTTTATAAAGATCTTAGGGTATTTCAGGTGGTATTAAATTGTTGTAAATTTCCCATAAATGAGGTGCCAAAAATCGCGTGTGACCTTGAACTATAATTTTAAAATTCTTTAAAAAAAACTATGGCTGACCAATTACTTAAACTATCTGACCTTTTATATAGTTTATATAGTTCTCAAGGCCTGTCTGATGGTATTAAATTTTTGCAAATTTCTCATAAATGAGGTGCAAAAAATCGCAATGACCTTGAAATTTTTAAAAATTCATTAAAAAAAATCTATAACTGACCAATTACTGAGCTAGCTGACCTTTTATATAGATCAAAAGATCTTTCAGATGATACACATTTTTTGCAAAATTCCCCAAAATGAGGTGCCAAAAATCGTTCTGACCTTGATTTTTTTTTTTTAATTCATTAAATATTCATAAAAAAAAAATCTATGGCTCTGATCAATTACTGAAAATAGCTGACTTTTTACAACCGTGAAGAGGCCTTTCAAATTGCATACTTTTTTTTTAATGACCCAAATGAGGTGCCAAAAGTTTTTTTTGTGACCTTGAAACGAACTTCCTAAATTCATAGAAAAAAACTGTGGCTGACCAATTACAGAAAATAGTTGACCTATTATCACGATCTAGAGGTCTTTCGGATGGTATACATTTTCGCCAAATTTCCCTTAAATGAGGTGCCAAAAATCGCGCGTGACCTTGAGCGACCTTGAGAAAGTTTAAGCCTTGATTAAAAGTTATCTAGGGCTGACCAATTTCTGGGACCACTTGACCTTTTCCGACCAATTACTGACCAATTAGATGGCATCTTTTTTTATCAAATTCCCCTCATATGAGGTGCCAAAGGTCCAGAGCCCAAATTAAAGGATGGCTAAGATGGCGATTAATAAAACCTGTAAGAAAGCAGAAATGTTCGAAGAATTTTTAACTGCTCCGGAAAAAGGTAACTCTTGGACAATCGGGTGACATTTAAATCAAAATACACTTGTTCCGTCAAAATATAGTTTGCGTTTTATTCGTCAAGCCATAAACGGTCTACTGAAGGATGGCTACGATGTCGAGTCCCGACGGATTAAAAAACCTCTTAAAAATCCGAAATTTTTGAAGAATTTTTACCGCTCTGGAAAAAGGTAATACTTTGGCCATCGGTTAACATTTGGATCCAAATAAACTTGTTTTGTCAAAATATAGTTTGTTTCACATTCATCAAGCTATGAACTGTCAAATTTTTTTAAAGGATGGCTGCGATGTCGACGGACTAAAAAACCTCTAAGAAATCCGAAATTTTTCAAGAATTTTTACAGATCCGGGAAAAAGAAATTCTTGGGTAATTGGGTGACATTTGAATCAAAATACACATTTTCCATCAAAATATAGTTTGTTCCTCATTCATGAAGCCATCAACTGTCAAATTTTATTTTCCTGAATTCACCTATTGGCTACGTTATCGACGGAATACAAAATCAAAAATTTTCGAATAACTTTTATTACTCCGGAAAAAGGTAATTCTTGGATTGAATTAGGTAACATTGTAGGATCGAAATAGCGTTAGGTATTATCGCCCAAAACCACAACGCCCAAATCTTAAAATGTCATAACCCCCAAAAACGGTATAATTGCCCAAAAACTAACAAAAGAAAATGTCACAAGACCCAAAAGGAATGCCATAACGCCCAAAATATAAATGAAATGTCATAGCGCCCAAAACGAGAAATGTCATTTCACCCAAAAAAAACTTTATTTTCTAGTTTGGGCATTACGTTTGGGCGTTGTGACATATGTTTTGGGTGCAATGACATTTTCGATTTTAGATACTTGAGATTACACCCAAAATCGGACACATCGCCCAAAGCCTCAAGATGAAGTGTCAAAAAGCCCAAATAGAATGTCATATAGCCCAAATATCATGAAAAATACTCAAAAAGTTTACTGTTTATACCAATGTAATAACTACCATTAACAGAATTGAAAATCACAAAAGGAACAACGAACGCACCAGCGCAGCGGAGGGGGGGGGGCGCGGCGGTACCGTGGCGTGGTAGCGCGCACGTGTGAGGTGCGTAACCGCATCAAGCCTGCACTGGACCCACCCCACCGTCCCACCACGACGGTTACGCACTGCACACGCGCACGCACCCGCACCGCACCCGCAGCGCTGCCGCGCGCCGCCGCTTTTCTTATGCCACTTGAAGCATTGGAGTCGCTCACAGCACTGCAGGACTCGAACATTCATAAAACCTAAAATAAAAACCAATAGATTATTAGGGCGTTAAGACATTTTTCGATTTGGGCGTTATGACGCCAAAAATATTTTTGGGCGGTATGACAATCCGTTTGGGACTTCTGACTCTTTCCTTCTTGAGAATTTGGGTGATATTTAGGTTTTTGGGACATTTCTGGATTTGGGCGTTTTCGATTTGGGCTACAAAATTTGAAATAGAAAATGTCATAGCACTGAAAATACATATAAGTCAAAGCACCCAAATTCATTGTCATATCCCCCAAATTCAAGGCAAAAATGCAACAACAAATTATTCAGGAATTATTTGGGCCTTATGACATTTAAAAATTTGGGCGTTATGGTTTTGGGCGATAATAGCTCACGCCGATCGAAATACAATTTTTTGGAAGGATGGCTACAAGGGCGAAGGATTAAAACATCTTCTTTGGAGACCTTTCCGAGATAATAAGTTCAAGTTAAGCTCGTGTTAATAATTTTTGAATAATCATCATCACCATAATTGCCAACCATCTAAATTACTAACAACCTTAATTAACATCTGATACACAGCCTAGGTATAGGACTCGAGGCAAGCTGAACCAAATTCTTCAAAAACTAAATGCACGAAAAGTATTTTATGATTTGGATTGGAGCGAAATCTAGTTCCAACCACGAATCATGAATATGAAATGAAAAATCTTAATAGTTCCGCGGATATACATGGTTTGCAGGAACTAGTTCCGACGAAAAAAAGAATCGTTCCATGTATTCGTTCCGCAGTTGGAACTTATTTGCGCAACTCTAGCGTGACCAGTACTTTCAAGTATTAGACCAGTACTTTCAATTACTTGATTAGTTCTTTGATCGATCACCAAAAAAATGTGTTGGGTCAGAAAATGGGTAAGTTTCACTTCAAATGCTGGGTCAATGGTTTAAAAATTTAAGATGATATAAAACTTTCAGCAAACAACATAGGAACTTATCTAACGTATCACTTTATAGGCATATACCTTAGAATGCAGATGGTATCGATGAGGAGGTGCTCAATGCTCATACAACATGTGCATTTACTCAACCGTTGAGTATTTCATTTATACCAATTAGAGCTCCTGATCTGGTCGAAAACATTGGCTTTTGTGCAGGTGCGCTCTGTTTTATACATACGGAACTCAAATTAAATCGTTCATTAGAATTTTTTTGACTCACTGTACACAGTGTTTTTATATTAAACACCCACAACACCAATATCTGACTACACACGAAAACCAAATTGACAGATATTAAACGTCACAGTTACTGAATTTTCTCTGTTGATATCATGTTTTAATTCTTTTTGTGTAGTTTCAACCAACCTCAGCGATTCGTTAAGTTTAAACAAAACCAATAAAAGCTCTGTAGTATTCCACATGATAGCACTAGCACCCCCTTTCGACCTTTTATGTGTGGGTGTAGGACAGAAACTCAAAATAAAAACAAAAACAAACTTACAGCTATGTACCTACATTATATTATGCTATAACAATAATAAATATGTTATTTCTGATGAATGTGTTTGTATATATCTGTTTGTCTAATATGCTGTCTTTAAGCTTGTTACTGGTCTCGGTATTAAAAGATATCGTATCTATCTCATTGAAGAATTATTGTGAATAGAATAAAGAATTATAGATATTATAAATTGATTGTTTGGACCTTGACACTCTATGGCATGTTTTCTTTTGGGAGTTCTTTGCAATTGACAAGTCATTAACTGCTCCTACAATGTCAATTAACTTCTGGAAACATTCCACATTACATGGAAGATATTTTGGTTTGAAATACCATTAAATATTTTTTTTAATATGGATTTTTCCCTACCGATTGTGAGATGTTTTTTTTCTGTTTTGTAATCCAAGACAAAAGATTTTATTGTTGCCCAACAAAAATGAGCTGTCAGAATTTGCTCCACTTGCACTTTAAACACACTGCGCGCAATCAAGAACTCGACGAGAGAAAATTACTTAGTGATACTTTTTACACATTTATACAATACCAAACGACAACGACCGATCGCTTCCACGCTCGAATAGTGACTAATTCACTCGCGTCGCGTACAAAAATATACATAAAATGTCAGCTGTATTTTTGTATATATTTAAATATAAATGTTTCATGTATAACTTACTTTCAGTCTCAATTATCAAATCCAAAGGCTAAAAGAACTTTGGAGCTTTTGATATATTTTTTTGTATTGCGAAGATCACTACACTATAATTATAACGATAGAGTTTAGATCAGTTTGTTTGACCGACACCACAATTTGGCTTTGATCGCTTGCATTCTCAGAGTCGCAGATCTATGGGATTTAATACTGATTTATGTAATAATCTATCACCATAATCGAACAGTATTATGTGATAAGAAATTAGATTTTTGTTTTAATTTTCCCGACACCATATAGCTAACCAAAGTAGTTAGCTCAGAAACTACTTGTTATCCCACATCGTGGTGGGGTATAATCTATCTTCTGCTTATCTATTTATTTGTCTATGAAATCATTTTCCCGCCACAGTACAGTGGGATAAATCTCTCAGAAGTTGGTATAAAAGAGCTATCTGTTGTTAAAACGCAAGAGTTTTTATCTATAGGAAAAGTTTCTTTTATGTGATTTAAAACGAACAATAATCTTCACTTTCTTCTTGTTATGGATTATTCGTCATTCATGTTTCAGGGTTGGTGGAAAGGCTAAGAAGAATTTTTTTGAATATTTGTATGACCTAAAACGCAGATTGAGGACAAATTTATCTTCCATATACATTGTTTCCCAGGACAAATCTTATCTGGTTTTTTTTTTCAAGCGGAACGCAGCTCCAGCACAAAATTTGACAGTAGTAACCGCTGTACGTGAAAGGTCTCCACTTAGTTTTGCGTGGAAAAAGAATGCTCGAAGCATTATTTTTCCGGACTAATTGTGACGTTTTATACAAAGGCTATTTTTTTTAGACGTGTGGTTTTCAATCTGGCAATACTTTTTTCGGAGTTAGTGTTTTTGACAGCTGTCACTTGATTTATGCTCAGTTTAGTTTGCCATTTCATAATGAATAGACTTACTCCTGAACAACGTTTGCAAATCGTGAAAATTTATTACCAAAATAGTGGTTCGGTTCGCATCGATATAATCACCCAGCAGAGTCGGTAATTCGAGCAACCATGGACTGGTTTCACACCACGTTTACTCTAGTCTCTAGTGGATAATGCGCATCCTCAGAGACGCCGTACAGTGCGCACTTAAGACGCTATTGCTGCTGTGGAGCAGAGTATCGAAAAAGACCCGAATGAGTTCATCCGTCATCGCGTCGAAAATTGGGCCTCTCCACTGGAATTTATTCGAGCCAACCGCGGCAACCACTTGCTCGAAATAATTTCTTAAACATCATTGCAAACCCTTATCTTTATAACAAAGCTAAATTCTTGGCCATAATAATAAATTGTATGCATTTAATTTCTTCTTGAAAACCGAATCTCTAAAAAAACACCCTTTATTTCACTTTTTATAAACTACCCTGTTTCATTATTTCCATTATTAAACGTTGTGTGGACGCACGACTGAAATAAAATATAAAATGGTGGAGAAAAATGATAAGGATAACATAAGAATGAGAATAGAATGAATGGAAGAGCTGTTTTAAATCAGTCAGTGGCGTAGCTAAGGGAAAAGGGTACAAAAGGGCCACATACAGAAACGGAAAATGATTTCTTTAATACAAAATTTAAATTGATTCCCTAACCGAGGTTAATCGAGCTAGAATTAGCAAAACTGAGTTGGAAAATTTAATTGGATCTTGGGAGCAGTAGAAAACTGTGAACCCATCCAACAACATCACATCCATCCCTCAATGGAATTTTATAGTTGATGGCCGCTTTCGAAAACGTCATCTGCGTCAAAAATGCATTTGCAGAATGTTCTTTAACGCAACTGCTATAGTCACATGTTCCAAAACATCATCTGCGGTGCGCTTGCGAGTTATTTGAGTGACGTTGATCAAACCGATTTTGAGCAAGCCGGACGGTTGTATATGACGATTGCAATCTGCGTCAAAAAATGACAATTATTTCACGCTCAAATTGACTTAGATTTGATGTTTTCGAAAATAACCGAAACTTGACAGATAGGGAAAGAACTTTGTTTTGACGGAAAAAGTTTGCGCTTTGATCCAAATGCCAACCAATTTCCCTAAAATCACTTTTTTTCGGAAAACTAAAAAACTTCCCAAATTTTGGAATTTTAAGTGGTTTTTTAATCCACCAACATCGTAGCCATCCTTTAGTATAATTTAACAGTTGATAGCTTGACAGATATGGGGGACAAACTTTATTTCAACGGCAAAAGTGTATACCGATCCAAATGTTACCAAATTTCCGTAAACCGTCTTTTCCAGAGGAGTAAACAAAAATTAAAATTTTAGACTTTTTAGAGGTACTTTCATCCATCCACATTATATAAGAGATATATGAGGATAAGCAGGAGCTTATCAAAAGTCTCAACGGTGCAGCGTCCACCAACAACCCAAGCTCGACCAGACAACACTCGGACACCACGAAAATCCAAAGGAGCATCCCTAGATTCGAAGCCTTCGATCCAGCCAAGGCAAATTGGGAAAACTACTTCTTCCAGCTTATGCAGCATTTCAAGGCACACACGGTCACAGAGTACAATTTAAAGAAATCGTATTTCTTATCGTCGTACAGCGATCGTCTTCTTAATCTTCTAAAAAATTTGTGTGAGACATCGGACGTAAGTATCTACATATACATTTTCTAAGCTAACCTCTAGTCTAACCTCGCATTTTCAATCCAATTAACATTATACTCGCGTCGAGATGTAAATTCCTCCGCCACAAAATGTCATCCGGTAAGAACTACAGCCATTGGATCGCTGAACTCAAAGGAATAGCAAAAGATTGTGCATTTAACTGCAAAAAAGACGGTTGCAACCAATCGTATGGTGATTATATGATCCGAGACATGATTGCTTTTTACACCCCGCACGAGCACGTCCGACTGGCAGCGATCACAAGATCATCAAAGGATTTGAGACATCACAACTTGCTTCGTCGATTTTAAAGGACAGTGACAAAGGCTCAGCAGCCACACTGGAGGTAAACGTGATTTATGGAAACTCAAGTAAGTCTAACACACATTTTTTAAATCGTAAGCCGTCATATGGGAGCGAACCATATGCTATTGTTCAGTCGGGCCTGCATTGGGCACGTTCCGCTGGTTATTCTCAGTTATCCGGATAGCTTTGTGTTGTTGTAATCCCTTGTTAAAAAACAGCTGATAACAGCTGATGCAACAACAACTCAAGTTATCTCAATAGCTAGATAGCATAGCGAATAAACATTGGAACGCGAGGATTGGGATAGAGCTAACCATGTGGCTCCAGTGGTGTGGTGTGGTGCATCGGACTCTGAATCGCAAGGTTCCTGGTTCGCTCCCATATGACGGCAAAGAGTTTTTCAATTAATACGAGCATAACCAGACTAAGCACCACTAAAGGAGTCTGACAATCGAGGTGGCTCTCGTGAAATAGCTATAACTCCAGCCTATATACTTGGTGGTAACACACACAAGTTGTTCATTTAAAATTATTCAATATAAATTATGGGCTTAGATTGGTTAAAAGCTTTTAAGTTTTAGCTACGTAGCTTATCAGAAGAGCATGTTTTTCAAACGAACGATGAAGATAAACAAGAACTTGCTGCGAAGGCAAAATTAATTTGTGAATCCCACAAATCGGTTTTTAGTCCTGGGTTTAGACGTAGTACCCAATTCGAAGCACATCTTAGACTCAAAGTTGGATCTAACCCTAAATATGTGCCTTTTCATGTAGTCCCTTATGCTCAGAAGTCCATCGTCAAGGCGGAAATAGACCGAATGGTTAACTTGACATACTTCATCCCGTTGAAATGAGTCAATGGGCAACTCCTATTGCAGTAGAAGGTAAATCGAATGGCTCGATTCGATTATGTAGCGATTACAAAGTTACCATCAACCCTCAACTAGAAATCGATCGCCATCCAATGCCAAAGAAGGAGGACCTTTTTCATCGCATTGAGGGTGGAGAACATTTTACAAAAATATGCGTGTCTGAGGCATATTTACAAACTCCTTTGGACGAGGAATCTAAGAAAATTTTTGTATTATCAACTGAATTCGGATTGTTGATGGACTCTATGGAGTCTTTCGATGGCACTTGGTGGTATCTTGATGTCATTGTAATTAATAAATAAAAGCAATTGTTAATAAAAGATCCACAATAATATTCGGTTTGTTTGAGCTTCAAAGACTGCCTTTCGGTACATCAAGCTCCACCGGAATCTTCCAGAGATTTATGGAGCAATTGACATGCAATTTAAGATGTTGCGCCGTATACATTGATGATGTAATTGTGTCTGGTCCCCATTTAAACATTTACAAAACTTAAAGACAGTTTAAGAGCGTTTTATTTAGAGCCAATTCGCACAAAATTAGGTTGACTATTTAGGTCATGTCATTGACAAAAACGGAATACGTCCCGCCTGCAAGCAATAAGAGATTTACCTAGGCCAAACAACCTAAAAGATTTGGAATCATTTCTCGGAAAAATGAATTACTATCATCCATTCATCAACAATTTCGCTCAAATTGCAGGCCCTCTCAACAAGCTTCGTGCAAGAAACATGAAAATTATCTGGTCCAAGGAACAACAACAATCGTTCAACACCCTAAAAGAGACAATAATGCATGAGACCAAACTGGTTCACTATCGAGATGATTTATCATTATCGTCGGTGACAGACGCATCATCTCGTCGCCTTCGCTTCGAAGGCTCTCAGACTCGCTGATAAAATAAAGTCAAATCGAGAAGGAAGCACTCTCGATAATCTATGGCGTGAAGAAATTCAACCAATACCTTTATGGTCGTGAATTTGACCAATAGCTGACCTTTTACAACCATGAAGAGGCCTTTCAAATTGCATAGTTTTTTTTTTAATGACCGAAATGAGGTGCCAAAAGTTTTTTTGTGACCTTGAAACGAACTTCAAAAATTCATAGAAAAAAATCTATGGCTGACCAATTACTGAAAATAGTTGACCTTTTATCATGATCTAGAAATCTTTCGGATGGTATACGGTATTTGCAATTGCAAATGTCCCATAAATGAGGTGCCAAAAATCGCGCGTGACCTTGAGTGACCTTGAGAAAGTTTAAGCCTCTATTACAAGTCATCTAGGGCTGACCAATTTCTGGGACCACTTGACCTTTTCTGACCAATTAGATGGCATCTTTTTTTTTCAAATTTCCCTCATATGAGATGCCAAAGGTCCAGAGCTGATAACCTACCCATGTTCAAGCTAACTCTGTTTAAGAAAAATTTAAACCAGTTCAACTCGGTTTGTGCTTGACTCGACTTAATAAACCGAGTTGAGGCTTCCCGGACAGTGGTGCTAGAAGTAAATACAAACAAAGTTTAGGTGGGCAAAAATTACTTTTATGTGACGACCACCTGTAACTGTAGGCAAAATGTAATTGTTTGTGTCTGAAAATTCCTTTACAGTTGTTCAATCTTGCTTCTTCGATGGTTGTAGAACCAGAAAAGTTTAACTGTCAATTTTTCTAAGGTGGGCAATTCATTTTTTAAGGTGGGCTGTGCCCATCTTTGCCCCTCCCCTTCTTACGCCTATGAGCTTGATACTTGCTAAAATTAAGCTCAACCATCAAGTAAATTTCCAGGTCAGATCCTACTAAAATATAAGAGCAGAGGTGCAAGGTGAGTCCCTTGTGGGACACCTTTTGTTGAGTTATTAGGATTGGAATTACAATCCCTTTACAATACTGTATATAGATATAAACGATTGTTTAAATAATACTGAACCCAAGATTTAAATAGTGATGATGATGATGGCAGTCCGTATGATTTTAATTTGAAAATAATTATATTATGTTTTCATTTTGTTGCCTGATTTGTCACTAGCAAGACGTCAAAATTTAATGCATAGAAATTCATGTTTGATCTCCTAGTATAAGTGTTGCCTTTTGTACTATTTCTAATTTAAATTTATATATTTATGTGTCTCATATAAGTAACTAAATGAAGTCTCATATTATATACTGCGCTATTTTATTGAAATTTTCATAACAACAAATTTTTAATGCTTTGAAATTTTAACATTCGTGTGACCTTTATTAATCAGATCCATTTTCCTTTTTACTTGCGATTATAGGTACTATAAGGCAAGTTTTGGATTCGTGCAAAAAAAAAATTTGAGATAACAATCAAACATGATATTACGATGATAGAGAACACCAAAAAAGTGGGTGGAAAAATTCTGTCTGTCTGTCTGTCTGTCTGTTCGTCTACAGCCTAAACGGCTCGATTGATTTTCTTCAAACTTGGTACTTAGTGGTTTTTGGTGATTCTGCCGACACGTTTTTTTCATTTTTTTTTTAGAACCAAAAATAACGGTACCTGTCATACATTTTTTTTTGGCAAATTTACATAATCGTATTTTTCTCAAAAACGGCTCGACAACTTTTCTTAAAAAAAATTCAATAAATTTATTTTAGTAAAGGCTTTCTTTGGGTGGAAAACCATTTTTCAAAAATGGTTATTAATGGTACCTCCCAAGGAACCATTTTTTTAATTTTTGATTTTCTTCAAAATGGTATGACCGATTTCAATTATTTTTTTCCGGAAAATATAAATAGTTTTGTGTACCAACATTTTTGAAAAAATATTTTTTGGATTTTTAAAAAATATTTCAAATTTTTTTTTGGAAAATCAAATATTTCGAAAACGGCATCATAGATTTTTTTGAAACTCGATATTTAAGACTTTTTTAGTACTCTCTAAAATATTTTTAGAAAAAATTTTACATTTATGAAAAAATAACGGTACCTTCCATACAAAAGTGAAAAAACCGCAAAGGAAAATATTTTTTTGCTTGAAAACGACTCCTACGATTTTGATTAAACTTTTTTCATATACTAAAATTAGTACGATCTACCATCAAAAATTATAAAATTTTACCCATAGCAACTATTAGTAGTACCAGTCATATAACGTATTTTTTTATTTTGAGTTTTTACGTTATCAGCTTAACGGATTAAAATGAATTTTTTATATACAAATTAAAGATAAGATTAAATAATATTGCATATGTATCAAAATTTTCAAAAAAAAGTTTTTGGATTTTTAAAAAAAGTTTAAATTTTTTTTTTTGAAAATTCGACATCTCAAAAACGGGCTAACAATTTTTTTTCAAATTTTATTTTTATATACACATAAATATATAGTTTAAATCTGCATACCAAAATTTGTTCTTTAAAATGTTTTAAGAATTTTATATATAAAAAATTAATTAAAAAAAAAACCGCTCCAACGATTTTAAAATTTTTTTCCCCATACAATCATATCCCATCATGAATTAAGATGGCAAACTTTTTTTTTACCTCAAACTGTCAAAAGAGTTGTTTTAGCTAATTTAAGTGTCGTATTTCATGTTTCTCTACATTTTTCTCTCATAATTTCCATGTTTGTATATACAATTTTCTTAAACTCGCAGTGTCTTGAACATAAGAGCAAGTACGTGCGACCTAGTAGTGCATTTTATTTAAAGGTGTATGCCAACTATAATTTCTTTCTACCAACGTCTTGTTAAAAACATAATACGTAGATGAGACAGTTGGGTCGTTCTCTTTAGTCGCCCCTTGTACTCTTTTTCACTTTTTTTGCATTCCAATAGTATTCCATGGATTATAGTCTTTCGAGTGACATTCTGAGAGTGTTTTATACTTCCCGATTTAATTAAGGAACACACATAAGCGAAAGTAAAGTCATTCTTTAAATTACTTGTCTAGAGTGAAAAAATGCTTGAAAAATATTGGGATTAATAATTCTTTTCATAAAAAAGAATATGTTAATAATCTGACAGTTAAACAATAATCTAGACACTAGACTTAAGGTGAATTTATCCTCAAAATGAAATCAAATTATTGTTAGTCAGTGCTTGCACATGAGCTGCAGCCAGTGTATGCCAATTAATTTAATTAAACAATTCAAGGTGCAAACATTAACTAATTGTTGTTTTTACTTTTCGATTAAGTGAATAAACCATTGTATCTATATAATTTTAAAAAGAAACCACGGTCTTAAATAAGTTAAAATTTTACAAAGTAGCATTTATTTTCCACGTGACCAACGAACGCTAATTCGCAATCCACAACATCAGAACGCACTCCCCATAGAAGTGAATGAAATTTTTTTTTTTTTTTTTTTACGGCACTTTACCGTATGGTTTTTCAACCACATAAGTTTTTTTTTGTAAAGTTTGAACAAAATATTTGGCAACAAACAAGTGAAAAAATAAGCAAACATAAGGTAAAAAGAGACGGGAATATAACTAAGAGCCTGTCTGTTTTATTTATCAAGATCTGATCCGGATCAGATCATGAGGATAATAAAATGCGACTAATATCTTCTGGGTTTTTAAAAGTGTATAGGTAGCTTATCTAAAAATGTTTTTAGCAGAGAAATTAAAAAAGAAGCCAATCCTTCGTACGTTTCACCCCCCAAAATCCATTTGTTTACATTGTTGTATTTGTAATTTCATTTTGTGTCGAAGAATAGATGTGAATTGCAACAACAAAAAGAATTGTGCTGAATGACTAGTTGATACTGGTGTGTGCGTTTTGCACTGCTTTTCACTAATACTTTGCAAATCTAATCATCACAGCTGTTCGCTTCGGCTTTTAGGAAAATCAAATTGACACCTGAGGATTGGCTTCTTTATTTGATATTCTCTGATTTTAAGTCTTTCTTGGATTAAAGGCCGTCCCACTGTGTTGCACCGCGTCGCACTCCGGTTGCCTACCAACGTATATCTACATATTCAATTCCTTCCTACTATAGAGTGTCACCGGAGACAAAATAAATTCTGTGGTTAGATAGGTAGTAGGTAGATATGGTTTTAAATAATAGCCGTTGGATCAATTAGCGTACGTAATTAAGTTCTTAAGATATTCAGGCAACGGAAATAGATAGAGTATAGGGTTCAAGTATACCTACCTATCTACCTACGAAGAACAATTGACAAGAAGAGCAGACAAAATTGAGTTGGTCTTGAATAACCAATTACTTATTTCATATTACTGGAAACTAAAAAAAAATTGAGAATGTAACATATTATTCATAAGCTTAAGTTAAAATACGTAAACATTTTTTTTAATATTAAATGAATCGCTGATACCAATGGCGTTTTTCTTTTTTGGCTCTGATCAAAGCTCTGAGCAGAGGTTGAGCGATCAGAGCAGAGCTCCGAGCAGATTATGATCAGATTCCTCAGATTTTATTATGAACACACTAAAGCACTGAACTGTCATTTCATAGGTATGTTTGGCAACGTGAAATTTATTGCAATTTTTTACAGTTTGCTGTCAAAACACATAAGAAAAAACAGAAGTAATTATATTTGTTCCTAAATAAACACAAAAACTACAACACAAAATTATTTGTTTATCTGAAATTGACGGGCAACTGTCCAGGGAATCCATTTTTAACTATGTGTATCTTTATTGTCTGTCAAATCACCAAAACAAAATAAGTGAATTTGGCTTCACTCAGCGTTTTGCCGTTTAACCGTGAGCTAATTGAGCAAGATCTGAGCTAAGGTGGAAAAAAGAAACATATTTTGTATGCTCTGATATATCTGAACTAATAAAGAAACACTGAATTTTTTTTGACAGTTCCGCGATCTGCTCTGAGTTAAAAAAGAAGAACGCCAAAAGTAAACCTACATAGGTACGTAGATGTTTTTCAAAATAAAAGTATTTTTGACTCAAATGATATCAAAGGGTACGGTAGTGCCCAGCCAAATTCGTGGCAACACCTTTTTTACAGGAACAAACTCAGGCGATTTTCAACCCCCCTCTAACTTCAATACCAATAAAGTCAGAAACTCAAATTCGCAGTTTTTGCTGAGCTGATCAAACACAGGTGGCTCACCAAATTTCAACTCTTTAACATTCGTAATTCCCTAGATATAGGACTTCAAAAATCGCAAAAACCGTAACTGACTGACTCACTGACTGACTCACTGACTCACTCACTCACTGACAGATCATCAAAATTATGGACCACTTTCCGACATCGTAGAAACTTGAAATTTCGCACAACGGTAGGTCTTGTGGTGCATACAAAGGAAAAAATCGAAAATCGGCTATTTTCTGTTCAAGGGGCGTGGCATCCTCCGACTTTCTTAAATATTCTTATAAATTATATGGAGCACTTTCGATTGTTGTAGAACGATGAAAATTGATAAGTCAGTAGGGCTTGAAGTACTTAGAAAGAAAAGAAATTGAAAAATTGAAATTTTCCATTCAGGGGGCGTGATATCCAACCACATTCTTAAAAATTCTTATAAATTATATGGAGCACTTCCGATTGTTGTAAGACGATGAAAATTGGTAGGTCGGTACGGCTTGAAGTACTTAGAAAGAAAAAATCGAAAAATTGGAAGTTTTAGTTCAGGGGGCGTGGCTTTGTAGAGCGATAGGGCTTGATTTTCACCTGGCAAAGTAAACCCTTGCAAAAAGGAGTGAAATCACAACAAAAACATAAATGTTAAAAAAAGAGCCAAGTTCTTATATGTACAAGAAACCTGTGCGAAAAAAGTCAGCCAAAAAAAGTAATGAGATCTTAAATATGTACATATATGCCAAGTTGAAAGTTCATGAAATTTAATATCAAATATCTTAAGTAGAGTAATATCGAAACAATTCCAAATCATTACAGACATTTGGTATTTAATGATTACTGATTAAAATTTGGTTGATTTAAAAATTTTCTCTTAAATACTTAATCACAAATTTAAAATGTATGAAAACTTGACCAGTGAACCCAACATATTTTTGTAGGAAAGCTATCATGTGTGAAAGCTCTCATGAGAGAAAAGTGCCATGCGAGATAACTATCATACGAGAACACAATTATGCGATGAATCCATTATGTTTGAAATATATCTTGCGGGAAAAAGATATTAAGCAACAAAACTGACATGCAAAAAATATATCATGCGAGAAAACTTTCATGGGAGAAACCTCTAATGAGAGAAATTAGTCACCCGAGAAATATATCATGCATTAGAATTTCATGACCTTTCACCTTCCTTTATAAGTTTGCTCTGGTCCAAATTTAGTGTGGCTTTGGCTTTTAAGGAAACGCTTTAGATATAAAGAAAGTGCTCTGCTCTCCACCAAAATGCAGCACTGTTGACATTTTTTCGGAATGAAAGTGAAAGAGTGAATTTTCCCTGGACTTATCATTTTTATAAAGGTTAGTAAGACTTAGCGTTGAATGTTACGTGCTTGTGTTCGAGAATCGCGTTCGTGGTTCTGGTGTGGTAATAGGGTCCTAGTAAACAAAATAAATGTAGGTACTTTTGTAACTGTTTGCTCAAATTTTAAAAGAGAAGAGTTAAACATTTTATTTGTGGGTCCTTTTTTCATCTGTCAAAAATAAAAAAAAGACCATCATCAACCATCACACACAGGAACAGGACTATTACCAGAAGCGTATTTTACATATTTTGCTACCAAAAACCATAACAAACCCAAACAAAATAATAGCACATCCACCCAAGCCCTCTGCTCTCCTTCCTCTTCCGTATGGCTGTATGTTACGCATCGAACGCAAAAATGTCCGTAAATTATTACATTTCTGTCACTGCTATGCCATAGCAGCGCATATACACCAACACCACCCACTGAATTCCACTGCCACTACCATATGAGAGTAGTTTTGCTGGCAGGGACATCAATCAGTTCTGCCTGTGACAAGAACTCTTGAGTTCGTCATGAAGCACATCATTCAGTGTTCAGTTCCGCGCGACTTCACTGACCGAGCAAGCTAGCAATGGGTGGATGAGGCGGGAATATGTTCACATCCACTTGATGATATAAGCATTTTGTTATTTTCCATCCAATACTCTCACCACACATTGCCACCTAAAGGCAAGTACCACCATCACCACCACCCGCACTAAAGGTGCCCCTGAATCCTGATCCTCCTTCGTCGGTTCATGTTAGTGATTTGTCTGTAATTGGAATCAGTGTTGCCCCCCCAACTGGTTGAAAATGTAGCGTGAGCGTGGCTGATTTAGTTTACTTGAAAACGTAAAAAATGCACTAACTGAATTATTTAAACCTATCGGATTTTAGAGATTTTAATAAAAATTACTTATCAAATAATTCAAAATTTTTACTTTTATAAACAATGTAACAGAATTTTATCTTTTCCTTAAAATAAGTGGCGCAAAATTATAAACACCTTATTTTAAGGGCATAAACGTAACAATAATAAACAATTTTTAACTTTGATGCAGTTCTCTTACTTTTCCTTAATTATAAACACGACCGTTAAGGCCATTTTTTTAACAAGTTTAGAGTTAAACACGCCTAAATCAATAATAGTTCCTGAGAAAAAATGTGACAGATGTCATACGAGCTAGTGCTATACTTAAAAATTAAAATCAGGTCGATTTTAACTTTAATGAAAGTGTTTAAATATAAAGTGGGTTTGACATCGTTTATAATCTAAAAAAATACACTCACTGTTTTTTGCGATTTTTAAATCAAATCATAATTTAAATTTTCCCCCAATTTTCAATAATCCTTACGTAGATATTTTATTTCAAACAATCAGTCTTTTTGTTTGCTTCCGCAAACTACGAATCTCTACGAATTTTAGTAAACATTTTTTTATATATGAGCTTTTACGGAACTTTTGGCTTGATTCGTAGAAATTCGTAGTTTTGGGAAGAATGCGAACAGAACTATAATCAATTTTTTTGTTAAGATTTTATATTTTTTTTTTTGGAAAATAAAATGTAGTAAAAACACTACAACTGTAGTAGGGGGGCAACGCTGATTGGAATTAAAGGAAGATGAGAGAAAGAGAGAAAGATATCTGCGCTTGCCAGGAAAGCAAATTACAATAATTCCGTAAATGTAGTTGCCGTATGTGGTTTTTATTTATTTTTTGGTTTGTTTGGGCACAACAGCAGGTTATGACAGCTAGTCTTCTGAAGGATTGTCCCTTCCAGTCCATTGGATTCAGTGAAAAGTGCACACGTACAAAAACTTACATTGAAAATCCCTAAGGACATTTCAGCATCAGCAACCGGTGGTGGTGATGTTGAAATGTGCAGGTAGGATAACAAGACCACATAAAGCTCCCATCCAAGTGCTCTTGTTTTGTGGCAGGGGGGATTTTGGGAGTCCTATGGGGGTAGATTCTTTGGAATCCATTGTTTTCGTCGAAATATTATATCTCCAATAGAATCTTTTCCAGCATCATGTTCGAGTTGTCGTTGTCGATAGTTTTCATCGCTGGTTCAATGAGTTTCTACTTAAATCTAATCCAAGGACATTTCTTCTCCCAAGTAACCTCCCGTTTATGCTCCTTTCTTTGCCTCCTCCCACCTGCCTATGTAATCCTGTTCAGTTGAGGTAACATAAAGGTTCTCCATTCCACGTTTCATGTAACCGTGGTAAGGGTGGTGGTGGTGGTGTGTTCGTTGGTGCTGGTGCGGTGATTGTGAAACCTTATTTTGGTTCAATCAACATCTGGTACTGATTTCAAAGGGAGCAAAAATCTGGCGCTTGGCTTATTTCTGTTGAGAGCAGAGGGGTGTCCTATGATAGGGGATTTCTTCTTTTTTGTCAAAACATCCGGGTGAGAGTATGGATTCGTGAACGTTCCAATTGCTCAAGCTTAACATGTGTCAATAACAGAATCAAATGTGTTTTGAAAGTTATTGGTTCGTAGTAGTGTAGGTGTACCTATAGTGGGTTGATTTTAATGATTATTATGATCAGGGAAGGCGTTAGGAGAATCAATATAAATATATAGGTAAATTAAATTATCTTTTTATCAATTACCTAAATTATGAATTAGTATCATTGGGTCGTGTTAATAAAAAAAGCTTAATGTAAGCTACGATTTTAAAGCGAAAGCTAGGTTGGGCGTAAATAAAATAGGTACATATGCATAGGTATAATAGGTACATATGTTATATTGTCATAGCTAGTATAAGGTGTCTTCAAGTAACATGTAGCTATTTTGAAGCTTCAAACGCTCATTTAATGTAGCTTTATCTTGTTGGCTTAGACATCAATTTTTATTAAACAAAAAATAACTTTAGCTAGAATATTCTATTAGTGAAACCACAAAAACCTCAATATTCCTACACCTTTATCTAAGACTTTGACTAGTTCTTATTTTTAAAGTTTTATATTAGTTATACTGACAAAATGGCCAAAAGTTTATATAAAAAAAAACTGCCTTGACTTTCTGATTAATTTTTACGGAACTCAACAGAGCACTGGCCCAAGAGCAAAAGGTGCCGAAATCGGTGCAGCTTTCTTAGAAATGTCTGAGTAAAACTGGATTTCATTTCGGTGAAGCACAAGATGTTGAAGTTGAACGCACTGAACTGTTAAGCATGTGGCAGAAAAGATTTTAGAAAAAAATCACATTCATATGCGATTTTCATGGAGTTGAAAAGAAATCGATATGGAAAACAAAAAATGAACCGAAAAATATATTCTCATGAACACATTAATTCGAAAGGCTTCCACGGGATACCAAAATGCGTGAATTTCAATTGAATTTCAATGGAAGAATTCACAAGCACTCCATTTATCCAAGAATAGCGGTTTGTCATTAAAAAATCCATGATATACAAAACTTCCTAGTGAAAAAAATAGGAGTTACCATTTAATGAGGATGATAGACTGATATAAACTACATATAGATATCGACTTACAAACTTAAGACCATTTTTTACCACTCACCAAATAATTTAAGTTAACTTAAAGTTAACTTGGGATTTAAATTTACTGGAAAATACGTTTCTTACTCTTACTCAGGTTTAGGTTTAGATCCGAGACTAGGATGATCTCGCACTGAAAAACTGGCCCTTAAAGTTTAGAAATTTAACTCTGTGATTCAGAAAGTAAGTTCTGGAAGAAAGTCGGTTTACCTCAAAAACGACTACTATTGAAATTCCATAAAATAAAATAAAAACAGAAGACTGGAATAGATCACACCTCGAAGAAAAAAATGTTCAAACTAAGTTACTTGTAACTTACCTAAGATTGCATGTGAGTTACTTTCCTCACTTTTCAGTTTACAGAAGCTGATGATAATTGAAATTGTTCCTATTTATTGTTTTGGCTCCATTTGTACAACTTTCTGAATAATTTTTAGACTTACCGTTTTTTTAACACTTCAAAACAATTGCGGAAAATTCTCCTAACGATGATGCCGCTTGGAAAATCTGAAAATGCAATTCGATAGAGATGTCGTTTGATGTCAATTACAAAAAAAAAAAATACTTCCCACATCCTCATTTTATGTTCAACTGTGCCAATATCGAGCAGACAACGATGACCCACAAACACCGTAAACAACGAATAATATTTTAGTTGAAAGATTTTTGAAGTTTGAGAAATCCCAGGTTCCCCTATGAGAGCCGAAAGCAAATTTTTGGAGTGGCTGTATGTTTAACCAAAATCTGAGTATGAGGGTTTATTTACAGGAGGAGAAGAGTGGTTTACATATACATACAAACATAATGTAATATAATAATAAATCTGTGATTTTTAGTCCAAACTTCTCTGAAGCAATTTTTGTTTATCTGATCTAGTATTTAGTAAAGCCAGTAAAGAAAAGACAGACCTATTATGATTTACCTACATTAAAGGTATTCATACAACAGCGTAAAACTATCAAAAACGTTATAAACTTTTAAACTTCGTAAACCTGTCACAATTTGTATGGAAAATTAGGTAGATTTTCGCAGTTTACAAGTTTACTACGTTTACGAGAACTTCACGCTGTTGCATGAATTGAATACTCTTATTATGCACATTATGTATGAATACCAATGTCTAGCAGGTTCTTTTCTTAGCTTTCGGGATGGATCGATGGATGGGACATAGGAGGCTGAATAAAGGTTTCCCATTTTATTTAGTGTTATTATTATAAGCACTTTAATTTATTTCCATAAGAATCGTACATATATGCAAAATCGCTCTGTCAAAATGATACCCTATTCATAGAGGTTCCTATAATGGGATAGGTACATATACTTAACTAAAAAGGCATCCGGAATAGTGCGTCTTATAAACATATCAACTATGAAAAGCCTGTCCCTAGTGTTTCTGTAAACGTTTGAACTACGGCTACTAATCGGCAACTTTTTTTTTCAATAACTGCGATGAGATTGCCAGTCTTACAGTCGCCTCCCGGTCCCGGACTACTATAGTGACACTTTGCATCCGAACTTATTTTAAATTAATCTTTTCAGCTCTTTAATTTTATCTCATTACGTTTACTCGTTACTTTTACTCATTACTATCACTCTTTACTTTTACTAATTTATTTTACTCGTTACTTTTACTGGGTATTTCTACTTATTACTTATGCTCATTGCTAGTTATACTTTTACGAGGAGCAAGAAAATTTAACACTCACTAAGAACAATAATAGATATGAAGAAAATTTGAAAAGACATTTTTCTATTCGAGTTGAGTGACTGAATATTCATTATTCAAGTTAAAAGTTCAAGTGAGCTCAATAATAAAATTCACAGTATCTCCATGCTGTGATTTTTATAGATATTAGTCGGTAAACATCGATACAAAATTGCGTCTTAGAAGGGTACGATAGTCATCTAACTGATGAGCCCAACTATCGTACCTGGGCGAAACGCAATTATGGAGTTGAACTCACTTGGACTTTTAACTTGAATTATAAACTCACTAAGAACTTTCATACGATATACTTACATAGTATAGTAAAATTAGAATTGTGAATGGAAAAAAATAGCGGCAGGCTGAAATTTTTCAGGTCGTTTTGGGGGTAGGTATACAACATAAGTCTAAGTTGACCACTTCCTACCCCTTGCAGGGGCGGTGCCACCCCCACTTTTCTTAAATCCTGGTTTCTGAAGAAACGGCTGCACCGATACGGATGAAATTTTCAATTTTTTTTAATATGGTGATAGAAAAAATTAAAAAAACTGTTAAAGTAAAGTGTGCCCACTACTACGCCCACATTTCTTCTTTCTTTGTTTCTCGGAAATGACTCCAACGATTTGCATGAAATTTTTAGAGTTAATTCTTATGAACGAACAAAAAATTCATTAAAGTCCACACACTACCATGCCAACTTTTTATATCTTGATTTCTCAGAAACTGATTTGGATAAAGTTTTGAGAGTTTGTTCATATAAGCGATATAAAGATTTACGAAGCACTTTTGGCTTACCCACAGGCAGGGCCCAACCCAGCTTTTTCGCCGCCCTGGGCAAAAATAATATTTGCCGACCTTTGTAATTTTAAAAAAGTGGTTGGAATTGTGCGGTATTCACATCAATATGTTAGTATACTAGGGCTTCTAAACAGGTTTATCAAATTTTATGAGTGCGTACATTAGGGTGGTTGTTATAATGTTTTTTTTTTAGTTTTAATATTTGGATGGGATCAGCTCTAGATGACGATACAAAAATTCCCTAATTTTTTCATATTTTTATTTTCATCCCCAATAGTCGGGTGAATTAATTTTTTTTTGGAAATTCGCGTAAAATCAGACGAAAAATTCAGAGCATGTAGGTGAAAAGAATCCTACCGGAGGGGGGTAATATCTCCCACCGCTTGGATGGGAGGGGCAATTTAATAAAATCATTACATAAAATAGAAAAGAAATGATTAAAAAACAACGGCAACACTGGCAGTAATGTTTTGTAACTTTTTGGAAAGCCAGAAGTTCATTTCAATAGTTGATTATTAAATAAAGTTCTTTGAATAAACAATTTCAGCAAAATCTGTTTTCAAACCTATAACTAAAAACAAAAATAATAATTTTTCTTCTTAATGTTGAATTTGAAACAATTTTTTGCCAAAACTGTTCATCAAAAAAACTTAATTTAAAAACAAGCCGTAAGAATGGACTTCTGGTTCTGGCTTTCCAAACAGCTACAAAACATTACTCTAAGTATTGCCGTTGTATTTTAATAATTTTGTTTCTATTTTATGCAAAAATTTTATTAAATTGCCCCTCCTGTCGAAGTGGGAGGAGATATTACTCCCCTCTTTTAGGATTTTTTTCTTGTCTAGTTCCCACCTACATGCTCTGAATTTTGTTGGCAGATCTTACGCAAGTTTTATAGTATACAAAAATGGGAAATTTAACGCCCACCTAGTGTACATACATACAGCATTTAAATATTTTTTTTTTACTGACCTAAAAAATCTATCAAAATCGGTTCAGTAGTTTAGAAGATAAAGATTAAAATGCTTTAAAATCAGTTTATATTTATTAATCTTTTCTAACATCGACTTACTTGAAATAATTGTTGCCTTCTGATGTTAAGCTACAAAAACTTTTTTTTTGAGAATATTCAAGAAACAAACTGAAAAAACGTAATTCCTACCCATTTTCAAATACCAAAATCCATCCTCTTATTTCATTTGAAATAAAGTTTTTTATGCATGCTTTTTTTGAAAAAAATAATTTTAAAACAAAAACTTTAGGAAGAAAAAAAAATGTTTTTTTTTGGCATGTTTCTTTCAATATTTCAAAGCTGTCAAGGTACTTGCGGATTTATTACAAATGCAAATTTTAAACTAAACATTTGTTTCCAAAAAGCCGGGGAAAAAACTGTCCCAACAGTTGGTTTTATGCCTGAAATCCAGGCCATCTCGGGTAAATCGGAACGTCTGACAATGCTAATAACTATTATGCTTCAAACCAAAGTATACAAAAAATTCAAGCATTATGACAATTCAAGTAGGAAACGACACATTGTTAAAAATCCAAAAAATACAGAGTTGTTGTACTGACATTGACGTTTTATCGCATTCGTTCAAAGTTAATTTTCAAGTGTTGGTCTTTTATTTTTCAGCTTCATGAGCAGTATGAAGAGTTTGTTAATGTATAGTTTACTGAAAGGCCTTTTCTTTATTAATAGCTGTATGGGAACAATTATTTATGCCCTGGGCAGTTACAAAATTCATAAAATTATTTTTTAGTAGCTGCCAACGAGCCAAAATTTACAATTTTGCCGCCCTCAACTTTTGCCGCCCGGGGCAGAATGCCCGGCTCGCCCCCCCATAGATCGGGCCCTGCCCACAGGTAATAACGCTCCTCTTTCATGTAGGTATATTTATTAATTTCTGTCCTAGGGAGTAACGATTAAGTTTTCAAATAAAAAATAAAAGGACTTGTTTTTAATTTCGCTGCTAAATGGACAATCATTGTACATATTATATAAAAAGCATTTTTAGTAAGATCCGCCCACTGACACTCCGACTTTTCTTCAATAATTGTGTCCTTAACCCCCAGTTTCACAGTCTCGTTTAAACCTTAAACTGAGTTCAATTGTTCTACTGAATTGAAGTTTAAACCAAAAGTGGAGTTTAAACTCTCACTGTGAAACTGGGGGTAAGACGGCAATTTTGGGGTGTGTAATATTTTCAAATCTTGTTTTTTTGAGCGAGACTTATACCCCTATTACGGTTGTCAATTATCAATTTATATTTGATAAACCTTGAAAATTGCTTTTTTAATTTGAATTTGTTTTGATATTACTCTACTTAAGATATTTGATATTAAACTTCATGAACTTAATACTTGGCATGTATTTTAGATCTCATTACTTTTTTTGGCAGACTTTTTACGCACAGGTTTCTTGTACATATAAGAACTTGGCTTTTTTTTTAACATTTATGTTTTTGTTATGATTTCACTCCTTTGCTCTACAAAGTTTCATAATTTTACGACAGCCGAAAGTGCTCTATATAAATAATAGCAATTCTAATAAAATGGGTGGATGGCATGCCCCCTGAATGGAAAATTCCTATTTTTCGATTTTTTTCTTTCTAAGTACTTCAAGCCCTACCGACCTGCCAATTTTCATTGTTTTTCAACAATCCGAAGTTCTCCATATAGATTATAAGAATGTGGGTGGATGCCACGCTCCCTGAATAAAAAATTCCAATTTTTCAATTTTTTTCTTTCTAATTACTTCAAGCCCTTCCGACCTACTAATTTTTATCGTTCTACTACAATCGGAAGTGCTCCATATAATTTATAAGAATTTTTAAGAATGTAGGTGGAAGCAACGCCCCCTGAATGGAAAATTCCAATTTTTTTTTTTTTTCTTTCTTAGTACCTTAAGTCCTACCGACATACGAATTTTCATCGTTCTACAACAATCGGAAGTGCTCCATATAATTTGTAAGAATATTTAAGAAAGTGGGTGGATGCCACGCCCCCTGAACAGAAAGTTGCAGATTTTCGATTTTTTCCTTTGTATGCACCACAAGGCCTACCTAGCCCAGGAAAAATGTACTTTCGCTGCGGAAAAATTCCAAGTGAAGATTTTTGAATGCAATTATTATCTTTATTTGTGCCTAAGGAATACGCATGCGAAAGTCTACAAACGAAACTGGCTTGCGTTAAAAGTTATTCAAGGTTAAATGTCGAAAATACCGGTTTTCCACGTATAACTTTGAAACGGTACATGGTATTAAAAAGTAATGCATACAAAACTTGTAGATAATATGAAATGTTAAAACACTTTTTTTTCTCTGACTGATGGTTAAGAAGATATCGGCGTTTCAAAAAACGTAAATTGACGAAAATATCCCTTTTTTGCGTATAACTCAGAAATGGTGAGTGTTATTGAAAACATTTATAGGAAAAGTTTATATACTATTTTACCCTCTATTAAAAAAAAAAAATTAAATTTTTTCTAAGAGTAATAATTTTAACGATATAATTATTTGAAAAATTTCGTCAAAAACCTGAAATTCCAGACTTTTGCTTTTATATCTTAAATAACGAAATTTTCATAAAATAATTTATGTTCAGCTTATAGACTATAATGTAATCTACAAAAAATATTAGCACACTTTTTTCCACACGAGTGACCAGTAACAAGATATTGCTACTTCAAAAAGGTTAAGTATTGAAAATAAGGATTTTTCGCTTACCACTCTTAAACGGTATATGTTAGAAATTTTATTTTTACACAGTTTGTAGGTTATTTACCCTTCTACAAGAAAATAAAAAAAAAAAATTTTTGTTTGCGGTTATTTAAAAGATATAATATTTTATATAAAATTCACAAAAGTCAAAAATAACGGTATTTTGCGGGTTTCTCTTAAATGGTGAAGTTTTTGAAAAATAATTTATACTTTTTGTATAAACAATAATATTCTCTATAAGAACTCTTATGAAGACTTTTTCGATATAAGGCCCCAATAAAAAGATATTGAGACTTCAAAAAGAATCAATTTTCGAAAATGCTGGTTTTTCCGGCCCAAAATGATTCGCCCAGCGACATAAAATAATAATAGGGTTTCTTAGAGAGACATAGTACAAACATTTTTTAATACTGAGGGGGGGGTCTATCTCCCCCCAATTAACCGGGAGGAGCAATTTTCTGAAAATAGTACTAAAATTAAAAAAAAAAAGATTTAAAACAAATGGCAACACTTAAAATAAAGTACTATATTTTTTTAGAGATTTTCAAGTTTGTTCTTTAATTATTTTTTCAAAATAAGTTATTCCTGCCAATAGTTTTCGAAAAAAATACCTTCAAACCCAACATTAAAAAAAAAAAACTGAAAAAAATTATATAGGTACTTTTCTTTTTTCAAAATATGAAATCAGAAATTATGTTAGTTTCTATGATACACTTTTCCTGTAATTTTTAAATGAACACTGCAAACCAGATGGTTTTATGCCATCTAGTTTTCGAGAAAATTGTAAACTAAGAAAACTATTTTTTTATTATATGTTTTTTTGGTAGTATATCTAGGAAAAATGCATTACCACTTCGGGAAAATTCCAAGTTAAAATTTTTAAGCGCAATTATCTTTAAATTACCATAAAGAATACTCGTGCAAAAGTCTACGCACGAATCTGGCTTGCGCTAAAAGTTATTCAAGGTCAAACGCCAGCAGAATCTTCTTTTAGAGCATAACCTTTTTTTTGGATAGTATCAAGGAAAAAATTCATTTCCGTTTGAAGAAAATTCCAAGTTAAATTTTTTAAACGCAATTATCTTTAAATTGCCATAAAGAATACTCGTGCAAAAGTCTACACACAAATCTGGCTTGCGCTAAGAGTTATTCAATTTTCCTCAAGTGTACATGAATTTTTTCCTTGATACTATCCAAAAAAAAAAGGTTATGCTCTAAAAGAAGATTCTGCTAGCGTTTGACCTTGAATAACTTTTAGCGCAAGCCAGATTCGTGTGTAGACTTTTGCACGAGTATTCTTTATGGTAATTAAAAGATAATTGCGCTTAAAAATTTTAACTTGGAATTTTCCCGAAGTGGTAATGCATTTTTCCTAGATATACTACCAAAAAAACATATAATAAAAAAATAGTTTTCTTAGTTTACAATTTTCTCGAAAACTAGATGGCATAAAACCATCTGGTTTGCAGTGTTCATTTAAAAATTACAGGAAAAGTGTATCATAGAAACTACATAATTTCTGATTTCATATTTTTAAAAAAGAAAAGTACCTATATAATTTTTTTCAGTTTTTTTTTTTAATGTTGGGTTTGAAGGTATTTTTTTCGAAAACTATTGGCAGGAATAACTTATTTTGAAAAAATAATTAAAGAACAAACTTGAAAATCTCTAAAAAAATATAGTACTTTATTTTAAGTGTTGCCATTTGTTTTAAATCTTTTTTTTAAATTTTAGTACTATTTTCAGAAAATTGCTCCTCCCGGTTGATTGGGGGGAGATAGACCCCCCCCTCAGTATTAAAAAATGTTTGTACTATGTCTCTCTAAGAAACCCTATTATTATTTTATGTCGCTGGGCGAATCATTTTGGGCCGGAAAAACCAGCATTTTCGAAAATTGATTCTTTTTGAAGTCTCAATATCTTTTTATTGGGGCCTTATATCGAAAAAGTCTTCATAAGAGTTCTTATAGAGAATATTATTTTTTATACAAAAAGTATAAATTATTTTTCAAAAACTTCACCATTTAAGAGAAACCCGCAAAATACCGTTATTTTTGACTTTTGTGAATTTTATATAAAATATTATATCTTTTAAATAACCGCAAACAAAAAATTTTTTTTTTTTATTTTCTTGTAGAAGGGTAAATAACCTACAAACTGTGTAAAAATAAAATTTCTAACATATACCGTTTAAGAGTGGTAAGCGAAAAATCCTTATTTTCAATACTTAACCTTTTTGAAGTAGCAATATCTTGTTACTGGTCACTCGTGTGGAAAAAATTGTGCTAATATTTTTTGTAGATTACATTATAGTCTATAAGCTTAACATAAATTATTTTATGAAAATTTCGTTATTAAAGATATAAAAGCAAAAGTCTGGAATTTCAGGTTTTTGACGAAATTTTTCAAATAATTATATCGTTAAAATTATTACTCTTAGAAAAAATTTAATTTTTTTTTTTAATAGAGGGTAAAATAGTATATAAACTTTTCCTATAAATGTTTTCAATAACACTCACCATTTCTGAGTTATACGCAAAAAAGGGATATTTTCGTCAATTTACGATTTTTGAAACGCCGATATCTTCTTAACCATCAGTCAGAGAAAAAAAAGTGTTTTAACATTTCATGTAGATAATCATATTATCTACAAGTTTTGTATGCATTACTTTTTAATACCATGTACCGTTTCAAAGTTATACGTGGAAAACCGGTATTTTCGACATTTAACCTTGAATAACTTTTAACGCAAGCCAGTTTCGTTTGTAGACTTTCGCATGCGTATTCCTTAGGCACAAATAAAGATAATTGCATTCAAAAATCTTCACTTGGAATTTTTCCGCAGATTGGCAATTTATTTGTACATTTTTCCTGGGCTATACCGTTGTGCGAAATTTCAAGTTTCTACGATGTCGGGAAGTGCTCCATAATTTTGATGATCTGTCAGTGAGTCAGTAAGTCAGTGAGTGAGTCAGTCAGTCAGTCAGTTACGGTTTTTAAGATTTTTGAAGTCCTTTATCTCGGGAACTAATAATGCTAAAGAGTTGAAATTTGGTGAGCCACCTGTGTTTGATCAGCTCAGCAAATACTGCGAATTTGAAGTTTCTGACTCCATTGGTACTGAAGTTAGAGGGGGGTTGAAAATCGCCTAAGTTTGTTCCTGTAAAAAGGGTGTAATGCCGCGAACTTGGCTGGGCACTACCGTGCCCTTTGATAGAGTGGATATACAATGGTGTTAGTATAATTCATCAGTGCTCATAGGGAGGTGGGAAATCCAATTGTGTTGATTAAGCACATCACTCGTTTCCAAACTATCCTGGATGTAGAGTTCACGGCACAGTGGTGTCCACTGTAGGCTTAATCCACATAATATCTTATTAATATTATTATATTTTTTCGTTTTTGAGAAGGGCTTGGTAGCTCATTCTCATTCTCAATCAGAGGCCCAGCGTCACGTTTTTCAATTGAAATTTCATCGCCAAAACAATCGTCGTTTTCGTTTAGTAGAGAAATCTGATGACTATTGTCGCAGGTTTCCTTACTGCAATTCTTGTAAATTGGTGTAGATTTGAAACCAGCTTTTCAGTAGCCACAAGCGTGTCATTTACATGCTATTAGTCGAAGACGGGGATTTAAATGAAACAATTTTTTTTAATTTTTGTGTCGTACATAAAAATAAACTCTCAGAATTTCATACCAATCGTAGCAGGCTTTTCCGAGAAATAAAGTAATAAGAAAAGTGCGCGTGACAGTGGGCGGATTTCGCTAAAACCAATTTGCCAATTAGATTTAGTTACCCCCAAAACGACCTGCAAAATTTCAGCCTGCCGCTATTTTTACTTGCGGTATAGGAACTATAAGGCAAGTTTTGGATTCGGGCAAAAGAATTTTTTTGATATAGCAATCAAACATGATATTACGATAATAGAGAACACCAAAAAAGTGGGTGGCACAATTCTGTCTGTCTATGTCTGATCGTCTACAGCCTAAACGGCTCCATCGATTTTCTTCAAGCTTGGTACATACCTAGTGGTTTTTTTTGGTAATTTTCGATTTTCTTCAAAACGGTATGACTGATTTCAATAATTTTTTTATAAAGAAGCTTCCAAAAATATAAAATATTTTTTGGATTTTTAAAAAATGTTTCATAATTTTTTTTGGAAAATCAAATATGTCCTACATATTTCGAAAACGATATGATCGATTTTTTTTAAAGTCGATACTACGAGTTTTATAGTACTCTCTAAAATGTTTTCATAAGAAATTTTACATTTATGAAAAAATAACGGTACCTTCATTACAAAAGTTAAAAAACCGCAAGGGGAAATATTTTTTTTTTTCTCAAAAACGATTCCTACGATTTTAAGTAAACTTTTTCCATACACTAAAACAAGCTCGATTTACTACCAAAATTTAAAAATTTTACACTTAGCAACTATTAATAGTACCTGTCATAGAACGTTTTTTTTATTTTTTATTTTCTCATTATCGGCTGAACGGATTTAAAAAAAATTGTACGTACAAATTTCAGATGAGATTAAATAAAATTGCGTAGGGTAGAGCGAGGAGGATTTGACGAAAGGAGGATTTGTCATTTTCAAATATCGCACGACACATAACGCGCAAAGAGTGGAAATATCAAAATAAAGAGTGCTTGACATGTTGAGACTCGCTCTCATAAAAACGGCACTTGTGTCTGTGCTTTGTTGACCTACGCACGTGTCTATTGTTTTTGGTGCATTTTTTTGATAATTTCGTAGTCTCGTTTTTTTTGGATAACAGTTTTCAGTGACAATTATCTTCATTTTGTATCCTGTTATTTGATTAACCAATCAAAAGGTTTAAACAATAAATATATGTTTCAGTGTTGGCTACTTCAGAAATTTGGTAAGTTTAAATTTTTTTATTTAGTGTGACAAAAGGAGGATTTGACATCTAAAAAAAAGGATGATTTGACAAATTGTCAAATCCTCCTACAAAATGATTTTGGTATACCTAGGTAGAAAATAAGATTTAAGATATAATTATTTAGGAAAATATGCCGAATATTTACAAAAAGAAGCATCCTGAAAGGGTTATTGATGAAGATGCCCTCAAAAAAGCATTGATGAAGATTAAAAACAAAATTGAAACACCAACGAGTGCCGCTCGGAAATATAATTTAAACAGAACAACACTAATTTACCGGCTTAAATTTTTGTCAGAAAAGCGGGTCCCAAAAGAGCTTGAAAATAAGGCTAGCAGTAAATATTCTGTAGGTCAGGTCCTAACAACATCGGAAGAGACCGAGTTGACGGAATATTTTAAAAAATGTTCAAATCTACACCACGGTCTGACATTTGATATGGCAAAGCGATTTGTATACGACTATGCCATAAAAAATAAGATAAAATGTCCCTCATCCTGGCATAATGAGCAAGCAGCTGGAAAAGTTTGGTTATCGGGATTCATGAGGCGCAATCCATCAATAAGTCTGCGAAAACCGGAGAATATAAGCTTGGCCCGCCTTCGAGCTTTTACAAAGACTGCTGAGGATGATTTTTTTTGTAAGCTTAAAGGTCTCCTTTTGAAGCATTCATTCAAGCCCGAAAATATTTATAACCTCGATGAAACTGGACTTACAACGGTCATGGACTCGATAAGAGTAAGTTCTGTTGTTTGTTAGGAAAAGAGAAACATTTTATTATAACCGCCAATATATTTTTGCAGATCATAGCACAAAAGGGTAAGAGAACTGTGTCCCAAACCGCTTCAGGTGAAAGTGGGACTTTAGTGACAATGGTTGCAATTGTCAATGCAGCTGGAAACCATATTCCTCCTGTCTATATATATGTCCTCGAAAGAAGTCAAATCCTTTATTCATGAAAGGGGCCATATCTGGGGCCATTGGCTTATTTTCTGACAGTGGCTGGATGACTGCAGAAATGCATCTTAAAGTTTTAGAACACTTAAAACGTTTTTCGAAATGTTCAAAAGAAGATCCTATTCTCCTGCTCCTGGACAATCATGCTTCGCACTGTTCGCTCGATGCTATTTTGTATTGCCGTGATAATGGGATTGTAATGCTTTCGTTCCCACCACATACGTCTCATCGTTTGCAGCCCCTAGACGTGTCGGTATTCGGACCATTTAAACGACAATGTAAGGTATCGTTCAACAATTATTTGGTTAACAACCCGGAGGTTCCGCAGGGGATCACAATATATGACATATCCACACTTTCATCTCAGCCGTTTCTCAGAGCATTCTATCCAGAAAACATTACAAAGGGATTTTTATCTACAGGGATATCACCCTTCAATTGTGATATTTTCGAGGACAGTGAATTTTGTGAACCTGCTGGATTCGAAGAAAATAAAGAAACAACGGAGTCAACTGCTGCTGCCTCAGTAACTTCATTAGCTTTGATTGAATCCTCTAACATTAATACAACTGTACCATTGCCAATATCAGTTACCATTGAAGAGAGTTCTACTTTAGCTTCGGCACCTCCAACTTGTGTAGCTGAAAAAACTCATACCACACCGGAAGCTATTCGGCCATATCCAAAATTAGGGAAAAAGAAATTCACAGGTCGTCCAGTTGGGAAGTCCAGAGTATACACTGAAACTCCAGAAAAAGACCGTTTAGAGGAACTTGCGGCCAAAAAGAGTCTCAAGCTCCAAATGAGGAGCATTCCCAAGGTACAAAAAAATAAGGTCGTGAAACGTGTACTGAATGATTCTTCGAGTGAAGATTGCGATAAGTACAGCCTCCGGGATTCGGACACGTCATTACGATGGGAAGACAGCAACGAAGAGCAACCGGAACGAGTTAAAATAAGCAAGCATATTATCGCCAATCCCGGAGATTATGTTTTTATAAAATTTGGTGATAAAAAGGAGTTCTTTTACGTTGGGTTGGTAGCAGCTGTTGATCACGATACCGCCTTACCATACACAATCAAATATTTCCGAAGGCAGAATAAGTCAAATTTATTTTACGAGCCCTTAGTTGAAGATATTAAACTGGCAATGTCAATGGACTTGGTAGCCAAGCTCCCTAAACCTGAAAAAATGCCAGGCACCTCCAGATCCAAAGAAAAAATAAGATTTAACGTCGATTTTGCAGGTCTCGACATTCGTTAAAATAACAAACTCGGAGGAATTACGAGTCTTTAGTTTTTTTAAGAGCCCTTACTAATTTAAACTTTTTTTATAACCATTCCAGTAACTATCTAAGAATTTATTGAATAAAGTTTTTACGTTTCATTTTGATCCTGAGTGCATTTTTGTAAAAACTCTTAGATTGGCAAATCCTCCCACCAGTTGTAAAAACCTCCTACAGATCTGTCAAATCCTCCTAAAAAGTAGGAGGTTTTGTCACTTTTCGAATATTGGTTTTGAGCTTAATATCATCAAGACTCTTTCGAATATAATATTGGAATATTGATAATTTTGAAGTCAAATAACTAAGGATCATCTTCCACTATGACGTTTTTACCAGTCCGCTAAATGTTGGTCCAAAAGTATAAAATACTATTTTTGTGTCAAATCCTCCTCGCTCTACCCTATATCAATATTTAAAAAAAAGTTTTCGAATTTTTAAAAAAAGTCTAAAATCTTTGTTTTTTTTTTGAAAATTTGATATCTTAAAAAAGAGTTGACATTTTTTTGTTATTTGGTACTTATATGTACATAAATATATACTTTAGATTTGAGTTCCAAAATTTGTCCTTAAAAATGTTTTAAGAATTTTATATATAAAAAATTATTTTTTTAAAAACCGCTCCAACAATTTTAAACTTTTTTTCTCGCATTCAATCATATTCAATAAAGAATTAAGATGTCATTCTTTTATTCCACCTAAAACTGTCAAAGGATTTGTTTTAGCTAATTTAAATATCGTGTTTCATGCTTCTGGACATTTTTCTCTCAAAATTTCCATGTTTGTGTACACAATTTTCTTAAAACCTCAGCGTCTTGAACATAAGAGCAAGTACGTGCGACCCAGTCGTGCAGGTAAAATAATACCGAAAGCCTTCTGAAAATAATGGTATCATAGGCGCCCGCAGGATTTTGTCCAGGGCGGGCAGACAACAACACAATTCTGAGATATCAAATTTTCAAAAAAATAAAAAAGAAAATGTATTATTCAAAAATACTTTTATTATAATTTTAAAATGCAATATTATTTGAACGGAAGTTTTTTATAAATAATTGCGTTTAAATCCGTTCAGACAGTTGTGAGAAAATTCAAAATTAGTTTCTATGGGAAGTATAATTGATCATAAGTAAAGCGTAAAATTATTTTATCTTTAATAGAAGATCGTATACTTATTTTAGCAGACAGAATTTTTGTATCAAAATGAGATTATCCTCAACGGTTTTTTACTTTTTTTTACTTTTGTATGGTATGTATCGTTATTTTTGCACAAAAATGGAATATTTTTTATATTTTAAATAAGGTGTTAAGAATCGTTACGCACCAAGTTACAAAGCAAATTTAAAAATACTCAAACTTTTTGTAAGCTTCGGCATAGAAAAAATATCAACACCACTCTTACCGTTTTCGAAAAAATCGAAAGTAAAACAAAAAATTGTTCTATCACTCAAACGTTGTGGTCACTGAAAGTAATTTTTTGACTTTATTTTTAATCTGTGGGGCCATTTTTGAGAATATTTAATTGGTCACAAAATCATATTGCAGAAACTTTTAAATTTGTTCTAAGAAAATTAAAAAGAAAACTTAAGTAGAATTACTAAAAAACGCTATGTACCAAGTTTAAGGAAAATAGATCTAGCCTTTGCTCATCACTCTCTCCATGGATAGCTGTCAGAGAAGTCGAGGCACATATCCGCAAAATCTTCCAATTTTACACTACATGGGGTATCCGGATCAACTCATCCAAATCGGAGCTTGTCTGCTTCAGAAAACCAGGGGGCAGACGTGGTCGCTCAGCTGGAAGCTGTAGAAACATCACCCTAGCACTCCCAGATGGAACTTGATTAGCAGCCAAACGTAACGCCAAATACCTAGGCATCAACTTCAACGAGCTGCTGAGATTCAACCCACATTCACGGACTGTCCTCAAAAAAGCCAATTTTGCTTTCCACCGCCTCTACCCGCTGATGAAGAAGAAAACTGGGCTAAGCCAACAGACAAAAGTTTTAATCTATAAGCAACTCCTGAGACCATCAGTTATAGCTTCCCAGTTTGGTTCACCATTTCCAAAACGGCTATGAAGGAACTACAAATATTTGAGAGGAAAATCCTGAGGATCTGCACTGGGCTGTACCTCGATCGTCAACGGCGCGCGTAAGCATTTCAAGAACGAGCAACGCTACTATGAGGCTAAGGTAGTCCCCCTGGACAAGTATTTATTGCTATCTACCGACAAGCTGGCTAGAAACATCGCTAACCACCCTAATCAACTGATGAGAAGGATGACAAACCAACAACGACATCCAGCACTAAAGGTACATAAGCGCTATGGAAATCCTGGATATAGCTCCAACAACCAACGATGAAGCAGTACCCTTCTACTCCGACCCAGGGTCGGCACATTATCTTGGCTAAACACCAACTCTAACCCCACCCCAAATAAATATACCGCCACTGGACAACCGGGATTGAACAACCCGAGGACGACAAAGTCAAGCCGACTTTTATGTTAAGTTTTTACATAAATATTATAAATCTAATTTGTATTTTATTTTGAATCAATGTATAGCGTTAGGCCCCTTATGTGCCAACAAAATCTTATAATTTTTCAATGTATCTTATAGTTATAAATTAAGCCAATTGTAAATAGAAATGTTCAATAAAACAAAAATTGAAATTGAAATTGAAAATGGATCTAGCCGTTAAGGCTGAAGCCGACAAGCAGACAGACAGAATTGAAAAACCCACTTTTTTCGTCTTCCATTTCGTCGGTCGTTTAATCAAATCTCGATTCAAATTTTTTTTACGAATGTAAAATTTGTCACATACACACAGAAAAAAATGAGGTAAAATCAAAAAAAACAATAATGATTCCACATGTTTTGCCAATGATTTTGCTTCATCGAGCATTCGTTTCATTTTAACATGATTTCTGTATAAAGGAAATCAATATTATATCATGTTAAAATGACATTGTCTTTATAGTTGAATCAATGTTTTCATGTTGAAATAATATGAAAAAACCTGAAAATAAAAATGGAATGCATAGCAAATGAATCCTGAATCAATACGATTTCATGTTGAAGTACCGCGATCATCATGTTGAATCGCCATGACCATCATATATGTATATCTTTACTACCATCATGTTTAATCATTATTACCATCATATTAAGCCATTACTATTATCATGTTGAATCACCATGGTCTGAAAGTATAGGAATTTATTATATATATGTATATTTTATTTTCAAAATACTTTGTGATACTTACTGAGTTTTGAACTGGGAACCTTCCGCACACAGAGATAGCACTCATCCACTGGGCCAATTCGCTAAGCAAAAAACTAGTGCCAAACGTCAACTTGAGGTACTTTTAACTTGGAATTAATATGTGAATCATTTTTTTATTTTAAAGTAATAGAATATGAAGAAAATTTGAAAAAATTTTATTCTTCTGTTTAAGTGGAGGCGACTGAAAACAAGTTAAAAGTTCAAATGGGCTCAACTCCATATTGCGTTTCATCAGTTAGATGACTATCGTACCCTTCTAAGACGCAATTTTGTATCGATGTTTACCGACTAATATAAAAACACAGCATTGGAAATACTATTAATTTTATAATTCTAGGGGAATTTGTTTAAATTCAGACACTTAGAATTTCAATGCCAACTATCGTACCTGGGCGAAACGCAATATGGGGTTGAGCTCATTTCAACTTTTAACTTGAATCATTTTATTTTAATACTATTTCAATGTTAAAATGAGTTCAATCATGTTATTTCAACAGGGTCTCACACACACATGAATTAATTTGTAAATGAAACCTTTATGATTTAATAATATTTCCCTTTGAATACAAAACATGTTGAATCAAAATAAAAAACGATGTTTAAGTGTATGCCTGGTTATTTTTACATGAAAACGCTGTTTTTTGACATGAATTTCTTTTAACTTGGAATTTATATACGAATCATTTTATTTTAACACTACGATGGACGATTAAAGCTCAAGACTTAATTAGTATTTCTAGTCAAAAAAATTTCAAATAGGCCCAACTTTCTACAAAAATTGACTTTTAATTTTTCAATGATCATTGCTAAGGTAGTTCAATCATTGAAATAAGAAAAGTCTTTTTATGTGAAAAGTTGGGCCTATTTGAATAATTTTTTTGGCTAGAAATATTAATTAAGTCTAAACCTTAATTTGTCCATCAAAATAATAAATGATTTTACTTCCTAAACGACTTAAAATCAATCATAAAAATGTTCAATGGTAAGTTTCAATGATAGCTATAACTGGCACCTTAAACCACACTGGTGTTACGTGTGACAAATAAAAAGTGTTTCCCCACATATGCAACACTTTTAAAGGCACCGACACAAAATCAAAAGATTTGGATTTTCTTGACATCATGGTCCACAGAGATGTCAGAAATGGATGCAGACACCATCAGCTCAAGAAAATATGGCTCATTTGAATACAATGACACGGCTCAACTATCGTCACAATTGTTGTGTATATATGCGCCATTTCGTAAAGGTAGTTAAAATTAATTTTAACATTAACTTGCTTACCTGGATTTTCTCTTTTTTTCTCCACACAATAAAACAGATAATTCTCTTCAATAAATAATTCTTTTTTATTTAACAAAATGAAACATTTAAAACTTTAAAATAAATCACATGGTTGTTTATTTTCATAACTTTTTTTTTTCAATTACATTTATGTTGTCTTAGTTGTTTTTACTTAAAAGAAAAATTATAACGCAAATCATAAGTGAATTAAACTTCTATTTTAATTATACATACATACTGGAAATTTAATAAAGGCTTTTTAATTGTTCTCAACTACACAAAAAAATAAACGTTCTTAACTTAAAACATCGAGAAGTTATTACATATTTTTTTATTTTTTTTATATGGTAACAACAAATTGAGGACTTTTCCATGTTATATTTGTATTAATTGCATAATTTTTCAAGTTTTTTTTTTTGAACTAAAACTATTGTCTATAAAACAAACTTATAACAAAATTTCTTAATAATTAAAACTAAGATATCGCAAGAAATTATAAAATTTTTTACAAGATTTTTTTTTTTAATTTAATAAATAAATTATATTTAAATTTAATATTTATTCTTTTATTTTTTAATTTATATTCTAATCTATAGTGTTTTTTCTTAAATAACATTTTAATTAAAATTTATAAAATAACTATGCATTGTGCTGTTTTGTGGTTTTTGTGTGCCAACCTTCCTTTCACATGACAGAAATAAGAAACAAACACATTTACTCTGAGAATGAAAAGTGCATGACTTACACATTGAATGATAGTGGTTTAATTTGTATTTTTTTTAGATACTAAATAAATAGTAAAAATTATTTTATATAATATTTATATAATAATTTGACTAGCACAAATATTTCTTTTTCGGTTTCATCATGCGAATACGTCATTTAGATCCACTCGAAGATGTTGAACCATTTGGAACTAAGGACGCAGAATTCGTTTGACTTGAGGGTGGCTGTGTCGACTGTGATGATATCGTTGATGTTGATGGGGTGGGTGGTGTACGGGACAGACTTCCACGGATGTTGGCTGTCAGGGCAATTACTTGTGATGGATGTTTGGCGGCCGTGATATCAGATCTTGAGCTGCCACAAATCTATCGTGAGAAGAAAAATTGAGTTTAAGGCCATTGAGCTTCGAAAAATTTAAGAAATCCCTACCTGATGATGATGTTCCCAGTCTTTATGCTGGCAAAATGCCCCACAGTATCGAGCTAAATTACATCCAGAGCATGTTTCGGTTGCCTTTCGACCACAATTCCAACAGGCCTGCAAAAATTACAAACAAAATGGATTTTACTATTTTATTCATTATAGGGTCGGATAATATTCTTACATTTTGTCCCCCCGCTGCGACGGACGGGGACTTGTTGTCTTGATCTCGTTCATTCGGATTACGGCTTATCTCGGCAAAGAATTTTTCCATGCGCAGTCGTTCCTGGGACATTACCTCAGCGGCTCGACTTTCCGCTGCTGCTACTGCTCTCTGAATTTCAAGGACTGCTTGACGTTTGACCTTTGGAAGAAAGAAATTTGTATTAAAAAACTGCTTTTCCTTCGCATTGTTAATGTCCTTTTTACCTGATTCACTGCTTCTTCAGCATTTCTCTTGAATTCGGAAACTTTTTCTTCGGTTTGTCGACGAATATCTAAAACTGCTGTTGATGAAACTTCGGCAATAGGATCCACGCCTCTTTGCTGCAGAATAGTTATGGCGCGCTTAGTTTTTTCCACCATGGCTGATATGCAATTGAGCATAGTGTGAATATTTTTCCATTCCTCCTCCCCGCCCCCTGCCATACGACTTACACGTTGAGATTCAGCAGAACGCATATCCCTTTCCTCCCTATGGTTTGGCTGCAAAACAAAAAATCAGCCCTGTGAGACTTAAAATGTTGGTAGAGGCCATGAATAAACCTACTTTATCTAGCAGTCCTCCAAATCCGACTTCCCCTTGACTGCTAGCAGTACTACCAGGATACTCAAAGAGCGATGAAGATGGTTGTCCCGGAATATACCCGTTTGGGGGTGGATTTAGAGTATGCATCCTCTTCGCCGCTGGGTACATGTAATCATTCCACTCCTGACTGCCATTATGGTGATCCATGATGGAGTCTGATGAACGTCTTTTGAAGACCAATCCGTTGCCATTTGAAACAGTGCTACTGGCGGTAGCATCGAGCTGAAGAAATATATCCTGATACTCTGATGGGCTATGTGAGAACTCCATGACGGAATTTTCATTCGAGGTGACGTATTGGAGAGGAGTCTTAAAAAAAACATAAGATCCTTATTAGATATCGGAAAATATAAAATAATGAAGACTTTGAAGACTCACCTGACTTGTGGCTCTGGACAGTGCGGCTATTTCTCGTTGAAGTAACACAATGTGAGTCTTGAGTAACGGAATGACATGGGGTCTTAGTGGAAGATTTATAGCTTCTTGGAGGGCTATTCGAAAATCTTCAATTGATATACCACCACTCTACATGAGATGGAAAAATAAAGAACAACCGTCAAATAGCTTCCCCAATGATATTTTTAAGGACACACTTACCCCAAATGAAAGTACTAATGCTCGAACTCTATCACTTGCCTCCGGATGTACGTCCTGTGCCAATTGCACCAATGACCCAAGAAACTTTCGAATCTTACCCAATAATCTTGCTTGTTCAACATGTGCCGTGGATGGGGGTGGTGGTGGGGGTGTGGTTGTGGCACCATTCACCACTGGTGAGGAACTTGAATTTCGATTCGGTCTCGGAGGTGGTGCCAGACTAGAGTGATGTATCTGCGGTGACATGGGTGAACGTGGGGCAACAGCTCGTGCACTTTCGGGTGAATCTGGTGTTCGGCACTTATCCTTGCACGCATTACCACCTGCAAATATGTACATTATCAAGTGAGGGTTTGAGTTTTATTATAATGAAAATGGAATTTATATAGCAAGTATCTACTCGTATGTATATTATATGCAATGCGTAAATTTTGTATGGCATCAGTTAAAACCTCAGAGTCCTTGGGAGCATGTTTTAGAAAACCCACAGACCAATTGCAAACAGACCTGCTGGCCTGGCACCGAGCATAGAGAATCCAGAATTGGATAGGATATCCATTATGCATCCCTTATATAGCCGGTTCTATTCTGGTTGGGGTTGCACTTCAATCTCTGTTATGTGTACGGACGAATGGATCTCGGGTTCGGTGTCAGTTTGTGAAAATCACACAAAGATTGAAATGCAAACACATGTTTCAAAACATTATGGATCGCAAATAATGCAGCATCAGGGAAATGCATTCTGCCACATTTATAGTATAGAATTTGTAGCTTCATGCTACAAATAGATATTAAAGTTTTGTCATATGGCATTATTTTCTATCTCTAATGTACAGAGGAGGTATGGATATGTGTGTGGCTTTGGCTTTGGCAAAATGATGCGTATGTTAAGGGGAAGGTTTCGAGGGTGAGGTTATATTTACATTGCCAACCAAACCTACCCTCTGAATCTGCCATACCTTTTCTATGTTCAAGTTGAGTAATAATTGTCAACACATATGTCAGAGTTGGTTTTAAATATTCACGCAAATATTGAGAATATCTTATAATAAAATCATAGGAAGGGGATTAGGAGTGTGGTGGGCCAGATGGTACTAACAAAGGTTTCTTTGTTTTAAATCTTTAGATTTAATTTAAATAAAAGTAATTTGTGATACGTTTGTCCAGTTGAGAGATGAAATAGTTAATTTGAAGCTGGAGTTGTATTATTTTATGGTAATATCGCATGGGACCAGGGTTGGGCGAATCTATTCTTAAAGGCTGCGCTTGAATAAAAAAAATAAAAATAATTTGTTTTAAATTCACAAAATATTATTCATAATCTTTGGAAATGTTTGTATAAGAAAATTTATTTAAATCTGATCAGCTAATAGTGAAATAATTTGAAAGGTTAGGTAAGGTTAATAACTCAAAGAGTTCATTTCAAATCTCTATGTGAAAAAAGTTATTCGCTAGTTAAGGAATTTGTTTTTCACACCAAAATGCACTGAAACACAATTTTGACCAACGAATAACTTTTTCACATAGAGATTGGAAATGAACTCTTATAGTAACTATTGTAGTTCATAAAAATACCTTTCCAACGATATATATCACGTCATTATTGGTCTTTGAGTTTGGTGTGTCCAATTCTCCTAGGTATGGAAAAGAGAATGGCTTAAGAGGCACCGATTTATCACCTAAGACAAAAATTGTTTGGTAAAAAACTTTATTTTAGGGCATATAATATTGATTTTAGGAGTTTCTGATTTAAAAAAATGATTTTGGGAAATAACAGACACCCTAATACACATTTATATGACTTTTATTGAAAAAAATTAAATTGCCTTCTTTCACTAATTATTTAATAACTTCTACATTTATCGCCCGATTTTGAAAAACTTTGGCTCAAATCTTTGTTCAAAAGATTGTTTTTCACTTGAGTTATTCAAATTATTTTAAATATTTTTTTTTTCTATCCGAATGGAGCAACCAAAAACTAGAAATTTTTCAAAAATACTCGTTTTTGAAACTTTGAATGCCTGTAACTTATAAAATTTCAGTCCGACTTATACAAGCAGTACATCGTCGGAAGGCGACAGATCACATCATTCAGAAAATACACATTTTATGTAAATTTGCTAAGCCGTTAGCGAGATTTTTGGGAATATCTGAAAATATAGCTGAGAAAATTATTTTTGCGCATATCTCGAAAACGCTTCTTTGGAAAAAAAAATAATTTTGATTTTCGTGTTCAGTGACCCAAAATTAGTCTAGTAAATATATTTTTTCTAAGGACTCTACCATGACCCAAAATTTTGTAAACTAGTGTTATTTGAACTTTTTGGGAGCTTGTGAACGGCCCATCGTTTTGATGAAGAACTAAAATAAAAAAATGTGGTTTGTTGGGAGGCACATAATAGTGAAAGGCGTGTTTTGTTGACCTTATCAATGTGAAAATTAAGAAATCCAAATTTTCAAATGAAGATTCCAACAACAGGAAGTTAACTTCAAATTAAAATTCCAGTAACTCTATGGCTGAATGTGGAACGTATCTTATTGTTCACATTAAAGTGGTCAACAAAACACAGCTAATGTAAAGATTTTCACCTACAAATTTCACTAAAAGTATTTTAAAAAAAGTTGTGGAGCCATTTTCGAGATAAATAATATTTTTAAAAACAATTGTATCGCAGGTGATACAGTTATTATGTATAGGCCCAGGCAAGACAGCCAGGGTCGTTGCAATTTATAGGTAGCTACTTGAAACTAACCAGTGGGCAAGGGCGGATCCAGACTTTTGCCCAGGGGGAGGGTCACGTTTTTCAAAATGCATGGTATTGCATTGCAAAATTATTTTTTTAATTGCAAATAAGTAGTTTAAGAACCGTAATTTTGTGCCTTAAAACCTTAACCCTCAAAAAATCATTTTTTTCTTTTTTGTATCGGAGCACGAAAGAACTTAAGTAACTAGCTACTTCCTTTAACGACATCTCTTGCCAAAACAAAGCTGTCGCCATACTCAAAAAAAAAAAAAAAAAGTTGAATTCCCAATAGCTTCTGTCAAGTTTCCAGGCTGGCGAATGCAAGTAATCAAATCATCCGGCAAATAATTGCAATCGAAAAATTAATTTGCTACCGAAATTTGCTTTTTAATGTCACCCACCATTTTTGGCACCTCTTTGTGAGATGTTCCCAAGAAATGCGTAACATCTGAAAAGCCAGGAACCTTACAAAATAACGCAAACCAAAATCATGAATAACGGGGTCTCACATTTTCTCAATAGCCTCAAAACAAAAAAATCCCATTTTTAACAATTTCGCATTTACATTTCGCAACAAAAAATTTCGCAAATAGTCCGAAATCTTGAAAATTAAAGTCTCCAATATCAAAATCTTGTATTTCCAGTTCCTAGTTTCGAACTGAAAAAAAAAATCAAACTCGAAGTCGAATCTCCAACATTAAGAATCATGCAAGACTTGCTAAATTTATTAAAAAGTGATGTCTGCGATATTTTGCGAGATTTTAATCAGTGAGATTTAAGCTTACGAGATTTTGTTTGAGTATGGTATTGTGGTGCGATTTTGTAATTGCAAGATTTTGTAACGCTATATGCATTCTAATTTTCAAGATTTCTTACCCAACCAGATAGGCCACTATGCAAGATCGTGATAAAAGTTTCAGTAATCGGTTAGTGATGTGTTTTGTTTTAATGAATTTTAAAAGTTTTTTTTAACGGCCACTCAAGGTCATTTAAAAAAAATTGTTGGTGCCTCATTTATGTTATCTTAGAAAACAAGTACAAGTATAAAAATCATAATTGGCCAGGCATTGATTTTTTCAATTAATTTTCAAAGCTTTATATCATAGTGGTTTTTGGCACCTGATTTATGGGTTTTCGCAAAAAATCGTACACTTATCATCCGAAAGGCCACTGAATCATTATGAGAGGTCAATTAAGTCATAATGTGGTATAGAATTTTTTTTTAATTCCTAAAAGAAATCTATGTCTGACCAACTACTGAAACTAGCTGACTTTTTATGACCATTTAGTGACCTTAATAATGGCCCACATATCAGATTAAAAGATTTAAAAGCCCTTGGGCCTTTTAGGAATATCAAATTGATAAGTTAAACTTATGTCAATATTCGATTTAATTTTTGGTTAAAAGGAATTTGTATAAAAGGGCCATTTGTTATCTTATTTTGTGTTCAGCAATTTTGACAAAATCATTTTAACTCTATAATTATGTTAAACTAAAGTTGAATTCTTTTATTATTCCTTAAAACAAATTATTTATTTATTATTTAGCAAAATATACTGAATGAAAACGCAGTTTCTGCAACTATATACTTAAAAGAAAATTGTTTATATTTCACTGGAGGAAAAATTATTTGTGTGACCTTTTGACGACCTTCACGAACTTTACAAAATGAAGATCAAGGATTTCATTTCTTTTCTCAACGGGACGAATTGAATATAAGACGAAAATCAGTTGTGCTTCTGTATCATATTCAAGACCGTGACCCATCGAAATTCGGGTCGGGTCTCTGCAGTAGGGTTTCCTGGTGGTCAAAGACTTTATAGGATCACACAGTTGGATCTGTTGCACTTCGATAGCCATTCTGCTACCTGATTAGCTCGACATAATATAGTTTGTTTCGGGGCAGTGTGATACGACCCAATTGAGTGAGTGTCTCTTGACCCACCTCCTGTCGTTTGTGCGTGCTCACAACATACCCTAATCATACAGCACATCTGTTATAATTTAAACCAAAGAACATATATATGGTTTCATGAGTGGATGGTGACCTTCACTGGAAACCTCATGTCATGCGGAGTGCGCAGACGGAGGCCCACGGAAATCTCGCATCCGGTCATGTAACGGGATGACCACTTGGGGGATCGTTTTTCGTGCTTTATTGAACAAACCATCAAACCACCTAGCCTGGCTTTTTATTGTCAAACTCAAGGCATGACCTCAGAGGGTGAATACAAACAAATCCTTTCTCTAATCCACTTTCATCCACAGGTCAAAAGATTTATGGTATCAATACGCCACAATCCAGCACTAATTGGGTCACAGAGCTAGTGTTATAATCTTGGCCGCCATTTCTACCTACCTACCTACCTAGGAACTGTTATTATTGGTTCTAAAAAAGGATACAAAATGTGTGAGGGAATGTCCAAAACCCACTATTCATCAATTTTGCAGAAAATCGATCCAACTGTTCAGGTGGTAGCTGACCAGACAGACAGACAGAACCGTGAAACAAATTTTTTTCGTCTTCCCTATCATTATAATCGTAAAAAAAATTTAAATTTATTTAGTTTTTAACAATTTCACAGAATCATTGTCGGGCTTATATTGTTGGCATGTAGTGTAATTGTGTCAAAATTCACAAAAAAATAGATTTAGTTTGAATCTGGGTCACGGTTTGTAAGTAGATATTACAATTACTCTTAATTGAAATCTCCAAACACTTTTTCAATTACTTTTAAATGTAATTGGAAAAATTCTATTTCTATATTAAAATATAATTGAAGACTGCCAATTACACAACTATAGTTGCTTGCAATTTATTTAGGTCTAAGCCAGTTGAAAACAAAAGTTATCATTAAAAGCAGTAATGATTTCTTTATTCTTTTTCAGTAATCATTACACAGAAATTCATTTAATTTATTGCTTTTGTCACTCATTTTTTCTAATTTTTAATTAATATCAACACGTCATAAAGTATTATTCTAGAGATCAATTACCTCAAATATTTATTAACACAGTGTTTTCTTTCAAGTACTTGAAAAAACCCATTACCTACTATTTTTAATTACATGTTATATGAGTTAAGTTTTTACTTTAAACGAATTCGTATGTGCATTTTTTCAATTACAATCAATGTATTTTTTTCACTTACAATTTCATGTTATTGTTTGAAAAGATTAATTACGTGTAATTGAAAGGAATATTGAAAGAAATTACAAAAAGTAATGTCAACCGAAATAGTCTTATTTATAAACTCTCGACTTTGGGATTATCCTCAAAATTTTTAAGAATGTACACGGAACTTTTGTCAGATACCACAGCAGCTATTCATGGAGGATCGCAGGCATCAGACGTTTTCAATACTTCGACTGGAGTCCCTCAAGGATGCATATTGAGTCCAATAGTGTTTTCTTTATTTATTAATGACATTGTTCAAAAGCTACCTGGGGGTGTAAGATTTGCTGGTTTGTTGATAAAGGTTTTACTATACGCTGATGATCTAGTTATTCTAGCCGAAAGTCCAGCGACGCTTCAGCTCATGATAAATAGATTATCAGAGTATTGCAACGTTTGGGATATGCGAATAAATGCTGGCAAATCTAAAATAATTGTTTTTGAAAAAAATGTTCCAAGGCGTGCTGTTAATGAGAGATGGAAGCTGGACAACGAGTTGCTTGAGGTGGTGAGAGAGTATAAGTACCTGGGAGTAACGCTAACCTCAAATCTTTCCTGGGAAAGTCACTTTAAGGCTAAAAGTACAACAGCAAAACTTGCAATAAACACGATGTGGAAAAATTTTTACGCGAATAGAAACATATGCCCTGCTGCTAAATACAAAGTTTTTAATGCAACTACCAACGTGTGTGTTTATGCTATGGCAGTGAAATTTTCGGATGTACTACGGCCGAAGAGTTTGAAAAACTGCAGAGACTTTTTTTTAAAAGGCTCTTCAGACTACCAATCACGACCCCAACATATGCTTTCTTCGTGGAAACTGGTCTAGCAGAAATATTCCTGAAAAATCTCAAAGCGAGCTGCAACTACATCATTAAAACGATGAGTAAAGATAATGCAAGTATTCAAAAAACTATAATGATGTATCTTTTCAGGTCTAAAAAGGGTGTTTTTGAGGAATGGTACAACGGAGGATTACAACCAATGGCGAAATGCGTTTGATGATCTGATAGCTGCAATTGATGAATCAAATTACAACGAACAACTTAGAAGAGCGGTCTCATCGGAAACAAGACTTATTTACAAGAATTTGAATCACCATCTTGGTTAATTGAACTACTTCAATGACGGTCTAAGTCTAGATAAGATTTGTATGATATTTCGTGTTAGGACAGAGCTTTTAAAACTTAATTTTATGCCATACAGGCATGATCTGTCTGTTATATGTAACCTTTGTAATCTTAATGAACGTGAGGATGTGTATCATTTTATAGGTGTGTGTCCAATTTTACGTGAACTCCGAAGGCTATCTATTTAAAAAAAAAACTACTTAACTCTAAGCGAAACATATGATATTCTTAATGGCATTGGAGGATGGTTAAATCTAGCTCATTACTGCAAAGAAGCTTTAGAATATAGAAACAGTTTTATAAATTTCTTTTAATTGATGGTAACAAAACTGAATTGGACAAAAAAGCGACAACAACGAGCGAGTCGGGGTGCTTGGTTTGAACAAAACCTCCATCGTATTGGGTGGACTAAATCCCACCTACGCTTTTAGTGTTCTTCCATTCTTAAATTTGGTTTTTGTTTTTCTTTATTTAAATTACTTCTAATTTTATTGTATTTGTTATTCTTTCTTCTTTTTTGCTCATTGCATCATATTGTAACTTCACTCTGGATGACGGCTCAAAGGCCATGCCACAATTATTGTTAAATTATTTTATGTATTTATTTATATTTTTCAATAAAAAACTAAACTAAACTAAACTAAACTAATCATTATTTCCCCAAACTGGTATATAGGTTGCTGTAACCTTATGATAGAACTGCTTCTAAAAATCTAAAATGCTAAAAAAGCATGAAATTTACAATTGAAAAATAATTATATGATAATTGCAGCATTAAAGGACACCTTTAGAGAAGCTCTATTTAAAAACTGTAGTTCTGATCGCCGCGCCGTTTAAAAGAGACAAAACCAAAGGCATGAAGTTTATTATTTTAATGAACACTGTTATTCATTTTGACAAAGTTTAATAATTTGAAAAAAGTAAATACTTTTCGTTGAAACATATACACCTTTTTCCTACATATTGTCGCAAAGATATCCAACAAAAAAACGTAACTATCTTCAATTTACACATTTTTGTATATCAGATTTCTCAATTAGGGAGAAATGGCTAAGTTCCAACTTCCAAATGTGTCTTCATCTCCATTTAACCCTCTCTCAATCTATCTTCAAAAACAACCAAATGTTCAAAAATACTTTATAGAAAAACGAATTGCAAACATTCCACACACCTCACCCTTATTGCCATACTCCCACATCACTATGTATTCTTGCGTTTGTCATGATTGTGGATAAAAGGACTACAAATCGGACGAGTGTCTCCTCCTTATGTCGACGATGGCAAACAAGACTTGTGCTCAACCAGCTGGTCTCATCAAGGATTTTTCCCATTAGTTTGTCCAAACAGAGCACAAGGGAAGCATCGAATTTCTTCTTCTTGCTTCTTTTCTATATGATGTCTCCAGTTTGGACCACATCGATGTGCGGGTGGTGTGTCGGTGTGTATTTAAAGGAGTTTCGAGACTTGTCAGAGAGTAATCCTTTCGGGCAGTCACTGAGAGCTGCCATATGCTATGTAGAAAAGTTTCTACAATGCTTTAGTTATCTATACCCACCACTCCGCTGCCAGGCGCCACCCACGCCCACCACCGTGTTTCCGCCTTCCTGGCTAAGGAACTTCAGTATAGGCCGTAGGTCATGCATGCATTACACGAGTTTTATTTTTATACTGTCTATGGGTAGCTTATTTTTGTTGCACAAAAAGTTCTTATGAAGAACATTTTGCATGCATCGCCAGTTGTTCCTCAAGACTTTTGAAAAGCATCTGTGTTTGTTTAAACCCAATCCCAGAGAGCGTTATGATACCCACCTTTGCTGGATTGAGTGCAAGGATATAGAACCTTTTTCTATATGAAACCGCATTACAACAACACTTTTGGGAAGGATAATGTGAAGAATACGAAACCACAAACATTTAAAGCTAGTCCATTTTTTATAATTTGTAAATACAGGGTGACTTTGTTTTAATTTTCTTAATAAATAATTATTTCATTTTTAATTTGAAATAGACATTGTATGCTATCATAAAGGGTGTTTCTTAGACGTGTGGTTTTCAAAAAGAAATAAAAAAATAAAACGCATATAATTTAATATTATGGCCAAGAATTTAGCTTTATTATAAGGATAAGGATTTGCCAAATGATTTTGGGCAAGTGGCCGCGGCGGGCGGCGGCTGGCTCGAATAAATTCCAGCCGAGAGACCCAATTTTCGACCACCAATTTTCGATGCGATGGCGGATGCACTCATTCGTCCCTGAGGATGCGCATTATCCACTAGAGTAAACGTGGTGCGAAACCGATCCATGGTTGCTCGAATTACCGACTCTGCTGGGCGATTATGTCGACCGAATATTGGGCGCAGTTGGCGATGCGTGAACCGAACCATTACTTTGGTAATAAATTTGAACGATTTGCAAACGTTGTTCAGAAGTTGTTATGAAGTGTCAAACCAAACTGAGCATAAATCAAGTGACAGCGCTGTCAAAAAGACCAACTCCGAAAAACACATTACCAGATTGAAACCACATGTCTAAAATAAAACACCCTTTACATTGGCAAAAAACCAAGGAAGAGTTTTAAAATTAACTGTTTTTATATTTTCTATAGGAACCAACTTTCAAAATCAAATATTCAAATATTTAGTTTTGTGTGTCTTTTGAAAAGGCATAGGAATTTGTCATAAGTAAGCACCGCCATTTTTGATTTTCTTAAAAAAGAGGACTCTAATGTGCCCAGCTTATGTTATGAAGAGAAAATTGTTGTACGCCATATGTTTTTTGGAGGGTTGATATTTTCTAAGCGTGAAGTTAACACCAGGCTGGGTTCGAAATCAAGCAAACGAATATTTCCCATTCGAAACCTTGCATTACGAAATCTCGCAACTACAAAGTCTCGCAATAACAAAATCCCGCAAACTAAAAATTCGTAATTACCAAATGTCGCAAACTAAGAATTCGCAATTATAAAATCCCGCAAACTAAATACTCGAAAACTTATATCTCACAAAATTAAATAAATTGCATTGCAACAAATAATTTTTGTTTAATTAAAATCTCGCAAATTCAAATCCCGAGCGAGATTACTTCCGCAAAAGTGCCTCTCTAATTTTAGGCCATAATGTTATTCCTAAGTGTTATTGTTTATATTTCAATTTTGATGAAACAAGAAAAAGAACATAGGATTTGTATATCCAATTGTAGTGTTGGGTAATTTTTTTAATTTTTAAAAACACGTTTTGGAAAATAATAAAAGACAAAAAAAAAGTTTTTCGTTTTCGAGATTTTTTTTTTTTTGTTGTTTCGCAAGAATTTAATTTTTCAGTTCGAAACTATGTTAGAGCGATATGTTACTGTATACAGTGAGATTTGAATTTGCAAAATTTTGATTTGCGATATTTTGATATGAGAGATTTGAGATTGCAAGATTTTGATTGACTTTTTCGAGAATAATTGCTGTCACAAGTAAATACGACATTGTTTAAAGCAACATTTTTGAAATGCAGGATTATTAATTTCCGACATTTTGTTTTTAGATCCTTCAAAAAAATGTGAGATTTTGATATGCGGGATTTTGTACCACTCCCGTTAGCACCACCACCTTTTCGATCTTAAAACAAAAATTGTTTTGCAATGTCCTCAACTTGCGCTATCATGTGCCGAAAATATTTTTTTCAAAAATTGCAAATTTGCTAATTTTACGGAACAGTTTTTATTACATAATTCTATATTTTCTTAAAAGAGAAAACAAAAATCATGTTATGTACTAAGCTTTTACGACTAAAAAAAATTTTTGAAATTGCTTTGAAGTTTAGAGTGTTTCTTAAGAAGTTCGTGTGTATATGAAAAAAACCGTATATTTTCCATTTTATGACCGGCAAAATAATGGTGCTAGCTTCACTAAAATCTATACAGGTGATTATTCGCCAGCTGTGATTCTTTAAACAAAAAAAATTCAAAAAATTGAACTCAATGCAAACAATTTTTGTTTTATTTTTTTCGATTTATTTATAGCCTATTGAATAGACCGGAAAATGAGGGTAATAAAGGAACAATTAACGGCAAGCGTTCTTATTATTGAATATGTTTGTTTGGCCCAAAAGCATGCTTAAAAGCAAAAATGCTACTAAATTCACCCATGCGTTTCTGAGAGTATGGTCACACTGGATGCTTTTCAATATTTTTGGTATTATTCGAAAATTTAGCCGAATTTGACAGTTTACACCTTAAACTTTTTTTTCAAAATTAAATTTTCTATTGAAGTGGATAGTTTAAAAAATTTTATAAGTAGGAAAAGTTAACAAAAACCAACCTAAGAAAATCAAAATTTTTTCTTATGAAATTTTTTAAACCATCCAATTAGATAAGAAATTTAATTTTGAACAAAAAGTTTTAAGTGTAAAATTTTCAAATTCGGCTTAGTTTCCGAGTTACACCAAAAATATTGAAAAGTGTCCAGTGTGACCATTCTCTGAGAAATGCATGTGTGGATTTAGTAGCATTTTCGGTTTTTAGCATACTTATGGGCCAAACAAACATATGAATAAAAACCCTTGCACGTAATTGTTGCCTTATACCCCTCATTTTGCGGTCTATTCAATAGGTTATTTTGACAGTATTTTTGTTGAGATTCTTGATTGCCTATTATGTTCTCACCTCTTGAAATGTCTATATCCCTTTTTTTCTTTTAAAAATGATCTTTTCTTCGTTATTGTAGTCTGTTTTTCTGGATTGTTACCCTTATCATTGTGCTGGGTTATTACTTAATTTTCATTGCACGGGATGATTTTTGTTTGGCTTGTCCAAGGTATTACTTCCATTTTTTTAAATAAAATTGGCAGAAAGGTAGTATTATCATACAAAAGTTATTTAATTTAACTTCAATAAGAATTTAAATGCCACGGTAATGACATCCACGGTACTGACATTTCACCTGTTTATGTAACCTCACTTCTCAACGCTAATGAGAAAAATAAAGATAATATTTTAACTTATGTCATTGAAAGGAATATAATATTCTGATAATCAACCAAAATTATGTTATAACATTATGTACTTAGAAAATACTACCACGGTACTGAAAAATAAATTTGTGGCACACTTTCTTCGAATAAAAAAAATCACTCTTGAGGTGTACAACCACATACAAAAATAGATATGACAGTTGTTAACCATAAATAAAAAGTGCCTCTTTTACAATACTATCGCCATACAAGCGTCTTAAAAATAAAACAAAATGGCGGTTCAGCGGGAAATCTTTTGAATTCAAAAATAAAACTAAATGATGATTTCACTCAGCAATAAGTATTTTGACTTAATTATTGCAAAATTTTATCAAGCATGTTTGCATTCCAACTTCTTGAAAATAACAGATTTGATTGGAAAAACAAACAACGAACATGTCACGGTACTGACATTTGACCACACACTTCCAAGTTATGTGGAGTAAGTATCAAATGTTGGCATGAACTCGAATGTAAAATGTAGTAAATAGCTATTTACTCAATTCAAACCAGAAATATATTAGAAAATTTTAAATTAAATAACAAAAAAGGCACTGGACACAATGAATTACATTTGGTAGACAATCACCCATAGGTATGTAATTTTTTTTTTTAATTTATTTATGTTATCTATTCGACACATGGCAGAACAAAGTGGAATACAAAAACCAGCACAATTTTCTATTTTAAGGAAATCCAATTAAAACAAAAATTCATCCGTAAAATTTGGAAATTTGGGAAGTTAATCAAAAATCAAAATTTAATCGCACCAACTTCTTCAACAAAGTTAAAACAAGACCTTAAACGTTCGAAACGTATTTTTTGTAAAATAATAAAAAAAAGTTGGATACTTGTCGGTTCATGAGATAAGGGCGACATTATACCTATACCGCTCATATCCCAATAAATAATGTGATATCAAACTATCCTACAAAAACACCTTAGAGCTTCTAAGCTCCTAACATATGAGAGTTAACACAACTTTGTTATCTTTTCACTATTCTATTCCATCACAACATATACACAGTTATTTCATTCATTCCCTGTCCTTATTCGATAGCATGGGAATTTCCACAGACAATCCTTTGTAAATTTATGACAAGGGCTTCAATGATTTTTTGTTTTCTCCTCCAGCTTCAGATTCAGCTTTAGCAACAGCACTACACCCCCCACGCGCCCGTTCTTGAATGAAAGAAAAATATACAAACAAAAAAAGGGTTCCCTTCCTTGTTGCATATTATTCAGTAGAGCAGCAGAAAGATGGAGTAGTAGAGGTCCATTCCATCGTGAGACAACGAGCACACTCTCTTCAAGGATGGTTGGCCATCAACAAAGCGAGTCCTAATGGGCCAGAAGTCGGGCATGATGGGATTTGGTTGGGGGTTGGAAAAAGTCCTTGTCGTGCCTGGTGATGGTGGTGTGTTGAATGCTGAATATTGTGATGTAACATGCTAGAAACATATCAAAATATTTTAGCAGCTATCTCCCACGGCACATTTGTGTGTGTGTATGTGGGGGGGGGGGGGGGAGTGGAAATGATAAGTGATGGAGGATGAGGTTGTTTTTATTTAAAACCGATAAGGAATACGAAGGAAAGAAGCCAGTGAGCAGACATGATGTAATACATAGAAAGATGGAATAGTGGGAATTTTGCATGCTGGACACCTGTCAATTCGAAAGACTGAGTACAGCACAAAAGATTGATTTAAACGTCGTCGTATAGTCGTCGTTGTCGTGGTCGTTCTTTCCTCTCCAACCTCATCCGTGTCGTGCAGTTGTCTGTTTTCTCATCTTTAAAGAGGGTGGGCGTTGTTGTTGTGGGTGGTTTTTTGTCTGTGGTAATTAATCATGTCGGTCGATGGGAACGAACCATCAGTGTTTTAACAAGGGTTGTTGCACGAATAAGGGGTTGCGTTTACAGTTGTTATTTGTAGGAACAACAACTGCGGGTATTTTTTCACTTCTCACAATATTTCTTTGGTTCTTTTTTTTTGTGTCTTTTGTGGTTTTGGATTCTGTTGTATTTCATGTCACTTCGTGTTATATAAGCTTACCTTTGCTTCGTCGATTATTTGTGGTTGCTGTGGCTTCGAATGCGTCCTTGTCAGTTATTTCCTCTTTTATTATTGCCTTGCCATCAAGTGCCATCTGAAAGAGGAAAGAATGAAAATAAAGATTTAAATACATTTAAGTGAGTTGGAAATGATTTTTATTATGGAAATTAATTTGTTGCTGGTATTTGCTGATTATATATTAATTAAACTGTTTCTTCGAATATGAATATGATTTATGGGTTTTAATTTTGAAAAAAATTGTCGTTATTGAGTTTGTGCATATTCATGGAAATTACTATATCAAAAAGACTTAATAACTTATATTTTATCTGCTTGTTTTTTTTTTAAATCAGTCCCACAAATTGTAATCAGTAATCTTTAATTACCAACTTTCTGGAATTGTTTCGATATTGCCTACTTTACTTAGGATATACCTATTTGTCATTAAAATTAATGAACTCAGAATTTGGAGTTGATCTTAGAAGCCCTATTAAATGTCAATTTTGTTTTTCTTTGAAGGCTCTTCCAGCTCTAGCGTTCTACCAACTTGTACCGCTCTATAACAATCGGAAGTGTAGGTACTGTATAATTGATAACAGTTTTAAAAAAGTGTATGGATGCCACGCCCCCTGAGCAGAAAATTCTAAGTTTTCTATTAGTATGCACTTTAAGCCATACCTCTCAACCAATTCTCATTATTCTTCGACAGCCAAAAGCGCACCGGATAGTAAATACATAGATAACAATTTAAAGAATGTGGATAGTAGCCAGGCTCTCTGATTGGAAAATTCTAAATTTTGGACTTTTATCTTTGTTTGCACTTCAAACTCTACCGCTCTACCAATTTTCATCTTTCTATAACAATCTGATGTGTCCCAGTCCCATATAATTGATACAAATTTTGGAAAAGTGGGTGGATTGTGGATACCACGCCTCTTGAGCGCAAAATCAAAATTGTTTGATATTTCCTTTATATGCATTACAAGGGCTACTGTTGTGCAAAAATTCATGATTCTACAGTTTCGAGAAGTGTTCAAGAATTTTCATGGTCTGTCAGTTACGGGGTTAGTGTGAATTTTGATACGTCTGGGGTCATGGAACGAAAATGGTGCTCTTCTTGACTTTTGTAACGCAAAACGTCTTGTGCTAGGTGGGACTATATATAAGCATAAGACGTGCAACAAAATCCCGTGGGTGCATCCAAATGGTCAAACTTAAAACCAAATCGATAATATCATGATTCAGCAGCGATGGAGGAAGTCATTGTGTGATGTTCAAGTATAAGAAATGCGCATGTGGACCTAGCACAAGCTGTGTGAGACCTGACAAGAGGGTGAGGTTAGATGGACTCGCAGATAATAGGGAAAATGTTAAAACGCAGCAAGAAGAGGAGATATCCGGGTATTGTACTAAATATCCAGAGACGTTGTTGGGAAAAAAGCAACACCAATCATCCTGTAATGGATGTGGATGGCAAACTTTTGGTTACAGTTGAGAAGCAGCTAAACGCAGATGGAAGGAACATTTTTGTGTCCTGTTGAATGAATACTCCACTGAACGGAGTGCTGAATTGCCCTAAATTAGCGAGATGCGCAGGTCCTGAGGTTATATAAGTGTATTGACCGCGAACCTCCTTCAGTATTGGAAATCTAAGCTTCAATAAATCTCCTCAAAAACAAAGCAGCTAGACTTGATGGAGTACCAGCCGAATTCCTGAAAGTCGATCTCGTTACAACGGCTAGTATTCTACATCCGTTGATACAAATTGTTTGAAATAACGTAAGCTATCCCAAGGACTGGGAGGATGGGGTGGTTTATAAGCTGCCAAAGATTGGTGACCTTGTTTTCCCAAAACGGCCAGTGTTGGTAAAGCGGAGCGACGGCATTTAATGGAGACCGTTTGAAAGGCTCAGTCATTTACACTTTGCCGATGACATGTCTCCAGTTGGCTGAACGGGATGTGCCAAACACTGCAAGTGAAGAGAGAGTCGAGTGGTTTAAGAATAAAGAGCAGAAAGACAAAAATAAAGCTCACAAGCCGCTCCACACATCAACGTATTACTCTACAGGAGACGCCAGTTGAAGAATTCGAGCAATTTAAATCCTTGGCGGTATTGTTTCTGCAAATGTCGGTACGGATCTGGACGTTTAAAGTAGAATAAGTAGAAAAAATAAAGCTCGTACTGCCTTCGGTACTCTTTCCCCAATTTGGAAATCCAATTAATCTCCTGACGCACTTAGTTGAGATACTTCGAATCCAATGTCGAAACCGTTCTATTATAGGCTTGCGAAACCTGCGTCCACCATTACGAGGAAATTGCAGGCTTTTGTGAATCGCTGCCTACGCCACATCCTAAAGATTCCCTGGCCGGAAATTATATCAAACGAGAAATTGTGACGGGCTGGACGTCAGCATGAGAAAGCTCATAAATGGCAATGGATTGGTCAAACACTTAGAAAACCAAATGATACTGCGAAGCAGCCCTTTGAATGGATACCTTAGGGTGGGTTAGAAGACCAAATACAACATGGAAATCAACTGTCTTGTCAGAAGCAGAATCCTTGAGAAAGACGTGGCCACAGTTTTAATACCTTGCTGCAGACTGTGAAGGATGGAGACGTTTTGTTGACGCCCTATGCCCCAACTGGGGTTATAGAGGACATGATAATGATGATAGTCTTAGGAACCCGAACCACTTATTCTGAAGAGTTAAAATTTGGTGAGTGGCCTGTGTTTGATCAGCTCAGCTGCAAATTTGTAGTTTCTGACTTTATTGGTACTGATGTTAGAGGAGGGTCGAAAATTGCCTGAGTTTGTTCCTGTAAAGAGGGTGTATTACCGCAAACTTGGCTGGGAACTAGTAACTTGCCTGCTACCACGTTCTTTGATAATTCTTAAAATTCAAATATTGCATAAGGGATTTTGGTAAGGACTTTTTAGAAGAGGTCTTATGAGGGGATCATTGAACAAAAAAATCAAAGAAAAACTTTAGAACGACAACTGAAGTTCGAGTCGAACAAAATTTAATGTTAATATTTGAATAGAAAAGTATTGTCTTTTCCGGGCGGATTGTCATCAACGTAAAATTGTTTGTCAATAGAATAACTTTCCAATGGTAACAGCTCCGTGAGCCCTTGAAATATCAATTCAAGAAGCTCAAATTTTAAGAGGATTAATATTTTTGAAGCTTCTACGAAATTTTGAAACCAATCATGAAAAAATTAACGTTTCGACTTTTTGGAGAAGTCTAATATATCAACTTCTACATATACACTGTACAAAAGTAGAATAAAAATGCTTCGACTTCGGGAGTAATCTGGTATTACTCACAATTCGGAATTATGGATTTCAATTAAGGAACCCTAGATTGTAAAATTAGGTAGGTACTATGGACCGTCCAAGACCGATGATAAGTCAGATGATCTGCATCAATATCAAAAATAAAGGAAAAACATCAGAGCCACTGTGCTCAACAGAATCATAAAACCTTTCGCTGTTAATGAAAAACTCTTTGAATTTTTCAATCATCCCCCGAAACAAGAAAGTTTAATATCTTCTTCAGAAAAAGATAAAAAAAACAATGCAATGCAATCGTTCGAATGAAAGATAATACTCGTAGACAAGGTTTACCTCTTCAACTTATGATAATTTAAATTTAAAGATTATTCTTTTCAGTTTACGTTCCCAAACTTCCAGGTTCTGTTTTCCGTCATCATCTGGATTAATTTGTTAAGACTTGTGGAAAAAATAAATATATTTTCAATATGAATCAATCAACATCAGTTGCAGAAGTTTTCACAGTTCGGAGTTTTATTGACAAGATAATTCCACAGAAACACCTGTGCAATGTTAACACCATCCATTCAACAGTGCAGAGGAATTTTATTTACTCGATGGTCATTATCATTAGCATTGCTGCATTGCACTTGTGCTACGCTACAGAAGGGAACAGCGGGAATATTGTAATTTACATTTATATCCCATCACTCTTCATCGGGATCGGGATGGATATTCTTTTGCTTTAATGAAATGAGCTCCTTTCTTTTCAAATGTTTATTCAGGTGTTAAACAGTCACGCATTATATACGGAAACAGACGCGTAGGGAAATAATAATCGTATTAATATCAATATGAAAAAAAAGTTATCACATTCTTTGTAATTTGACGAATAAATAATTTTGCACGGGATTATGGCTTATCTATTTGGAGAAACAAAATGACAAAAATTGTCAATGGACAACATTTCGAAATAAATTATTTGCGTGTGGACTTTTAAGTTCAATAACTTTTTTAATTATCAAATATTGAACGAAAGTATTTTGATATTAGCAGTTTAGTTTTATCATTAACTTGCATAATATAGTCCATCTAAAATATTGACAAACCACTTTAATAGTGTCACTATCGTAACGAACCTTTTAGGATTGATGAAATTGCTCGGTAACACATTTTTTTAAACGTAATTTTCTGTTTCTGAGTTATTCTAAAAATAAATCAATTGGAAATTCAGAATTATTGAAATTATTTTTACTATTTATTCCAATTTAAGTCATTAACGTCACCAAATAACATTTTTAAAAATATTGAATAATTTTTTTTTTTAAGAATTAAGTTGTTTTCTTTTTGGAGGTGATACAAATGACAAAAGCTATATTGATAGAGACAATCACCTGTGTATGTAAGATGATTTATTTCACATTTTAATAATAAAGTATGACGCTTATTACACAAATCTAAATTGACTTACAAGAAATTTAAAAACAAAGGTTCCGTCACAAAGAAACTAAACCTTAATTTGCATCATTTGAGGTGACGTTGATGACATGTTACGTATGTATGTGACAGTTTGTACTGATCAAATAATTACTTTATTGAAAACAAAAATTTGCTGTAGAATAACAATTTTTTTGTAATTAACGCGTATCGCTCACATTTATTTACTGGACAAATTGATTTTGAATGGTTTCTTTCCTTTATGTACATTTAAAATATGTTTTTAACGTTACGTTAAATAATAAATTACAATAAACACACAAATCATGTACGGTTTGAAGTCTCTGAAACATTCTGACACGTTTTAACGTCACATTTGGGCCATTCTATGCCGAAACCCTAGTCTTCTGTGCCAAAATGGGTATTTGAAAAATGCACTTTTGGAAAAATGATTTATAAAAACTTACATACATACATATATATCCTCATAGAAAAAGTCCGAAAACATTTTTATAAATCCGTTTTAATATATTTTTTATATAGAAACACTCTGATAAAGAAATGAAAAAAACAACACTATGTAATGTAGATTATATTCCTGCAAAAACTGTGAGCTCACTCGTCACTATATAATCCACCACCAAACTAAACCTAGTGCGTATCTGTAAGTATTTATTTATAGATATGTACCTACTCGTCTTAATAATCTTAGGGTTCTAGAGGAAAAACCTCTTTAAAAAATAATTAGCAAGCTAATGATGAGCAGGGTTGTTATACAATAAAAGGACAGCGTTGTCATTTGCGAGTAACATGTATTTTGTTTATTTATTTAATAAATATTTTTGGCATGTGAGCCTATTTTTGGGCGAAGTAATTTGAAGTTTTCGTTGCTAGCAGTGCAACTATAATTATTTTAATCCCTTAAAAAATGGATATTTTGAAAATAAGTTGTTTATTTTCATTTCCAGGGCCCTATTTCATAATAAAGTACAAAATAATACTATTAGTCTGTGGTAAAATTGGGATCCATGACCATTTTTTTGAAAAATGGTTTTCCACCCAAAGGCACCTTTAACATAAAGTAATTTATTGAATTTTTCTTAGAAAAGTTGTAGAGCCGTTTTTGAGAAAAATGCAATAATTACATACATAATAATAATGTAAAATGTTTTGATAAAAATTGTATGATAGGCAACGTCATTTTTGGTTCTTAAAAACTGATGAAAAAGAGTGTGGGGGAATAGTCAAAAAATGGTATGGGGAGACCGGGGGCAAAAGTAACATTTTTTACTTTTGGGTTTTCTGCTCTTGGGGTTTGTTGGAATAACAGAAAACGAAAAATGTCATCTTTTGGATGGGTTATTTATCTTAGGATTTGATGAATGATGAATTAAAGAATGCTTGAGTAGAAACTTGTTTAAAAATATTGAGACAACAATTGGCTAGGAAGAGTAGAAGATTTAAATTCTTTTCAATACCGTATACAAGAAAATGGTCCAACAGATAAATTCAGGCCGTGAATAGCCCTAAATTCATGACGTGTTACTTTTGCCCCCGGTCTCCCCTATGTGTCATCCTTTTTTGCTCAACGAACAGAAAGATAGACAGAATTTTGAGACCAAATTTTGTCGTTTTCTCTATCATCGTTACATGTTTGATCAAAATCTCAAGTTCGATTTTTTTAGGAATAACTTGCCATATATGTATAGTACCTATTTATGTATATATCGCAAGTAAAAAGAGATGGACACACCTAATGTTTCCTCAGAAGCAGAGTTTCTTATCTCCAAATCTAGAGTTTTTTAGAAAACCGATTTTAGGTTTTTTATTTATTTAAAAATGAATTTTCATAAGTTCACGTAAGGGGCTTTAAGTCGTGAAAATAAAACTATTACTTTTTCTTCTTCTTTCAAATAGTATAACAATTTTAAAAAAATACTTAAGGGCCCTGAAGACGCTCGAACATGGTGCGAGTGAACAGACACTGAAACCAAGCAGAAACCAAACTACTCGAACTTCATTATTCTTACGACTTATATTTCACTCAAAATATTCACCGTCACATTTATTTTATTTTCATTGGTTGTTTGACATTTTTCTTTTTATTTTTAATATTAAAACTCAAAATTAAACCGAAATGTTCGAGTAAACATACGAAAACGTTCCGCAAACAGTCGAATCTGGTACGACAAACAATTAGCTCAACCCTTGAACATCGATAAATATCAAACTTCTTTTGATTTTGGTGAGACTAAATTTTTGTTTAGTGGTACCAAATAATTGGTACTCGAACCAGCCCGCAGACAAGTAAAATCAACTCGAACATAGTACTCAAACCATGTTCACTCGCACCATGTTCGAGCGTCTCCAGGGCTCTTTAGGACAAAAAAAGTGTGACTTGTAGTTTGACACTTTTTATTCAAGTTATTAGGCGTGTTCTGGAAAATGAGATCTCAGAGGGCTCATAGTCAAAATCTGAGCAAGCAAACCCAATATTTTGTTTCCTCAGTAATTTGACAGTGAAATTTGAGATTGCTGAGGGCTCTGAGACCTCATTTTTCTGAACTCACCTATTATATTTTTTGTGTATTTTATCCAATTTGCCTGTGTCATAAATAAAAATGAAAACTTACCTAGTACTTTCAGTGTAGTCTGAAGTTTTTCTAACATAAACTGATAATGTCCATGGATGTTACCTATAATGCGAAAAGACACTATCGCCCTCACGCCTTCAGTTTAAGAAGTATTTTATGGTAGTTTGACAGAAAAATAAAATGTTGGGCGATTTTTTCTGTATACTCAAAGTTACTACTGTTTAGATAAGTTACTGCTTCTGAGGTGAAGATTATAACATCACAAACTTCTATCACAAGAATCCTGTTTGTGTTATTATCATGGTAAAATCCAAATAAGGGGGTCAATTCCTGATCTGTGAAACTGTGAAATGAAGACAAAGTTATCATTTCCGTTTTCACAGAGTCTTATCATTTTATCACCTCACAAACACGTGGAAGGCGATTCCCGAACTCGCTATGAGAAACAGCTGTCAAAGTGAGTACTAAAAAGTACTAAAATGAAAAAAGCCACCACTTGCTCATAAAAAAAGAAAGATCAAGATGGTGACTTGGGTGTATCAAATGAGCACAATTTGTTTCTGTTTATCATTTTTCTTTTCACAGAATGAATTGATAAATTGTGATAAAAGAATCATCATATCGTCCCCTGATTGCAAGAACTAGGTAACTCAAATTTCTATTTTTATAATATATCGGCAAAAACGGTACTATTTTGTACAGTTTTAAAGATTTTTCGTTCAATCTTTTTATACTATTGACAAATATAGGATATTTGTGAAGTTTCAGGAACATACAAATTAAACTTTCTATCGTCCTCCAGTAGCTAGGCTTCTATGAAGGTTGCTATCTCCGAAATTTATAAAATTGAGTTACCTAGTTCTTGCAATCAGGTGACGATATGAAAACATATGTTTTCATTTTTTCACACTTCGAGAATCGCATTTGGTGTGAAGGGGTTATCATATTTTATCACTTCAAAGTTTCACAGATCGAGAATTGGCCCCTGATCAAGCGGATAATAAAATACATCATGTAACGGGTGTTTTTTTTAGAGGTAATAACTTTAAGTAGGCAGCACTATTTTAACTGGCGGTCATTTTGTCAGCTGTCAAGTGATTTATTTTTAGTTTGATTTGGCATTTCCACATGAATAGACCACAGGATCACCTACCAAGGCGTAGATTCGGTGAATGGGCCAAAAACAAGATTGCCGTTGATCCCAATTTCACTTCTGGTTCAATGGATACGTCAATAAACAAAATTGCCGTATTTGGAGGGAAGAGAATCCTCAAGTGTGTGTTAAGACACCGTTACATCCACACAAACTGACTGTTTGGTGTGCTTAATGGGGTGGTGGAATAATTGGTCCGTACTTCTTTAAGAACGATGCTGGCCATAACGTTACAGGCCACTATAGAGCCATGATTACTGACTTTTTCGTTCATCAATTGAACAACCATGATGTGCAGGAGCTGTGGTTTCAACAAGGCTGCGCAACATGTTACACAGCTCGTACCATAATTGATTTACTGAAGGAAGCGTTTGGTAACCGCATAGTTTTACGTAACGGACCCGTGAATTGGCCTCCAAGATCCGAGCCAGCCGTTTGTGGCCATATGCCAGAAATCATATTTAAATTATTATGCCAAAAGACTATCTTGCGAATAAAGTAAATTTCAAGTCAATTTAAAAAAATCATCTACGTTTTATTCCATTACAAAGTTCTCTAAAAAACACCCTTTACATATTTTTTTATATTTCTCCAGATTACGATTTTGAAAATTTGAAAAAGAAGATGAACGGTTTTTTTTTTTTTAATTCACTGGAAGACGCCTTTACCTACCTATTGATAGTGCCTGCCTGTAACCTTCGAAGGGACTGCAATAAAACAGCATTTCAGATTTAAGACGAAAATATCTACCTACATTGATATTTTAGCGAAAATTGCCTAATTAGTGGGTTATTATAGAATCTTTCGTTAGAGACTCTTCCAGTGTTCTTCAAATTATACCATCTAGCTACCTATCAAAGCATATTTTCTATGTTGTTCATAAAAAAAAGAAATCATTATTTTAAATGCAGTAATCTATAATATCCATATCGATCACCAGCAAGTTGAAAAGCACCATATTGCTTTTCACGCCCTTTAGTCGCTTTCTTCATATCTCACTCTCTATGGTGAATTTACATTACATAACATTATGCAAGATGAATATATTGAATGGGATATGTACGTATATGAAATGATTTTGTAAAAACTTGAAGTTGCAGGAAATAAGACGATATCCATTTGTCCAGTTTAGATTTGTGAGGGATCAGAGAATTTCCCCAGTTTTGCTGCCAAATACTAAGTAAAAAAAAGTTTTGGATTCGTGTGCTCAGGTGAGCGCTCTGATATATAAACTGAACAATTATTTAATTTCTTTATCCAATTTCATTTGACACAAAATCAAAATCCATTTTTATCTTAAAAATTCAGCTTCCATCATACATTAGTCAAAAACACTTTTCCACAAAAAAACCTTGTCAATAGCTTTTAAAAAGTATAAAAGGTGTTCAACTAAAAACTAAAAAAAAAATATTTTTTTTTTAAACAAAACACATTTTACTATTATGTGTACATTTTCATAAAATCACTCAAATGTATTTAATATAATATGTAGATATAAAAAGAAAAAAATCCTTTCACTAAAATCCTCGACAAACACCAAATTACTCAGCATGGAACTCTTCATATTCTCACACAAAATTGGATGATGATAGAAAAGCAAAAATTAGACATTCCATTAGGAACAAAATGCAAGAGGAGGAAAATTTACAAAGTGGTGTTTGGCAAAGGCATCTCACGATGCTTGACTTGAGAAGAGGAGCACCATATGGTGTTGTTGACACGCTCTCCATTCGTCATTTTGCTAAAAACGTAAAAATAAGGCACACACCCATACACACAAGCATTAAACAAACCCAGCAAACATTTCCCTTCAGAAATGATTTATTAATAATTCACAGGAGTGAAAGAAACCCTCATTTATGAACTCATTTATAAACCGGTTTGGATCAAATTTACTGGGTAGCATTACCTCGAATTCGAATCGTTTTTATGTTTCATTAATAATAGAGTAATTCTTCACTTAAGTGAATGTAAATAGGACGCTTATATATTCATTTCACTGAACAATTCATGAATCTTTTTTGAATCATTTAAATGAGACCGATTTGATTCATTCATATGAATATAAATTGGGGTTTCCTCATTCAGCTTAGTGAATATAAATTGAATTATATTTAATTCATTATAATGATTCTTTAATAATAGGAATGTATACCGTATAACTGAATGTAAATATTATTTCAGTAAGGTTATACAAAATGCTATTTTAAAATGGTAAAATTATCTGCATAAACAGTTTGATTTCCCTAGATTTATCGAATGAAACTTATGATAAATTTCGCTAAAGTATAATGGAATATTCGCGGCTATTCTGATATTCGGTCGCATTAATTCCGTACGGAATGAAAATGGAAATCAAAAAGATACTCCAAATGAAAAAGTTAAAACAAAAGTTAATTTATTCAATTTATCTTTTTTTATTTTTTTTTTCACTGCCACAAAGAATATAGTTCCGTCCGTACAATAACAAATAACATTACGCAAAATTTAATGAAAGTGACAAATTTCCTCTTAACATATTTTTTGTTTCAGTTTTGGCACGACTAGGTCCCGTTATGGCTTTTCAAAACAAAATGAAAGGGACATTCAGTTTATGTGAATAAAAATGGACGCATCCAAGATATACCTCTTTTGAGGATCGCTTGTGCGCGTTCACTTTTATTCATATTATGTGAAGGAAATAAGAATCTCGATATTTTTTTATTTAAAACGAAAATCAACACAAATCCCCTTCCCCGCGTATGAGGTAAAAGTGATGGAATATTTGAGTATATTCACATTTGATTCACAAAAGTGAGTGTTTCTCGAATATATGTTCTTCATTTTCACTGAATGTTCTATGAACGTTCACAAAAATGTTTGCTGGGAAAGAAAACAAAATTAAGCTGTTTATGAATGTATGTAGGTATGCTAAATAGAATTGCCAGGGTAGTTTTGTTAGAGAGTTATGATGCATTAGTACAAAAAGCTTTCCTGTGTTCTGTCACTAACAGACGCCTTCAACTTGTTGGACATATACTAAAAATCAAACGCACAACTCATGATCATTGCTACAAGACTGGCATAACTCAAAAATTGATGATTTTGAACAAGGTGCCTACCTACACATACAAACATATGACATTTTATTTATTTTTTTGTCATACATCATTCATCAATATCTCTTTTCAATTCCAAATAACAGCGCATTTTTTGTTGCACTACAGTCGATTTTTCATATATTTTTCACGAAATGTAAAATTAATGTGTTGGTGAACAGACGTGTTTAAGTTAGTGCTGCAGTAAATTAACCTTATTTGTGTCTTTTTAACATTTTAAAAACTATTAACCTCTACAAAGGACTTTGCTAAGCCATCCAAACCATTAAACATTTTAAAGTGCGAAAGGTGTGAACACAAACATTTCTTTTTTAAGTTATGAAACTTTTTCTTAATCTTCAAACAAAGAATATCAATCGACGTTTGAAATGCTAATGTTGCAAATTTTCGGGCTAACTTAACTTCTCTAGACCTCTTTCCAGTCAACGTTTCTATGCCTACTCATTTTTCCGAAACGAACTCTATACACTTATTGACTATCTTCTTGTTAATCAACTAAGTAAGGTAAACTTCTATAATCAGCTAGAGGCTCCTGGTTTTTCTAAGCATGATCTAATTGTGGCTTATTATGATCTCAATATATGTAAGTCAAGGCACGGAAGTACGAATTTTTCCCCACAACAACAGGTTATGAACGTCAACTGGGAAACAATTCACTGTCATCCATTGGTTGATGACCAAATCGATTTTTTACCAACCAAGTTAACCACTTGTTTAACTTTTGTGTTAAACAATTAACGCAGTAACTGTTCGTAATCATAGGTATGAGTGGTTTAATCGCAAGATTGAATCTTTCCTTTCTAAAAGAAATGCCGCCTTTAAAAGATGGAAATGTTTCATTCTACCGGCGCTACTTCGGGAAAACAATTTTTTTAGAAACCTTGTCAATAAGGAGATCAAGAAGGCAATATGCAATTTGTATGCCTCGAAATTTCGTAACACTTCATTGCAAAAACAATGGCGAAACCTTGAAACCCTTGGCATAACCAAAAACCAGGATAACTTAAGTGAAGCTAACGAGCTGAAGACCACGTTACATATACATCTGCAGAGTTAGTGAGATTGAGGTAATAAAGGCAGTGGGGGGAGTAAAATCTGAAACTATTGCACTGGACAACATGAATCCTAAATTCTTCAAAATTATTTTACCACTTATTATTCCGTATTTTACCTGGGTGTTTAATTTTATTCTAACCGCATCTTGCTACCCTAGGATCTGGAAAGCTTCCAAAATCATTTCAACCCCAAAAAACTCTAGCTCATTAGTTAATGAATATCGCCTGATTTTCATTCTGCATTTTGGTTCGAAAGTCTTTGAAAGAATTTTGAGTCAGCAGATTTCTTTCTTTTAACAAACATTTATCTTCGGTGCAAGCTGGCTTTAGACCAAAACATAGCCACACCACAGCTCTCTTTAATCTTGTAGATGACAAGAAATCGACAGGGAACACGCCTCATCGCTGGTGTTGCTCGATTTTTCTAAAGCTTTTGATTCAGTTTCACATAATATCTTGTTGAAGAAATTGAAAAATAATTTCCATTTTTAGGCAACTGTGGTGATTCTAATTCAAAAGTACCTGTCAGGAAGAACCCAAGCTGTGTGCATAGATTCCCAGCTCTCAGATTTCCTTCCAACGAATTCTGGGGTAACCCAGGGGTCAATCATTGGTCCTCTGCTGTTCTCGTTATTTATTAGTGATCTTTCTGAAAATCTACGCTGATGATGTGCAATTATACCTTAGTTATCCAATGGGTATGGTTGAGGATGCTACTTATCGCATTAATTTTGATTTGACGAGAGTTTTTCAGTGGGCCGAACAAAATCTGCAACTTAGCCCCAAATAAAGCCAAGCAATCGTCATAAGCAAAAATGCAATTGACACTTCTGAACGATATGCATAATTGCGAGAAAGTAAAACATAGCAAGCGTTGATAATATATTTGATGTTTTTGCAAACTTTAGCAAATTTAAACTTTAATTAGGCAAAAACGAATTTGAGTAAGTTTTAAATGAAAATGCATTATTATCTTTAGAACCTTTCTCAGGAACTTTTAGGTACTTAGAAAAATATGAGTTTCAAGTTAGCAAAGCAACTTGCACAAATCGAATTGAAGCGAACGTATGTAAAGCATCAAATTGGCCATACACGATATAGACAACGTGTGGGAATTTAATAGAACAGTCACACTGAATATCTTTGATGATCGAATGAAAAATATTTTCCAGGAGTGCTGTTCTTGCGCAGTTAACAAGTTGTCCAAGAGTATGTTATGGAAAAGTGCTTTTCAACTTTGTTGTTTGGATTGGACAGAAAGGTGTAGGTTCGCTCACAGAAATTGTTGAGTTTTGTAAGTCACTAGGCCTTGGTTCAATTAGAGCTGTCTGTCGTACTTCCAAATTTACTTTAATTTATATTCTTCTCCTTCAACAGTTCCGCCGTCATACTAGCCTAGCACTCCAAGGATTGCATTTTTCAGTTTACCAACCATTGAGCACAATTTCAGACGTATCTAGGTACTGTCAGATGAAGAGAATATTTTTCCAGGCTGTACTCCACTGCTGTGTATTTTTATTTTCGGGGGTCTCGGTCAGTGAAACCATCTAGAACTTGCTTAGAGCGGACACTACTTCCCAATAATTAATAAGGTTTTGAAACCGACGACCATATGAGGAACAACCCTATTTCATTTCAGAGTAGATGCTACCTCACGGTTTAGAATTCCACGGTATTTATCCGGCCAGTGGCGTCCAAGATAATCTTGTTTATAGTGTGTTATGCTACATTTCCACCTAACGCTAATCTGGGATTTAATAAGATTAACCTCAAATCTCCTTCAAATCTTTGAGATTTATCATACAAATTTATTTCGTAAATCTTGAAGATTAGAAATTAATCTTGGTAAATCTTCCTAGGACAAAAAGTTTTACAAATCGAACTAACCTATTCTTACATGGTGCTGAGCGATTCATTCGAGACTCGCATTCGGTTTTTCATTGTTTGACACGAATCAAACATTCCGTCTCATTCGCACTTCATAAGAAAAATTGAAACGCCATTTGCATTTTTGAAGATGCTGTCAAATTTAATCTTTTTTAAATCTTTTTGTGCGGTGGAAACACCAAAAAGATTAATTTAATCTACTCTGAGATAAACCTTTGGTGGAAACATAGCATTAGACATCTCACATAACACCATGGATGAGAAATTCTCTAACTGGCTCTATTTTGTCCTTCCATTTTGATATTAAAATCTCCCAAACCAATTCGGATGGGTTGGATATCTCCTTTATTTTGTTACCTCCACTGTATTTATATCATTTTAAGGGTTGTCAAAACCCCTAATGTATTAAAATAAAATATGCTAACCTATCAGAAATTAAATCCGAAATTTTGATTTAAGACTTTAAATTGAGTTTTTGTTATCATAATTTGATGTTTAATGGAATCCTATGTTATCCAACCTTTTTTTTTGTTTTGAACAACTTGTCGCGGTAAATTTTACCACAACAAGTTTCACCTACTCATTCCTTTACAATATTTTCTTTTTCTTGTTGAGGATCCAAAATGCTAGCAGAGTTCAGTGCGAACCTGATCCATCAGCCAGAGGCCTGCTCCTAAAACATCTAGGAAAAAACAACTTCAACAGGTACTCAAAGACTAATCGTGTGACAGGTGGCCCACGAAAATCACTGAAATACAAAGTGAGACAGAAGGTCCACTTTTTCTTAAGGCATGTGACAGATGGTCTTTGCCCAACGATATGTGCTATCAGGCAGTCCACACCAACGATGACATGCGAGAGGTGGTCCATTGTCCAACGAGAGGTGGGCCGGATGCGTTCACTGAGCTACTCCCCTATTGTGAATGATCCCTTTCACTAGGGATATTTAAATTGAGAGAGTGGAGTGGGTTCAACGACGGGGCAGGCTTCCAGCCAATAGGCGAAGTCCTTGCATTGAACTCGTGACCGAATACCGCAACTACTAAGTGGGTGTGAAAGGGAGGTCGACAATTGGAGTGTGTGAAATTGAGCGCAAAAGGCCGCCACTATGGCACTTTTTGGTGAGATTCTTTTTTAGAAAAGTTTAAAACAGGGGAAAATTAAACTTCCAAAAATTCGTATGTTCAAGTTATTGAAAATTTTGTGAGATTTTATTCAAAAGTGATTATAGGAATTTCCAGTGAGGAAAATTCGGAATAGTGTTTTGGTGAGGAGCTAAGTATTCTTGACGGAGCAACTTCAGAAAACTGGGCTAGGTGGGCCAGAGTACTCAGGACCAATTCGTTTTCATTTGGAAAAGTAGCTAAGTATTTTTGTGTTGTTTTTCTCAAATTCGTTGTTTTCTTCTTGCCAGATTGGGCAAAATATAATTCCGATAGGCCTTCGATTTTCTTACATTGTTTTCCCGAAAATACGGGACTTCGGAAAGCCCCATTTTTTTTTCTTTGTTCAGGAATCTATCCCAAGATCACCTTTCTTCGGTATTGCGTTTGTGACACCATAATTTTGATTTTTCAATTCCAAATCGTTGTTTGAAGATCTTTCAACATTGGCCCTTTGCCAATATTAAATTTTGTTGAAATCTTATTGTTGAAAAACTTTAGGGTTTTTAACCTTATATCTATAAAGTCTTCCCTAATAAAATATTCAAAATTCTTATTGGAAATTAAATCTTGTCTATTGATTTAATTTAGAAGAAGAATCATATTTGTTTCAGGTTTTGGTAAGTTTTCACAATCATAAAAACTTCCTGGTGACCATTTCTGACAGATTGTCATTTCATTTTCTCTTTCCTATAATTCTCGAAATTTACCCATCGCGACGCACACCGGTCTTTGTGCATTTTTATAAATTTCATTTTGCTATTGAATAATTGTTGGATACGAATATCCAGTCGTGGTTTTTAAGTTTCGTTGATTGAATAATAGTTTAATTAATTAATTTCGCGGTTAGAAAATTAAATTGCAACAAACTTAAAGTATCTTCTTAACCCAGAACGTGTTGCTAGGGTTTTCTTATTTCTTACTGAATAATAAAGCTTCGCAGTTTTTCCAAATTTTCTTCAACAATATAGGAGACTATCAAAATATTTTATAGTAGGTACCTGCTTTAATAGTAACCGCCTCAACCAACAACATCCTATCTTCAACCAATCCTATCTTCAACCAGCCTGGTAAGGAGCTTGCTGTCTCCAGTTTAGCTCATGTCAAAATTGGTTAATATACCTTTCCACTTCCGGGCGTCAGCTATGTACAATAGACTGCATATTAATAGAAGAATATCCTTTTCATAAAATTACAAATAAATGTGGCAACACTGATTATTCGCTGTTCGATGTACCGTGAGGTTGTTGGGGTAGTTTTCAGAGGGTGGCACTAAAGTAGTATTAATGTTTTTGTGCCTCACAAGTTTGAGGCATCTGGTCATGAAGTATTCCGTGTGAGTTGGCCTGTCAATTAAAGATTATCGTTTTCACAACAACGACAAATTAACATATGATAAACAATTAATAGCGGAAACTAAGAAGGCAAGTTTTCAATTAGGTACTTAATCTTCTACTCGATCTCATTTATGTTTCTACACAATATACCATTTATGTATCTATAAACAGAAACATAGGTAAGCATCAACAAAATATAGAATTGGAAGAAGAAGGAGCATCTCTTCCTCACATTTCTTTCATTCAGTTGTTTTTTTTCAGTATCTTATTAGATTTGTAAATGTAGGTAATTTTATAAGAGAAGCATTATCTTAGTCCTAGTAGTGAATGAAGGCAAGACATGAAAATTCAGCCGAATCAATTAGGTTGGTACAGAATAACGAAACTTGCTCGTTTTTATTGAATCACTTAAGGCATAAAATAGTTCTCATTCATATTTTTTATTGCGAAAGATATAACTAAAACTCTCATGATACATCTTCAAGTCATGTTTAAATTGGCAGAAGGTGCAAGACACAGAAGAAAAACGACAATTTCATTCATCCTTGATATACCTACCAACCTACCTACCTTTACCTAGATATTCCTGGGTTCTTTTATACAAAATAAAAATACCTGTGTATGTAGTAAAACACTTCTGTTGCATCTGATGTTTTCCTGAACTAACAGCACATGGAATTTTGAATGCTTTTATACGCGTTTTCCTTCTTTCACACACACACACAATCGTACACTACCAAAGTATACTTATACCATACCAACCAGCTGAAAAACTCAAAGGATATAAAGGGATAATTTCAATACATTTCCTTGAAAATAAATGGGGGAAACAGCTGGTAAAATGTTTCCGACACCTGTGCTCATCGCAGACATAGTTGTATGATATAATAGGATATTCCCAAACGTGTATGTTTGTGAGAGGAATTACAACAAAAAAAAAAGAAGAAAAAATTCCCTGTAACGGGCAGAGAACCAGAAGTCAACCGTAATAGTGAATATCTATTACCTCACCACGTTGTCCTTGTGCGGTGTTGGGTTTGTTTTCTTCTATGCTAAAACCGCCAGCAGCATAGTATGTAGTAGAATCAGCAGCTGAAAACCTATATAAACCCCAACTGCAGACCCAATATGTAGGTATAGTATTGTGGCTATCTATAGAGGTACCTACATGATTGTGACCAACAGAATATTATAAAGGACATGCGGCAGCTTACATTCAAACTAAAAGGAAGCTGCATTTATATAGGTATAAGAAAAACAAAATCGGAACCAAAAACCATAAAGAAAACTATAGCAACGGAAGAAGGTGATAAAGATGATGTGAGGCGGGAGTTTTTCGAAGGATTCGCACATCTTGTTCGTCCTTGCTCATCCTCATCATACACGTGTTGAGTTGAACTTTAAACTTTCTCTCTATCTTGGTCTCTTCCTTTTTGTGTGTAAAAGCCTAATTGCATTCTACTTTCGTTAACATTTTAAACCCTTCTGCTTCCAGTGGCATATTTTGCAACGAAACTATGTAAAGGGTGGATTTCATGGAAAAGATTTTTTTTTAATTTAAAATAACAATGCTGTGGAGAATTTTTTGTTTGACCGAAATAAAATCCTGTATCTGATCAATTATTCATCCAAAGTTAATTCACCAAATTAAGTAAGTTTTAACTTGGAGTTAAATCAGGATCTAAATATTGTCTGAAAATAATGTTTTAGGATTTTATCCCGATTTTCAAAATGTTTCCACAAATATGTACAGTTAAAGCCCTATTTACAGAAAGCTGCGTTAAGCGGACATATTTGCGGAAACTAACTTTTTCTCGAATTTCTCACACAAAACACTCCTTTAAACGGATGCGTACATTTTTTCTTGCTCATTTCAAATTGAAAAGCTGGCCATACACGACGGAGCCAAATGGCCCGGCACCGATCCAAAATCGGTCGTGTGTGGGGTAGATCGGCAGCCACACAGTGGGGCCAAACCTTTGATTTAGGGGAAAAGCCTGTAAGTGGTATCATTTCGTATGTATTTACACCCGCTAAATTAAATGGTATCATCTGTTTTATGATCAGAGTTAAGGGGAAGTTTTTGAATTTTCAAATTAATAAGATATTTTGTATCAGGTATATTTAGGGTGAAATTAAAAAGTAAGTAACGATTTCTTAAAGAAGAATTTTCAGATTCCGTCTAGAATTCTGTGGAAAAAAAAACACGTCTTTGTTGAACCGGTTGTATTCAATCAGAAATCATCTTATTTCTTAAATTAAATTTTTATTCACTGATCCCAAAACTGGTAGAATCTGGTGATGAAATTTTAGCAGGATATGCATTACTACCAGAAAAGAGCTGAAACAGACCCTAGGAAGGTGGAGCTTTTTTTGTATGGCTACTCAAGTCTGGAAGTAGACCCGAAGTCCAAGTTTTGGTTAGATTTATCTGTGTAATCGAAGAAATGGGGTAAATTATTTTCTCATCAGAAACCTTGAGGTATATATGTACTCAAAAAGTACATTAAAGGAAAAATTTTAAACAATAACCCATGAGATGGAGAAATTATGGAAAACATCAAGTTTAAGGGCTCAAAATTTCAATGGTCCGTTTTAACCCCTTAATTTGACTGAAAGATTATTTTTTACCATAAAATCATTATAACAGTCAAATTCCGCATGAAAAATACTCAAAGAAAAATGACATTACCATATTACACACTTTTATATATGAGGTTTTTTCCACCTCGGTCCCACTGTGATTTTCAGCCAATCTGAAATCCAACTGAGCCAAATGAATCGGATGGCTCGGCTGTGTATGGCCAGCTTTAGTTTTATTTTTTTAATATAAGCAAATCCACGGAAAATTTCCGTTAAATGGGCCTGAAGCTTTAATAACCGGATAGATCGATGGTACGTTAGAGGGGGATTTGCCGGGTAACAATGTATATTTTTCATTTCCCTACCATGTTCCGGCACTGTACATTTTTTGCGATCTTATTTTCGCAGCAATTTTATTTTGCGGTGTAAAGAGAAGCCGGTTGCACGTTGGCAAACTTTCTCTTAACCTGACAGTTCTCACCGGAAAAAAATTAAGAGACGATGATTGTCCGCTTATTGGAGCTTTCACTGCTATAGGTATGTTTTCCAATTAAAAAGTATCAACAGATTTTATTAATGAAATATTAAAAGCAATAAGAGGAGCGAAATATTTTATTTTTTCCTCTCAATAATTAATTTTTGTCAGTATTTTTTTATACAGCACTGTATAGATGTATCTACGTTCTATGTAAAAATATATAGGTATTTATTTTTGTTGAAATCCTTGGTCACATTCCACACATTTGCAGTACGTGTCGCAGATGTTGGCGCGTGTCCCATCGTTGGAATTCAATTAAAAAAGGCATGCAAACGAAAAAAAACAATATGTATGAGCATAACGAAAGTAGGAACTCCTTGACACAGGTGTAGTTGATTGCTGCATCCTTTTTCGCCAAAAAAGTCACACACTGTCATGCCCTTTCTCCCTCAGCACAATCATCATATTCTAATTTGTCGAAAAGTGAATACAAAAGGATAACGACTTTGCTCATGCCGCCTGCTTGTCTGCCATCATCAGTTAGAGGTACACAGTATAGTTATTGTTGTATAGTCCAACGCATCCGTTGCCCATTTCCATTTGCTTCCATTATATGACTGACTAATTTGACAATCACGTAATAAGGATAATTCCGGACGTGTATGTATGTATATGTTTGTCAACGTCAATATATGAATATCCGGACATACATATAACAACAGTGTTGTCAAGGTATAGGTACCCACAATTTCCTAAAAGAAATATGGGGCTACCAATTCGACTGCCTCTCTCAATCTCTCTTTAAGGTTTAAGGCTTTTGATGACAAAAAATACCAAACAAACCCATTTTTAAATAAAAAGTAGGTATACTTTTCATCTTTTGTGAACACATCCTTGTTTTTTTTTTAATAAATCACAAAATTTATAAACTTTTAGAAACTTGAGTGTACCTACCTACGCAAAAACAAAATACCTATACAAATTTGTTTAATGTGGGAATTTCAGATGGCAATCCCATATGATGTGTGAGAAATTTCCATAAGGGAAGAAATCCGCAGTTTATTTCCTGCCAAACCCAACCCTGGTCTTATCGCAATTTTACCATAATAATTATTGACTGTGTGTTAGATAATTGCGAGGAGGGTTGAAAAAAGGACTTTCAACAAAAGTAAATGTGTGTGCTTGGGTAAACAAAGATAAGCGATTTTTACTAGGAGGGTCGATGAGGGGTGGTATGTTTATTCTTATGGGTTTTTAACTATAGCTGATGGGTACAATCTATAGGTAAAAAACAACTCATCAGTTTAGAAGTTTAAAGCTTTTTAAAACAGAGTATGTATTTATAATTACGGTATAGTTTACTTAGAAGCAATAAAATTGACCATGAGCTACATATGTACATTATGTATGTATATGACGATTTTTACGATCACAGTAGGTCATAAATTGTGATAGAAATATGTACTATAAGACCTATTACAACCACCCAGTATCGAAGAGGTAGACTTATAAGCTACAGCTTAGAAATAAAGAAGCTCAAGAACAACAAGGCCGGATCTGATGCTTTACCACAGTGGAGCTCTTCAAACACGGAGTGGATGTTTTGAAAGGGTGCATGCTTCAATTCATCAATCAAGTTTGATTGGAAGGAAGTATGAGCATGCCCGATGACTGGTATAACAGCTCCATGTGTTCCATGTACGAGAAAGGCGATCCTATGTATGTCCTGCAAGAACTATTCAGGCACATCGCTGATAAACAATGCATACAAGATCCAATTCAACTTACTGTGTGAGCGTTTTAAGCCATTCTGCAACACTAGGCGTTTTTCTTTTTTAATTCAGAAAAGAGCTCTGAACAGAGTCCGCGTATTTCCTGAACATCATCTGAACAAGTTTGTTCTGAGCACTCTGAACTATTTTTGAAACACACCTGGACACTAGCTGTCAAATGCCATGTGTTCAGCATTTAACTCTGTCTGCTCAGTTATTTTATTCTGAGCTCATAGAGCACGCTCTGAACAAACTCAGAACACGCTGAGAACGAAAAAAGAAAAAGCTCTGAACGCTCAGAATTAAAAAAGAAACACAACTTTTTGTTTGACAGTTCAAGCCCTGCTCTGAATTAAAAAAGAAAAACCCCTACTATAATCGGCAAGTATCAGTGTGGCTTTCGACCAAGCATATCGATCGTAGTCGTAGACCAAACTTTCACTTTCAGACAATTCCTTGAAAAGACCAACGAATTTCAAGTCGAGAATCACCATCTATTTATCAACTTAAAAGCCGCATTCATCGTCAGGAGCTCTATATGGTTATGGCTGAACTTGGGATCCCGGGAAAATGAATCCAGTTGTGCAACTAGTGAAAAACTCTTCCGAACTATTCCTAACATGCAAAGTGTTTTGGCAAGGTGATTTCTTCGATCTGGAGCAAATTGTCCGCAGGACAGGCGTTAAGACTGAAGGAACTATTTTCAACAGATCTGTCCACCTTCTATGGTATGCCTATGATATCCACATCATCGGTCTTCAAGTAAAAAGATCCAAAGACCAACTACATGCTATCCATAAACAATGAAAGATCTGTCAACCGGCTAAGAAAAAACTTCACTGTTGAACAACTTTGAAGTTCAAAGTAATTAGGAGTTCATCTACCTTGGAGTAAACATTAATCACTAAACATATCCCGTTGCTAAATACTTTGGTTTGTGGCAACAGATGAGGACAAAACTCCTCACATGAAAGACGAAGTGTATACGCTCTATAATATCCTTATTATTGCCAGTTCTGCTTTATGGAGCCGAGTGTTGGGAAAACTGCTATTGTGCTCCTTCGAAAGAAAAATTTTTCGTCGGATATTTTGTCCTGTGTGCGAGGAGGGTGAATGGAGGAGAAGATACAACTGCGAACTCTATCAACTGTATCAAGATGTGGATATAGTATAGAACACGTCAACTAGATTGGTGCTCCAGTCAAAAAAGTCTTTGAATCCCCAGCCCCAGGTTCGAGAGATCGAAGTAGACCAAGCCTCTGGCTTAAAAGTCAAGCCATCGCGAATGCCAGAAAGCTTGATCTAGATGACTGGAAGCAGCGTATCGGGATCACAGATGATGGAGGACTGCTTTGTCTCAGACTGCGACCCTTCATGGATTGGGAGATATAAGATATAGTTAGTACTCAGGTCCCACAATTCTGGCTGTCTGTCTGTATACCTGTCTATTAGTCCGGCCAGGAAACCGAAGCCCATGCGTTTTTGGCGGGAAGCTTTTCCTTATTTTTGTAATTTATTTTTGACATGATTTAGTATGAAATTTAGCCTGGGGTCATTTTGTAATCCTGTCGCTTAGACGCCATTTTTAAAAATGGCGCCCAATCTGTTCTCTAGTCAGGAAACCTTGGGAATCATTGTTTAAATCCTCTCGCTTTCAAAAGTGGCGCCCAATATGTGGAAACGGTAAAATAAAAAAAAATTGTAAATTACTTGTAAAATGTACATGGTTAAAAAAAGATTGATGTAAGATAGGTGTTGAGTTGAGGCACCTTCAAAACAAATTTTGAAAATTTGTGCACAATTATTTTTAAATTAATCCAATTTTCAGCAAACATTTCGGAACTAAATTACATCTTTGGGCTTATTCATAGAAAACGGTCACCGCCAAAGGTAGGTAGGAAACTACATTATGCCAAGCTAGGCAGGTAGCAGAATGGCACCGAAGCACAAACGAACCAACTGTGTGATCCTAAGGTCATTGAGCACCACATAACCCTGCAGATACCCGAATTCCGATGGCTCACGATCTCGGAAAGTTCGTTTAGGTCGTCAAGAAAAGCGAAACCAAATGATTGTGCTCTCATTCTGGCCAGAGCAGGACATTTACAAAGAAAATGAAGGACTGTTTCCTTTTCTTGATGGTCCCCAGCCCCACTGCTACGTGTATATGGTACGGAATACCCATAGTTTAGCCGCATGTTCTCCTACTCGCCAGTACAAGTTGCAACGACCCTTGCCTAGGTTTACAAATCAGATCAATTGTTCGGGATTTATTAAAGGCGGGCCAGATTTGTCTGGATATTTTGCAGTTGGTTAAACTGTTCCACCTACAATTGGATTCACTTAGGAAAATTGAGAATATATTGCTTTTCACACCTCTAAGGGGAATATTGACTCTTTCCGAAAGAGAGCTATGAAGGGCTCATCCTTGCCTGGCAAGCTCATCTGTCCATTCATTTCCCTCAATACCACTGTGACCAGAACCCAGACCAGAGTGACCTTGAGGTCAAAATAGGCTTGCGAGCTCATCACGGCTTTGTTGGACCAAATTAAGAGGATGATGTAGTCGAAACAATTGCTTTAATAGCTGCCTGACTGTCTGTTAGGGTAGCTGTATTACGATTTTGGTTTGGGTCTAGTTTAAGTATCTTCCATGCCTCCCTAATTGTAAGTAATTTCGCTTGGAATACACTTGAAAATTGGGTAACCGAAAGGATCAAGAGATGTTTAGAGTCTCAGAGAAGATTCCTGAACCAACACCGCACTTTATCTTTGAACGATCAGTATAAATAATTGTGTTGAAATCTCTCATCGCGGCGCGGCGTCATCATCCCAGTCACAGTTGCAAAAAGGCTTACTATTGTACTGAATCTGGTACTATTGAACTTTCCCGAGTACGCAAGTACCACTTTCCAATTTTCAGTACTATTTGTACTATTTTTAATTTTTGAAAAGGTCAACTTTCATAAATCACTAAAATCAACCCAATATGTTCAGTCAGACTTCACCACATCTTCACGTAAAGAAGCTTTTAATGAAAGACCCATATTGTCAATAAACTTACTAGAAAGCCACCCTCCCGTCGAGGAAATCTATTGCGGGACCAAAAGTGAATTTTTTTACACTTCTAAAAATTTAACTGAAAGCGATATTTATAGCTTTAAAAGTTATGCACGGATGTTCTATATAGCTTTCCTCGAAGATGTGAAAAAAAGATTTAATTTTGAAGACATTTTTTTGAACTCTTTGCAACATTTTTCACAAACTTCAATATTAGATGGCCAAGTAAATTCAATAGATTTATTCCTGGCGAACAAAAAAACATAGTTTTTGGATCGACCACAGAGTCTCGCCAGATACGAAATTCAAAAATGATTCCCAAAAAAAACTGCATTTTAAGTACATTCATAGGTAAAGTATACCAAAAGACTAGTTTCCAAAAATAAATAAGTCTCGGGAGGTCTGGGAAGAATCATCATCTTTTCCATTCAATGTTTCCCCCGTCACTCTCGACAACGTGTGTTTATAGATTCACATATGTACCGTACATATGCGGATAGCATGTTCCTTGCTCTCCGACAGTCTTATTGCTTGAGATGATTGCCAGCTGCAGCAGCTGAGTTTTCCATTGCAAAGCATGTCAGTTGAGAGAGTTTGTGGCGCGGATGTTTCGCAGATGGCAATCGAAAAATGTTAAGGGGAAAATCCATTCCAACAGGGCAATACATTCGAAACAAAACAGAGGCCAACAAAAAAAAAAAAAAAAAACATTACAAAAGCGTATTCGAATATTTGAAAACATTAAACAGATTGTGCGAGGAACTGCTGTTAACTTCAGTTTTTTTTTTTTAATTTCTTCTTGTGAGTATATTAAAGTGAATATTTTATTGAATGAAATGTTTAGCGTTTCAATGGGTATTTATACAGAAAATTCCAATATTCCGGAAGGTAATGGAAATAACATTAAAAGGGGTCACACACAGATATATGGAATTAAATGATTGTAGACAATAACCATTCAAGATGTTATGGTCTTTTGTTAGATGAATGACTTCTGTTTAAACACCTTTCTGGGTTATGAGATACAAAACAAAAATTATTGTTGTCGATAATTTATTGAGTAGAAATTTAAACATCTTTTGGTATAAAAAGTATATTTTTCAAGACGTGTGCACTGTACAAATATATGCAAAAGCTCAAATGTTTTTTCAGTAATTTTGAATCATCTAAAAAAGTAGGTATATACCTACTTTTGAAATTCTTGAATTTTACCCTTTTAAAATAAAAACAAATACCCAAAACAACAATATTTATTTTTATTTTTAACGGGGTAAATATTGTTTAAAAAAATTGAATTTTGTTTATAGGTACTCCTTATGGTATATTACATATCAACTCAATAAAGGTACGGTATATACATAGTAAACCGTACACAAGGCCAGAAATGGTGTCTCAACAGACTCAACGAAAAGCTAATGGTACGTTTTCGTGATAGAAAAGGGAAGTCAGCCGCCCTCCAAACAACAGAGACTGCAGAAGCCACTACCGGAGCAACGATGCAGCTCATACGTCAAGCATGTGACACAGCAATGCCACGAAAGCCCAATAATAGAGGCCAGAACCAGGTTTACCAGTGGACAGACGAAATAGCTGCACTGCGCAGAAGTTGCCTTCAACTCAGATGAAGAGTAACTAGAGGAAGGAGAAGAAGTGCTGAACCATCAGAGGAAGTTGAAAAACAAAAGAGCAGAGCTGAAAAGAGCAATCAAACTCAGCAAGAAACAAAAATAGGAAGAACTACCCCTGGGTACTAAGGTATAAACTGGCAATGCGAAAGCAGAAGCAGCAAACCCAGCTATCAATGCAGAAATGATGGAACGGATCCACCGGACATCGCTTTAGCCTATGAGCTAGAAATACGACCTTTCAACGCGGAAGAACTTGAAAAAGCTTTGAATTTATTTCAAAAAAAGAAAGCTTCTGGGCCCTACGGAGTACCATCAGCAGTAATCTTAAAACTAACAGCCCAAACGTCCCCCCAAACACTGCTGAAATGTTTAATCATTGCTTGGAAGAAGGAGCTTTCCCCAAGAGCTGGAAGATGCAGCGATTAGTGGTGATCAGCAAAGGAAAGGGTGACCCAAACACCCCTTTAGCAAATAGACCCTTATGCATGCTAGATACGACTGGAAAATTATTAGAGAGAATGATAAAACTGCGACTCCATAGTTGGTTTCTATGGAGGAAGTGATAAATGCCACCCATTTAGTAAACCAAGGAAACCACTACTCGAGGAAGATAGTTCTTCTAGCAACTCTAGATGTTAGAAATGCTTTCAATTCTACAAGATGGAGTGACATGCTACACGAACTTGAAAACACTTTCAGAATCCCAGCTTACCTCCCACGAATCATCAGGGACTACCTCAAAGACTGACAGTTAATCTACGATACCCACAGATAGCCAGAAAAAGAAGAACATCAACTCCGTAGCAGCTCAAGGATCGATCCTAGGACCTGACCTCTGGAACATCTCATACAATGGTATACTCTGTATGGACATCCCAGAAGACTGCTTTCTTGTTGACGACATCGCGGCTGTGATCAGAGGAGAGGACTCAGAAAAGGCATAGTGGAAGCTTAACCAGATCATGCGTCGAGTACACCTGTGGATGAGTGAACATGGCCTGAACCTAGCAACGGAAAAAAACAAACAGTTCTGCTAACCAGAAAAAGAATCCCTATTCATATAGACTTCCAGGTTGGACCTGAATTAATTAAAAGCAGTGAAGCCATCAAATGTCTGGGAATAACTCTCAACTCTAAACTTTCTTACTGGCAACATACAAGAAAGCTGCGGATCGGGCATCAAATCTGGGCCGATGCACTGCGACAAGATAAGTATCGCAAGCAGATGGCAGCGGTACAGAGACGCGGAGCCTTACGGGTTGCCAGCCCCTACCGCACGGCCGGCCGCAGCCTGGTAGTTACAGGAGTAACACCAATTGCCCTGCTGGCAGCAGAACGAAAGTACGTGCCCGAAAAGAGAATGGAAATCGGGACTAATGCGTTAATCGTGGAAGCAAATGCAATTACACAACAGAAGTGGCAGGAACGATGGGAGTCTGAAAGCAGAGGGCGCTGGACTGCGAGGCTCATCGGAGACGTAGCTGAATGGGGAAATCGGAAACACGGCGAAGTAGACTTCTACGTCACCCATTTCTCACTGGGCACGGGTACTTTAACGCCTTCTTGTTTAAGATAGGCAAAGTAAGAAGCCCTTCCTGTCAGTATGGAGACTCGAACTCAGATGATGTCTACCAGACTCTCTATGAGTGCAGCAGATGAGAAACTCTCCGCTAGGACCTACACAGAAACATCGGCGAATTAAGTCAAGAGAACATCATCCCGATGAAGCTTGAAAACGAAGAGCAATGGCAGCAAATAAAAGCGTACATGACCCAGACACTGAGAACTAAAAAAAAGAGAAGAACAAGTTCGGGAAGACCCAGAACCCGCTACTTAAACAGGACCCCCCCCCCTCCCCTTGAAGTAATATGAAAGTGATCCCGAGGGGACGATCATCGTGACACTTTTGTGGATCTAGCTGGTTTGCCAAGGTTGAAATCCCTTAGAGAGTCCGGCACACGGGAAGGTATGGATACCTTCTTATGGTGCGTAACGCATTCCCCAAAAGTTAAAAAAAATAATAAAAAGTACATACATACATATGTATATGTACTAAGTTTAAAGATTTTTTCATCGACTTCACACTTTTTCGAAATTTTTAGCAAAAGACAGAAATCTCCATGGGTTTTTGTAGCTCAAATAATGTTGGAGATCAAAATAATAAAAGAAAATCTCAATTTCGTATGCCTTAGGTATGCTGTTTTTGAAACTTCTACAATTTTCAGCAAAATCGTTCAAGGCCTACTCAATCACATGAATTCAAATTGAATTTTACAGTAAAAAAAATTCCACCAGTAGTTGGTTTTTAATAAAATGCCACTTTAAACAAGAGTGACATAAAAATCTAACTCGCCCTTAGAAGTTTTCTCAGAAAATTAATAAAGAAGTAACAGAGGTTATCAGAGCAAATTCAATTTCTTTTGTGTTGCTGTCTAAATGCCAATACTGGAATAAATAGAATGATGGCATAACATTTTTGAAAGATACTAGGTATCTTCCTTACGCAAGAATAGGAAACCCACGTTTGTTTTTCTTATTGTTGGCAAAATTATAAAAGAATACAAAAAAACAAGGTAAACATTTTAATTACGTCCCCAGAAGCCTCAATTTTGTTTATATAAAAATGTACATATATTTCCTGTTCTAGATTCACAGAATACAAAAAAAAACAAAAAAAAAAACAGCCACCTGTGCGCGTGTGTTACGACCAAACAACTCAATTCCAATTCCAAAGAATTTATAGACTTCGAACATTGAACGAATTCGAAATACCTATAATATTCCCAGCACCAGCCCTCTATATTTCTGACTCTGGTTCGGGCTATATAGGTTAGGTAGATATATTATGGAGTTATATAAATGTATACGAAATGAAAAATAGATCCCATCCTCCCTTTGTCGGCTTTATCTGCAAGTGTCAGCTGACATTTGAACCATGGATAGTATGGGAGTGAACCATAGTATCGAAGAGAAGGCATGGGTTGAGTTGAGAGAGATTGCTGAAGGCACAATTGTGTGTTTTGCCAATGCCAAACACACAACACACAAAATATTTTCCCTTAACAGTATTTTGCAATTTTTTTTTTTTTCTTCTTATACAGTTTTTGTTTTGTTCCGAAAACAGCCCCATCAACCGACCCACTCTACCCCCAATGAGCCAAGTCTCGAATTCTTTGAAAACTACCCCAGAACACGGGGCAACTGCTCCTCTTTTGGAGCAGATGTGCGCGCTATGCTGTTAAGCATGGAGCAATTCTACGACGATGATGGTGGTGAAAAATCCATCGCCGAGTGTTCATGACATTTCTCTTATTACCTTTTTGCCAAAGTGGAAGTTTTTCACGAGATTAGTACCCGCAAGGGGCAACGGCAAAATTACTTCTGCTGTGTGTGTCCAACTCCTCCAGTCAGCCAGCCAGCCAACATCTCCTTAAAATCATCATCATCAACCCCCATTCTTTGCATTGATGGAGTGGAGTGGTGTTTTGGAACACACACAAATGTTTGTCAATCCGGGGGCGAAATGATTTTTGATTCTATTTTGGATTTTTTGTTTCTGCGTTTGAGCTCCAGCTTGCAAATCCATGGCAGGTGTTTGATGTTAGCTGCCTCTTCGAAACAATCCAGCAACACTTGTTACCACTAAGTGAGTTATACATCTCAATAGGCCTTCCGAAAACGGACGGCCGGCGGGCGGTGATGGAAAGAAAAGCAACCCACCCACTCTCACTTAGAGGAGGCAAATTGTCTAATATCGCTTTGCCAAATGTTACCGAGGTAAGGAGCCAGCAGCAGCGGCAGTGCTATGACGTACAACGCAGAGCACATTCAACATCAGGCATCCATCAAAAACACAAGGCGCTTCTCGTCGTAGTTGGCAGCATGGTGGTGGTCGTCGTTGTAGTCGTCGAAAGCCAACACAGCAGAGCACAGAGATTTGACTGTAATCTCCACTGCTGCAGTGATTCTGAAAGTTCCTCCATATTGGGCCGCAGTCGTAGAGATGGAGGATAGAGGCCAGCCGCACCAGATGAAGCGCAGATGCTTGAAAATGTCTGGAGCAGATTCTTTTTAAGTGTGCACACGTTTTTGTTGGGCTGCTCATTGCTGATGCCGCTGCTGCCTGCCAGTTCTGCTACAGATAGACGACCAACGACGGTAGCGCTGGCTGCCTCAAGGGGTGGTGGATGAAATGTGGAAAAAATTATAATAATATACTCTGGCTTTGGCCAGTTTAGTGGGTGAGAGGGCTCTGCTGTTGGTGGCAGGCATATGGCGTTGGGTATAGTATTTTCCGGGGAATTATAGCTTTTTTTAGTCTTTGGCTTCTTTTACTCTATGCTCGAGACAGCTGCTTTTAATGTCGATGCTGGACGAAGAACTCTCTTTTGAATTGGATTTGAGGAGTAACACATGGATTGAGTTAGAGGCATTGGCCATCAAGTCTGTATGTAGATGGAGAACATTGTTTTGAGAAAACAAAACGCCAAATGATTTGCCAATATATATGTACCTTAGTATATGTATGATGATTTCCATACGCTACTCATGTACTGGTAACGCCGAGTATAGGGAAGACAAGCAAAAGAATACAATCATTCGAAAATCAGTAGAAATATACAGTAGTCTTTCTTACTCTTTTAAATAAGCCAAAAAGTCATATTTTTGAACCAAGACACTTCTCAATATACCAAGTTTATATTTTTAAGCATTAACGCATTTTTTTAAAATGAAAATAAAAATGTGGAAAGAACTAAAGAAACAAATTATGGTCCACACTTCTACACGTGCTCAGAAGTGGAAATATTTCGCTGCTTTTCTATTGCAAACATTGGAGTTCTTTCTTACTATGTCCCATACGTTTTTGGTCATTAACTGTCCCTTTGTAGAGATACCTCTTACCATTTTATTTACTAATGTCAGAATGACTCGAATGAGATTTTTGCATAATTTGTATCCAATTTTCTTACTATTAGATATGACTTCATACAGTAAATGGTTTTTAGTCAGTCAGCGTTTTCGTCATAAAATTAACAATAGCAACTGATATATAATTTTTCTCCATTATACTTGCACCGTGTAAATAATGTACTGACATCATTTTGCAATCACTTGTCTGATCATTTTCCTTATTCCTATTTTCAGGCACATTACCTGATTATTCAGAGCACCATTTTATGACTTCGTAAAAACTTATGGCATTTTGAATTGTTATGGCTAGATTTAAGGCAAAAAAGTTGACAAATTTTACAATAATTGACAGTGGTGTTATGTAAATTCAGCGTAGGACTGATCAGTCATACCGTTTTTGATTCGTAAGATAAGAAAAAGTGTGAAAATATTTGATTTGTTTCGCCTATTTAGTGTGCCTTGGCTCATTAAACGCAATGAATTACTTGTTTCATAAGTCAGAAAAAAACGTTTTGTTTGATTCGGTGTGTTTTCAGCCTTCAACTTCCTGTCTTCTTTAAAAAAAAAAATTAAACGAGAGTAAAAAAGATGTAATTTTAGCGACTTCCTGAATCCAACACATTTCGCTACTGTGCTTGGTTTTGGGGTAAACCACAAGAAAATACAAACAAATTTTTGTTAGTGTTTTTTTTTTATTGGAATAATTCTTTTGAGTATTAGTCCAGTCAACGAAGGAAAAATAAATGCAATAAATCATGCTCTCTGGGTTATTATTTAATGTGGTAGGGGTGACCCCCAGGTATAACACACTAAAAGTCCCCAGCCCAGGGCCGCGAGCTATAGCCAGGAGGGGTGGGGGAGGGTTAAAGGTCCCCTTTTGTAGTTTTTCGGGAATATTTTGAAAACTAAGCGTTTGAGCGGAAAAAAGTACACTACAAAAAGAAAGAATAATAAATTTCTTAATCATATTTTTGGTAAGAGCAAGGTTAAGAAAGATATGGGGAGTAGAAAATTCAAAAAATTGAAAAACAATGTTATCGTCTTACAACATCAATGGTTTTTGATCAACTAATCCAGAAATAACAGGAAAAGTACGTATATATTGATTCATGGTTATTTTAGTGACGTCATGAGAGCAAGTTCAATTGTACAGATTGTGGTTGTGTTTAAAATGTCCTTGTTTATTTTTTTGATAACGTGTTTATTTTTATATGAGAAACACTCTTTCGTCAAAGGTAAGAAGTACACAGAATATTTCAAAGTTACAGGCCAATACTTTATAAAATCATTTTTGGACATATCCTAAGAAATAAATTCTTTAGAAGGGGAGGTGTATTTCTCTCTCCTTTCTATAAGGGGGGACAGATTCCCTAAACATTGATTGAAAATATAAAAATAGCTATTTAAAAACAACGGAAATTATTACAATATTATGCTACATCTTTTTTAAAAGCTTAAAACAGATTCTTTTATTATATAGTCAAATCAAGTCAACAATTTTTGAAAAACTCAATTGAAAACTCAAAATTAATAAAAAATTGAAAAATGTTTTTAAATAAAAGATATTATTTTGAATAACTTAAAAACACATATTTTATTTATTTATTTACTTAAATGCATTTCGGAAGCAATGCTTCCATCGTCAGTAAGTTTTTTATAAATAATATCTTTTATTTATTTCATGAAAAAACACGTTGAAAATCTCCAATATCAAATCAAATGTTTTTACATGATTTTTCATTTTTTATTTTACACTATAAAGTAATAAATTGTCTTTTATCATTCAATCTTGCTGTTAGCCTTGAGTGGAATGCTGAAAACCAGACGGTTGTAGAAAAACTTCGTAACAATTACTCAACAAAAATTATTTAAAAGAAAGGAGTTTTCATTATTTTCAATTTTCTCAAAAACTAGAAACCCTACAACCGTCTGGTTTTCAGCATTCGACTCAAGGCAAACAGCAATATTGAATGATAATGTTTAGGGAATTTATAACCCCTTATAGAAAGAAGGGGGAAATACACCTCCCCTTCTAAAGAATTTATTTCTAAGGATAAGTCCAAAAATGCTTTCATAAAGTATTGGCTTGTAACTTGGAAATATTCTGTGAAATGACCATGAATCAATATATACGTACTTTTCCGGTTATTTCTGGGTTAATTGATCAAAAACCATTGATGTTGTAAGACGATAACATTGTTTTTCAATTTTTTGAATTTTCTACTCCCCATATATTTCTTCACCTTGCTCCTACCAAAAATATGATTAAGATCTTTTTTGTAGGAAATTTATTATACTTTCATTTTTTAGTATACACTTTTCCGTTCAAGCGCTTAGTTTTCAAAATATTCCCAAAAAATTACAAAAGGGGACCTTTAACCCCCCTCCTGGCTATAGCTCGCAGCCCTGGGCTCTGGACTTTTAGTGTGTTATACCTGGGGGTCACCCCTACCACATTAAATAATAACCCAGAGAGCATGATTTTTTGCATTTATTTTATAATTTTGTGTCTTCGTTGGCTAGACTATATGTTTTTCTGTTTTGGTTAAATTATTTTAAGTGCTGTTCCACTGTTGGCCAGTTGTTTGGAATCAAAGCCAGATTGTTTCTTTTCACGTTTTCTTCAATTTTGGAAAATTCAGTGAGAGTCTGATGGAATGTGCGGGGTGGAAAAATGGTAATGGATGCGAAAGCTCAAACAAAATTTTTGGATTGTTTTTATTGAGTTCATATGAGAGTGAATCAACTTGTTTCGGTACTCATTAGGAAAAGAAATAAGAAATGAGTTTTATTTATGTTTAATGCAATATGTGTTGTTAAATTTAAATGTCAAGGAAAACTTTCCGTTTCCTCATAAACTTCAAAAAATGGAGATGCTGGTACGATGCAATTTGTTATTTCAAAATATGCCAACTAGAAGAAACAGAAGACCTCGAAAGAAGGTATATATTCAATTTTCACAAAAAAGTAGAAGACCTCGTTGCGTAATGGAATTTTTTTTTTTTGTCAAAAACTGCGTACTGAAACATTTTTTTTTTTAATAAAATAAAAGAAGGGATTTCTAGCTTTAATAAAAAGTACAATACGTCCTCAATTCGCATCAAGGCTAAGTTCGCATGTCCCCACAGAGGAGAAAGATGACAACACCAAGGACGAGTTCTACGAGCTCCTGGACAAGATATATGAGCAATACCCTAGCTATGACACTAAAATTGTCTTGGGTGATTTTAATGCCAAGCTAGGAAGAGAAGACATCTTTGGTGGCACAATCGGAAGATACAGGTTACACAACACCACTTATCCGATAACTGACTCAGGTTAATCGACTTTGCTGCGGGGCGAAATGTTGTCATAGCTAGAACGCAGTTCCCACATCTCGATATACATAAGGGGACATGGGACAATTCCTGGTCAATCAAGCGCCAACCAGATTGACCACATTGCGATCGACGCAAGGCACTCCTCCAGCATCAAGGATGTCCGAACGTTCCGAGGAGCCAACGTTGACTCGGACCACTACCTCGTTGTAGCAAAAGTAATGCTACGGATATCCAGACAAAAGCCAAAACAGGGAAATGCTGTGAAAAAGTTGGACTTCGGACGGCTACAGTCGCAAGAAATCGCCAGATCCTTTTCCGATCGAGTCTCTCACACCCTCTTAAATAGTCCTATGCCACCAACTGCCAGTGTCGAGAACCAGTGGAATAATTGCCAGGAAGCCATCAGAGATGCCGCCTCTGCCGAACCTCGCAAGATCACCACAGCCAAACCCCTGGTTCGACAAAAAATGCCGGCAAGTACATGCAGCCAAACAACAGGCATATAGAGCGGCGCTCAGGCGCGGATACAGGGGGGGGGCAATGGGTGCAATTGCCCCCCCCTGGGCAAGAACGAAAGACGCATAAAATATTAATTTAATAAAATGTACTCAAGGAAAGGTGATTTCGTTATACTTTTATAAAAAAAATCTTGGCAGCGTTGAGCAATGAGTAGTTGTGCGTTGTCCGCTGGCTGACCAGGTTCAGCTAACAAAAGTTCCGCTATGCACAAATAGCCTTCAAATCGACTGAGTGGAAAGCTTATAACTTCGGTTTTAGATGCCCCATCTTCAACGTTACATTACTGTATAACATTTTATGAGAATAGTCAATTTATTTCATACGAGAGAGCAGATTGAATCCCAAATCGATTTGATTTTCACTTTTCAAAATGCTGTGAAGGAAGAGGGTTGGGGTCAGAATCCCGAAAACCGAAATCCCGAAAACCCAAAATCCCGAAAATCCAAAATCCCGAAAACCCAAAATCCCGAAAATCCACAATCCCGAAAACCCAGAATCCCGAAAACCCAAAATCCCGAAAACCCAGAATCCCGAAAACCCAGAATCCCGAAAACCCAAATTCCCGAAAACCCAAAATCCCGAAAACCCAGAATCCCGAAATCCCGAAATTGAAATCCCGAAAAATTATATAAAATGAAAAATTTGCGCAAATTTTTCATTTTATATAATTTTTCGGAATTTCAATTTCAGGAAAAGTATTTCTAGATTTTTGATGTACATAATTTCTGTTCTATCTTACCTGTATGGGAAAGGCAAAAACTGTGTTAAATTTTCATCTGAAAAATAATTAGCTTTGAAGAACTAAGTAAAACATAACGAGATAAAGAAGAAAACGAAAATAAATCCGAACTTTAAAGACGTTTCCGAAATGTGTTCATAGATTTTCCACATATGTACCTATAAATGTATGTACACTACGTGAATATTCTTTTATATGTTTTATTTTGAATGAAGATGGCAAGCACTTACTTCGAAATTAAAAACTTCTTTACTTTGTTTGTTTAATAAAACCATTTTAATGATATGATCAATTTAAACCAATCTTTTATAAAAAAACTTAGTGTACGAAAGTTTTAGGAATGTGCCTAAGTCAGAAAACAAGCAAAACACGATAAAAGTTAAAAAGCATATACAAAACAAAATACAAAACAACATGCTGAAGCTCGGAAGAGGGTTTAAAGACGATTTAAATATCGGAACTCAGTTAAAATTCAGATTTGTGAGACATAACTGTTTTTAATTTGTTAAAACTATTTGATTAAGATTCAATAAGGCCAGATCCACACTATTTTGCCGATATCGATACGCTATCGCTACAATAAAATATTTTTACATAAGAAAAACTGAAAGGAGCGAAAGCGTATCAGGTATCGATGAAGTAAATGTGTAGGTACTCATTGTGTCCTGTTTTAAAATACTTTATCATGTATCGCTATCGATATCAGAACTTTAAAGTGAATTTGGCCTTAAACTTTGTCAATAAAGTCACAGTAATGGCTGTAACCTTTTTTTCAAGTATAGTTTCGGGATTTTGGCCTTTCTGGATTTTGGGTTTTCGGGATTTTAGGTTTTCGGGATTTTGGGTTTTCAGGATTCTGGGTTTTCGGGATTCTGGGTTTTCGGTATTCTGGGTTTTCGGGATTCTGGGTTTTCGGGATTTTGGGTTTTCGGGATTCTGGGTTTTCGGGATTTTGGATCTTCGGGATTTTGGGTTTTCTGGATTCCGAATTTCGGGATTGTGTCCGTCTCCCGAAGGAAGAATTTCACAATAATGTTTCAAAAAGTTATTGCTCCACCTCCAACCCTCCTCTACTAATTTATTAGTGGTTTCTTATAGTGAAATGTTACGGGAGAGGCGGTAGGGGCACTTTTCTAAAATTTTCAACCTTAAAGTTGATTTTAATTAAAAAAAAAAATGAAATCTTTAAAAAACGTTGATTTAATTAGTTTCAAAAATGTCTAGTGCTTCATCTACACTCTACAGGATAAAGATATCTAATCAAAGTTAATATAATAAAACTATACATTTCTGTATTAGAGTTATTGAGAGATACCAAAAAATTTCATACTAAATGGGTGATTCTTTTTATGATAAATATTTAAATGTGCGTTTTCATTGAGGGATTACTTTCACTTGAAAACTCTCGAGAGCGACTCCCGAATATCTGACGTGCTGCACATCTGATTTAGCCATACGATACGTTTTCGATGTATGTAAGTATTCGTGAGGATTTTGCCACTTTCGTGGATGCGTTGTAGGAACTTTCCGTGTTCCATATTATAAAACTGGCGAGGAGTACGAATCCAAAGAAGAAGATTGTAGAGAAACCAGGAAACGATTACAGCAGTCACTGCCGAAGGGAAGTTGGATGGAACTTTTACACCTAAATGCCCTTTTGGGCATTTTTGAAAACTTCAAGTCAACGTCAATTCAAATTTCAAATGATCGACATCTTTCGATGCGAATATTGCTATTGTATTGAACTGCATGAATCTGGCTACTCTGCATTCGATTTTTTGAGCTTATGTATATGAAAAATTTATATTAAAACTTAACGAAGGCTTAGTATATTGTATATGAAATGTATAACGAAAGTTAAGGTGGAACTAAAATAGGCGGAAGTTTATGTCAAGACCGACCGAAAAGTAGCTTTCCGGAACGTCAATTTCACAAGTTACCCATAATACACTTAAGTGGTTGAAAGTGAACAAAAAATGTAAATAATCATTTCTTCAATGTTAATTTTCTTATACTTATTCACAGCACGATAGGCTTTTATTTATTTACTCGTGACACCACGAAAATTCGACGTGGTAAATTAATTAAAAGAAAATTGAAGATTTTACTACACTCATACATCAAACAGAAAAAAAAAGTGTTGAAAACTATGCACCAAGCGCCAAATTCCTTTTAGTTTGCTTCCACCATTTTGATGTTTGTCCACTTACGAAAGAGCGGTCAGTGAGCGCTCTCGCGTCCGACGGCAAAAGTTAGCGAAAACTAAACGAAAAGCTCCATTTCGCAATTATATGCGTGTCATATGAATTTCTTGTTTTCGTACGACCACTTAAGTTGGCTTCCGACTATTTTAGTTCTATCTTTAGTCACAATCGAAGGCTGAACCGAGAAGGTCGCACGGAAAAGTTTAACAAAGAAAGGTTTTTTCCACTATAATTATTATGTTTTATTTCAATGTCGGAAAGTTTGGTTTTGTATCGATGGACGAAGGCATCTGAGCAATCGATACGGTTCATCTCGGTTTTGATCTACAATTTTAGTTTAGCTAAAATACAGCTATATTGTCAAATCAATGCAATGGTTTTGTTTGCACAAAATCTTTTATATCAACGTTCTTCAATTTTCTTGCAAACGTATTTAACGTTTATGAACACGTTCCCCAGCTTCTCAATATTTTTGTTGCCAACATGTGACTTTAGCAAACTGCATTATCGAAAACAATGCTTATGCAGTAAAACTTGTATTTGCCTTTTTGAACAGAAGACTTGAAGTTCGCATTAGAGAACATTCTGCAAAATGCATTTTTGACGCTGATGACGTTATCGAAAATGGCCCTTTACTGGCAAGGTTAAGTTAGGTTGCCCCAGCTAAAGAAGAAGCTGGAAATTTTACTCGAACTCGAGCGTCATGTGTCTGAATAGGAACATACCACTGTGCCATTATGTTTTCCGAAAATAATATTGTATTGTTACGCAGATCCAGAGGGAACTCAAAAACGTTGTAAAGACACCATGTTTTAGCTATAAACTGCAAAACCACATTTCACAAAGTTCAAAGTACCCACTTTTCGAGACACTGTGGCAGTTATGAAAGAGTTAATTGCTTTCTTAAAATTTCAAACTCATCAACTCACATTGCTTGAGTGTCCAGGCGTGCAGTGCGGAATTAAGTGTACTCAAATTTTTTTGTAGACCCCATCAAGATTTTGGAAACTCACGAAAATTGCCCCCCCCTGAACAAAATCCTGGATCCGCGCCTGGCGGCGCTGCATAGAAGGACCAGAGTTGCTCGCGAGCTTTACGAGCAGGACGAAGAGAGATGAACACATATTTCTAAGAAGGAAAAAGAAAGAGCATAAGAAGCGGGCGATCGAGGAAATAGAGTGGAAATATAAGGATGCCATTGCAGGAAAGAAGTTCGGAAGTTTTACCAAAAAGTAAAAGGAACCTCCCAAGGTTACAAGGCCCGAACCGAAGCCTGCAATGATGATCAGGGCACCATCGTAGTAGAATCGCAGGATTATGGAAAAATCATTTCTGCAAATAGTATAACGGCGATGACGAACCGAATTCCGCTACCATGCAGATTGCACCATTCAACCTGGACGACGCACGCAGGCCAACAATTCCATCCACCCGATCACGACGAAGTAAAGATAGCTATATCTAAAAGTCCAAAGCTGCTGGAGCTGATGGCTTTGCGGCTGAGATATTCAAAGCGGCTGGCGACAAATTGGTTAATAGTATGCACCAGCTCATCTGCAAAATACGGTCGGAGGAAAGAATGCCCGATGAATGGAACCTCAACATTGTTTGCCCGATTCTCAAGAAAGGCGATCCTTTAGACTGAACCAACCAACTACAGACGCATAAGTCTTCTTAATATCGCCTACAACATCTTCTCTGTCGTACTTTGTGATCTACTGAAGCCATTTGTCAACAACCTGATAGGTCCATTTCAGTGTGGCTTTAGGCCAGGAATTTCACCATCGACCAAATATTCGCACTACGGCAGATCTTGGAAAAAAACCAGTTTCAAATCAATACCCATCACCTTTTCAGTTTAGGACCACGTATGACAGCATCTAAAGAGACGAGCTATATAGATCAATGTCTAGTTTTGGCATCCCTGCCAAACTCGTCCGTTTGTGCAGGATGACGATGAAGAATGCACGCTGCTCCATCAAGGTCGGCAAAGACCTCACCGACACCTTTGATGTCAAAAAAGATTTTAGGCAAGGCGACGCGCTGTCATGCGACTTCTTTAACATCGTTCTTGAAAGAATAGTGCAAGACTCTCACGTCAACACTAGACACAATCTTTCAAAAGTCAATAACCCGCTTCCACTGACAACATTGACATAATCGGACGAACTCTTGCCAATCGCTGTTTCTTTGGGCTAAGAAGGCAATTGAAAAGCAAAGCTCTCTCTCAAGCAACTAAACTGTCCCTGTGTAAGACACTTATCATCTCTGTCCTAATTTATGGTGCAGAGGCATGGACACTGTAAACGGTTGATGAGGGCGCGTTAGGCTGTTTTGAGAAGAAAATCCTCCGGGTGATTTTTGGTCCCGTCTGCATAGATGGGGAATGGAGAAGAAGATACAACAACGAACTGTACGGGCTGTACAGCGACACCAACCTAGCCACAAAAGTGAAAACCCAACGACTGAGATGGCTGGGTCACCTAGAGCGAATGTACACCAATGCTCCGGCCCGGAAAGTCTTTAAATTCAACCATGTGGGACAGCGCAGTAGATGTGAACAGCGTAAAAGGTGGCGCACGCAAGTGGAAGAGGACCTCAACCAACTTGGCGTGCGAAACTGAGGACAGCTAGCTAGAAACCGAGCCGGCTGGAAGAAGCTTGTTGGTTGAGGCCCTGGTCCACCCCGGACTGTAGCACCACCTTAAGTAAGTAAGTATTTTCTTAAAGTACTTATGTAATAGGTTGTGGGAGGTTTTAATGACCTTCCCCGCACTTACATAACTTGTACCGGATTTTTAAAAATGTCTCTTTATAGACAGTTCCCTATAGCAAAGGTCATCCCAATTTGTTACCATAAGCTTAATCCAATTATTCCCTTGATATCATTTATTTAAAGGTTATTTATTTCTGGTATTTACATAAAAATATTCAAATAAAAATAAATCTTTTCCTGTTTTCTATTTTATCTGTGAAGCTTCCCACGATAATAAGTATATTATTTGCAGTTGTTAACTTATATGTAAGAAGACTTATAATAAAAATAGAATCCTTTCTTAGTTAATCTTTCGGTTTCATTTCAATATGTCTTATTTTCACAGAAAAAAAATTAATTTCATTTGCTGTTCTATTTCGAAAATGAAATACAATAGTTCCTGCATTTCTGTCAAGTTCCCTTGTCAGGTGAAAGAACTTATACATAGGTTCTTATTGGAAATGTCAAATGTGCAGTTATGCAATCGTAAAAAAATAAAAATAAGCACTATGATAAAATCTGTCATTGCAGTAAGAGAGAACATGAAAAAAATCGTCTGCAATATCTGCTATTTGTGTGAAGAGTTGGTTGTCTTTTCAGCTACCCACCCACATAGCTTGAATTGGTATTTTCTTTAAACTTGTTTTTTTTTTTTGAAGGCTAAGATAAAATCCTTTAGATTTTAAGGCTTTAAGCAAATGTTTATCGTTCACGATCCCACCAAAGGATGACCTACCCTCACTCCTCATCGATGTTTCATTATTTTAGACGTATTAACTTGTGGCATAATGGTTAGTGCATTGGGCTGTCATGTCGAAGGTCTGGGCTCGATTCCCAGCCTCTACCACCTAAAAACAGAAATATTTTTTCCGAGGTACTATCTCTTGCGAGGAACTGACAAATCCTCCAAAAGTATCTGTTGTCATGAAAAAGTTCTTCTTATCTAGACGTTCGGACTCGGCAATAAATTGTCGGTCCCCTCTGCAACTGTCGTGATCTAATCAAGGCCCACATAATGAATTGCGAATCGAACGTTCGCTTAAAAGCGAATGATTTAGCGAATTCCCCTTTTCACCAATGCTGCCAAGAATAGCATTGATTTTTGAAGCGAATGTGGAAGCTCGCTATCGATGATACCGTGATAAGGGAATTCACAATTCACTAAATCAATCGCTTTTAAGCGAACCTTCGATTCGCTTTTCATAAAGAGGGCCTAAAACTTTCTTCTTAGCATTTAGAGAGTTTTTAGTAATCTCAAAAACCTGGCGTGCTAGAAAATTTCTGAGGCCAGATTTGAATTCAGCCCATTGAAATTTTTTGGAAAAAAATAAAATTTTCTGACGACGAATAAAAATTTAAGAAGCGTCGTTCTTTCAATTGCATATAAGCAACCAGTCAAATAGAATTTAGCTCAAAATTAAGAGCCATCTGATTACTTGGTGAAATATAACATGCAAACAAAATTTAATCCTTGGAGTGGCTTTCTTTTTGCAAAATTCAAAAATAAAGTTAGAGTGCCAGTTTTAAGTATTTATCAATAAAAATTATAAGTCAAGTTTTAAAAAAAAACCCCCAACCCATTTTTAAAATACTGATTTTTCAAAAAATTAATATTATTTTTTAAATCCAAAATATCTTTTTTAAAAATTTTGTATGTATTATTAATAACGGGTTCCTTTTTTTAGATGTATAGAACTTTAAGTTGGCAACACTATTTTAACTGGCGGCCATTTTGTCAGCTGCCAAGTGATTTATTTTAAGTTTGTTCGACATTTCAACATGAATAGACTGACGACGCCTGAACAACGCTTCCAAATTGTGCAAATTTATTTTGAAAATCATGATTCTGTTAGAAATACGTATTGCGCGAATTTTGTTTTTGCGATGAAGCTCACTTTTTGTTGAATGGATACGTCAATAAACAAAACTTCCGTATTTGGAGTGATGACAATCCTCAAGTGTATGTTGAAACACCATTACATCCACAAAAACTGCTTTATGGGTTGGTGGAATAAATGGTCCGTACTTCTTTAAAAACGATGCTGGCCAGAACGTTAAAGTCAATGGTGACCGCTATAGAGCCATGATTACTGACTTTTTCGTTCCTCAATTGGACAATCATGATGTGCTGGAGCTGTGGTTTTCAACAAGACGGCGCGGCGGCGCAACATGTCACACAGCTCGTGCTACAATTGATTTGTTGAAGAAAACGTTTAGTAACCGCAAAGTTTCACGTTACGGACCCGTGAGTTGGCCTACAAGATCGTGCGATTTAATGCCGCTTGACTATTTTCTGTGGGGATATGTGAAGTCGCTAGTCTATGCCGATAAGCCCGAAACGATTGACCACTTGGAGGACAACATTCGCCGCGTTATTCCCGATATACGGCCACAAATGTTCGAAAAAGTCATCGAAAATTGGACCTCTAGATTAGACTACATCCGAGATATGTCAGAATTCGTATTTAAATTCTGAATGTATGCCAGAAGATTATCTTTCGAATAAAGTCAATTTCATGTCCATTTAAAAAAATCATCTTTGTTTTATTCCATTTCAAATTTATTTGCCTCTAAAAAAAATACCCTTTATTATTTATATTAAGGCGCTTTTGCACAAAAATTTCGATTGAAATCAGTGGATCCAATAAAGAGAAAATCGAAAATCAAAGAAACCGTTAGGTACATTACAGGTAGGTAATACTCTCTGGTAGATTTTTGTTTTACCAAAGAGTACACCATGCCTACAATAATTCACTGATTTTCTTTTTTATAAAAATCGGTCGAGCAGTTTTTGAGATAAATAAGCTTTTCCTTAACGGTTGTAGTGCCAGGTACCGTTATGTTGGGAGCTAAAACAAAACACAATTTCCTCTCTAGAGAATAACAAAAACAAAGCCATCCATAAGTTCAAAATTTGAAGAAGATGACTTCAGTGGCTTATAGCCTGTAGGTCGAGGTACAGACATCCGACAAATAGACTTACAGAATTTTGCCACCCACTTTTTTCGAGCTCTCTATCATCATAGCGTCATGTTCGAATCCAAAACTTGCCCTATAGTATCTAATAAGGTACATAATAGGTATATCACATGTATAAAATGTTTCACAATGTACCAACTATTTTATTGCAAAAGAGAAAAATATATCTTACAGCCTTGATTGTCTCTTTCTATGTGACGTTTTTGTGAGCATTGCGTGTTTGTATTGATGTCAGATATCTACGTATAGGTATAGTTAGGCAAACTTGTTATTTTCAGTTATAAATAAAAGAATATGAAATAATTATGACATCATAACTTAGAAATGTGACGTGCTGGATACCCACATTATTTAGCAAATATGTATATGTAATTCTAATTCAATAAGCAATTCAACCTAGCTAAAATTATTCATGTTTGAAAAACCCTGTCACATTAGAGAAATTTGCTGCCAAACTCTTAAGGTCAATTTTTCGGTTTATTGAATTTTCTAACTCAGCGCATATGGTAAGTCTAAAATGATATAAAAAAAATGCACAGCTGGTTCGCACGCACAACGTTACTTGGAACCTAAAAACATTTAAAAATATAGGTACGTCTGTGAAGTTAGCATAACAATTTCAAGCTAGACCGATCGGACCATGGCATTTGCAGTTTTTTTTGGCATTCCGGATTTTGTAGTTAAGAAAATAGTGAGTGTAACACACCATACTGCTAGCTTCATGCTCTGAAGTTAGCAGTACAGTCACTGTTCACTGTTAACTTCACAGTGAAGTTAACAGTGCAAAATTAATTTTTCGGTTTTTTTTTTGTCAAATTTGGACTTCTTCAACTTCAAAATTTGAGCTGAGTTTTTTCTTGAAGTGCATACAAAACTGAAAATTTTGAGCCTTATTGCAAATTTCTACCTAGCGTCTTTACTGAAAAAAGAACATGAACTGCTAACTACACAGTGAAGTTAACAGTGAAAAATGAGTTCATTCGTTTTTTTTTTCAAATGAGGATTTAAAAAATTTGAACTTAAATTTTTCTTGAAATGCAAATTGAACTGCAAATTTGGAGCCTTACTGCAAGCCTTTGGAGCCTTACGGAGCTAGCTCCGCTGCTGAGAAAAGGACTTTTATGCTAGCTTCCACAGTGAAGTTAGCTGTACAGTATCAGGTGAACATATAGAGTCATTTAGGTAAGTGGTGCGCATAGTAATTTTCTAAAAATGAAATTCAAATTTGTGTAAATTGAAAATTTCTTTCTTCTAGTACCATAAGTCTTATATTAATATTTATTTACTTCCAGATCTATAAACTGAACGGCTAGACGTTCAGTCTATAAGTCTGGAAGTATTTAGAAACAGGCGGAAAATAAAATTGCTGGCTTAACTACTTTTTAAATATTGTCTATAATCGTTAGGTAGGTCATATTTAATCAAACTTTCAAAATCGAATCATGTTTTACCTACCGAAAAAGAGACTTACGGGTTGAAACTGTGAAATATGATTAGAAAGTTTTAATGTATGTGAGTTTGGTATAAAATATACTTTTCTTGAGCGTCTTCTTTATTTCCTTTAAACATATGTTATTGTATTGAGCATACATATATTTGCTCAAAATCAAATTATGCACAGTTTATTAAAAGATTAATGGCCAATTTCACAAACAAACACTAAAATTACTTTTATCTAAGCTCCTTCTAAATTTTATCAGACATTTAAAATTTTTCAGTTTCATCAATGTAGAAAAGGGATATTTTAGGGATATTTTAATTTAACTGAGTTTTTTTACATCCCTAGATTTAAAAAAAAGAGGTTGTTTCCCTCGCCCATGCGCAGTCTATGAGAAAGAGTGAAAAAGCATTATGGATGAGAGATAATTTTTCTGACAGCAAAATATCAGCTGTTGTTGTCTGGAATGGCTTAACAAAAAAGACTTTTAAAATTTAGTGAGAGAAAAACGAGCTTTTATTTTAACAAGGGCTTTTAAAATCTTCTTAAATATAAAAGCATTTGGTGAAACCAAAAAACATTATTTAAAGGCTCTTTAAATAATTAAAAGCCTTTCGTGAAATCGGCCATAAGAAATAAAATGATTTTAAGATTTTCTGCTACGTTTTCATGTTAAAATTGTTTTATAAATTTTTTCAAACCCTCTCGATAGGAATTAGGAAATTTAATTACAAACAAAAAGTCTTTGAATTAAAATTGTCAGATTCGGCTTAGTTGCGGAGTTATATAAGAAAAGTGACCAGTGAAAGTGAACATTTTCTCTGACACGAAAGAGTGGATTTGCTTGAACCTGAAACGTAGGTACATATTCATAATAATATAGATATAAACATGAATGTTGAATGTTTTTCTTTGTCGGCGTATGACTTATAGAGCTCAAATTCGTAAGTTATACTCAAAAAAAGAGTAATTTGAAATAATTTTAATAAGTGGCACTGCACTTTTGTCATAAAAGAGAAAAATTTGTGTTTATATGAGAAAAAATATAAATTATTTTAAGAAAATAGCCCTGTATTTTATGTCAGTTAATGAAATTTTTGCTATTCGAAACTCTGTAAGGATTAAAAAAATTAATTAACAAAGAAAAAAGTTTGTTATAAGAAAATTCCACCGAAACGAAGAAGTCAAGCCACATGAAGAAATTATAAAATAACAGCTTAGTTAAACGCTGAAATGCGATTAAGAAAAAGATGGGCATGAGCAATTATACCAAATATTTCCACAACCGAATTTTTACCAGTGCCTACGTTCTGTAACTCTCGCATCGAGAAATTTCTCGCATGGAACACGTGAATCAAAACAAATATGACGTGAATTGGCATTAAAATTGTTTTCTCACATTCGCCTGGTTCTGTAACTAGATTTTCTCGACTTGGAACTTTTCGGAATAAAATTTCTGTGAGAGCCTGGAAAAATATGAGTAAAACTGTGAGAGCCTGGAAAAATGTGAGTTAAACTGTTTCTGTAAGAAAAAAGTCGAGATAATTTCTCGATTTACCTGCTAAAATTACTCGACAAGTAAAACGCACGTGAGAAGAAAATTCAAGCGATTAAAAGTAGAGAAATTGTAAATATTTTGTATTTGTAATTTGTATTATTTCAAAACAAAAACAAAAGAACACTCTCCCTTTGGATTTAGCAAAGAGGGTAGTTTGGAAATGTAAATGTAAGCGTTAAAAACAAATATAGAAATACCTACTTATCAATCATTTTCTTCTTTGGTTCAACTTAAGTGAGGTGCGCTTGAGAACTCTCCTCACTTCAAAAGCAAAATTGAATGATAACTATAATTCACTTAATAGCCCAGTCAAATTAGTCAAAAAAAGGGCATCAAATCGCATTTTTCGATGGACAAAATTTTTTGTATGGAATCTGTTTGGCTACGTCTCCTGATCATAAAAACGAGTTTTTGGGATTTTTGAGGTAAGGGAAGACCCGCCATCTTGAAAAAGAGATTGGTTTTGTTTTTATGCAGTAACTCGCTTGCATTTTATTTTACAACAAAACGTCCTGCTACAATCCTGTTGAAGATAAAATTACCTATAAAATAAGCTATCAACGACCTCTGTAGGTGGTTTCATTTTTGAGATATAACGGACCAATGTTCCCCTATGGGTTGTGTTTTGGGGGTGGGATGACTTTTCTTGAGTTTTCTAGGTAACCGTTGATTTTTTTGGATGATGCTCTTAGAATCATTTTCAGTTCTTGTATCGACCTATAAAATGAGCCGTCGATCGATATCATCGGCCACGAACTGTGCGAGTTATCCAATTCACAGGATCACACTTTATGAGTAAGGAGAAAAACATGAATATATTTTTTTTCCCAAAATGTTTATCTGGTGAATCGTTCAAAAAAACTATTACTTAAAATGTTGTCCGTAGTAATGATAACAATAAATTTAACATACATGGTACGTGGAGTTGCATCCGCACTACACAGAAGGTTGTAAAGCAGCGGGAAACTTAAGACACCTACATTTCTTGTTGTTGAAAACTGAGTTATCTTTTTTCAATCCAAATGTGAAAGGTATTGCATGCGGTTTCCTAGGTACTACGAAGAAAAACTTAATTGAATTTCAAATTTATTGATTGGTATTTATTAACAGAATAATTTGAAAAATGATACAAAAAAGAGGTAAAGTGCGTATTTTACATTAAGTTTTATCTGTGATAGTATTTGAAGGGGAGACAAATAATATTAAAGGGAATATTTTGAGATTTTTGAAGGTCCTGGTAGCATTTCATCATCGCATACATCAGCTTCAAAAATCGTTTCGTTTGGTGTCATTTCATCGTTATGAATCTGCAAGAGCAGGGTACTTTCATCTTCGCAATAATCTTCAGCAATTGTAATACATTTGGGGATGTTGCTGCAAGTTTTACCGCTGCAGTGTGCACAGACGCGGAACATTTTGAACCCGCTTTGCGACATCCACAAGCCGCTCCACATTTTGATGCGCAGGAACAAGAAATAACCTTCATTATTTCGGGAGGAGCTGGTTCCTTGGTGGTCATCACAGGAACATACATTTTTGGATTTTTTTCCAACCCCACTTTTCCGAATCCTGGTCGTTTCCTAGCCACGTTTGTACCTGGTGATACGTCCGAAAAAAATTTCCACTTCTGCAGCAAGGTTGCCAGCATTTTTTTTCCATTGTGGTAACGAATTTCATTTTCCCAGCGAAGTACGTTGCTGACGTTGTGTCACATCCCGATACAGCGTGTACAAATAAAATGTTGTCTGATACAATTGTGTCACATATTATACTTTTTGTGGAAAACCATTTCTCTGGTGCATGTGATTTTTTGGGTTACCGAAGAAAAACATTCGCATGATGTTTTCCATGTTCAGTCAACAAAACAAGAATATCAATGTCCTCGGAAACGATTGTAACAGTTTCATGCAGAGAAGACTGCTTAATGGCTGTTGTGACAATAAGCAAATCAGCATCACCTTTCTCCTGAAAAACTGTATAACCTGTGTCTTGCAGTTTATGTCTTAGGAGTTGGATGAACTTATTTTTGTTTTGTTCGTTGGCAAGGAATTGTTCTTGGGCTGTTGTTGGGACCGTGTCAGCATTAAAATTCAGCTCAACAGATTTTTTTTTGCTATTCTGCAGAATCTTTCCCATGTCTTGGTACCTGCAATTGCAGGATCATCGAAATATCAATCATCAATCATCAGCATTGAAACCATAGTGGTTTTTAACGTACTTTATATATTTTTGACAAATGTCACCGAAAGTAGGTTTTGTATTGAAATCCCAAACAACTTTATGTAGAAGGAATCCTCCGTCTATCACAAAGTACATATCGTTTAGATGACAAATTTCGTTTTCGAGCAGCGGTGGAAATGCAATGGATCGAGAAAAGATAACTCAGTTTTCAACAACAAGAAATGTAGGTGTCTTAAGTTTCCCGCTGCTTTACAACCTTCTGTGTAGTGCGGATGCAACTCCACGTACCATGTATGTTAAATTTATTGTTATCATTACTACGGACAACATTTTAAGTAATAGTTTTTTTGTACGATTCACCAGATAAACATTTTGGGAAAAAAATATATTCATGTTTTTCTCCTTACTCATAAAGTGTGATCCTGTGAATTGGATAACTCGCACAGTTCGTGGCCGATGATATCGATCGACGGCTCATTTTATAGGTCGATACAAGAACTGAAAATGATTCTAAGAGCATCATCCAAAAAAATCAACGGTTACCTAGAAAACTCAAGAAAAGTCATCCCACCCCCAAAACACAACCCATAGGGGAACATTGGTCCGTTATATCTCAAAAATGAAACCACCTACAGAGGTCGTTGATAGCTTATTTTATAGGTAATTTTATCTTCAACAGGATTGTAGCAGGACGTTTTGTTGTAAAATAAAATGCAAGCGAGTTATTGCATAAAAACAAAACCAATCTCTTTTTCAAGATGGCGGGTCTTCCCTAACCTCAAAAATCCCAAAAACTCGTTTTTATGATCAGGAGACGTAGCCAAACAGATTCCATACAAAAAATTTTGTCCATCGAAAAATGCGATTTGATTTCCTAATTTGACTGGGCTATAAGTGAAATTAGTAATTTTGTCTATTTTGTGCTTCAGTGTTGTCAGTTTCACTTAAGTGAGGTTTACCTAAGATTTTTCATTTTCACTTAAGTTCACTTAAGTGAGGTGCACTCGAGAGCCCTCATAACTTCTGAAGCAAGAGTAAATTCAACTAGACTAAAAGTAGCAAACAGTTATTATGGGCAGATTCACTTAAGTGAAATTAATAATCCTTCTTTTTTGTGCTCAGTGTCTTCAGTTTCAATTAAGTGTTGTATACTTCAGATTCTTCAGTTTCATTTAAGTGAAGTAGGTGCAGGGAACTAAGTCCCCGGGAAACAAGTCCACCGAGGGACTTAGTTCTCATTTAATGGGAACTAAATCCACTTTAACGAAGTGGACTTAGTTCCCAGGTAAGGTGAGAAAGTCAAAGAAATCATTTAATTTCAAATGAAGATTGGTGATTGCATAATTTGAAGTCATAGTCAAGAGGAGTCAATGAATGAGATCTTTTGATTAGATTCAATAAAAGGTTTTAAATGATTGCATTTGCAAAAGATTGCATTCTTTTACAACCCTGCAATTATGTTTGACGCAGTTAATATTCGATTTATTATAATATCTATTGGTTGCAGGGAAAAAAGGTTCAGCAAATTTTGTTTGTCATAGATTTGGCTCTTTTAGCTTCCAACAATTAGTTTACACCTGTTTACCTTAGAGGATTGTGAAAATTTCCCTGGCTCTCTATCTTCTTAGGAATAAACATTTTTTTTTGGATGCATAAAAGGTATTGAAATAAAAATATTTTAAAAAAGGTCAAATGCGGGCAAATTTTTTACGTTATGCTTCAGTATTATATTTATTGATATTCAAATGTTAATCTTTTACGCTTATTAAATTAGGTAGACAACACTTGCGAAGCCGGGACGGACCAGCTAGAAAATAATAAAAACCCTTGAATCGAATTGTTTCTTATTAAAAGGTAACACCCCGACTCCACAGGAGATAATTTCTATCAGGATGCCCATCTTGACAGTAGATATCCAATGGAGTCACTCCGTTTCATCTCTTGTTGGGATATCAGAGATATCTATCGGCGATTATATCTTGACAGAGATCGCTGATATGAATTTTGACAGATGAAGATTTTTTTGCTTGTTGTCTCGATTTTTCTCATTATTTTGTATTGACGACTGGAGGCAGTACTCTACCGGGCAAAAAATGCAACAGAATAACTACATAAGATGTCAAAATTTGTTGTAAATCGTATGTGATTTGTGAAGTGTTTTTCCGAAATTATTTATTAAAAGAAAAAAAAACTATTCTAATAAATATAAAACTATATTTTTACTTAAATAATAAAGTAAAACTTCTTCATAATGTAGTTATCCAGTTGTTTTATTCGCCACCAGGTATCGCATTTTGACTTTTCTAGTCGTCAATATGTATCCATATCCATTTGTTAGTTTCTTCCTCGGCAAATGGAATTTTTTTTTGTACTTTTGGAAGCTAAAAATTAATTCAGTTTCGCTTTCGTGATTTGTTGGACAAATTTTTGAAAATTCAAATAAAACTATATTTAGTAGGTAATTACAGTGCTGACAAAAGCAACTTTTTGCAAGAGATAAAACTCTGGTGTATAACTACCTGGATTGTAATTTATTTTTTAATCGTTTTATTAGTAAATGCTCTAATTATTACCACATTAAAAGTAATAATAACGAAAACGATTTATATTTTCAATATTCTCCTTTTTACTAAAAGAAAAATATCGGTATTCGGTTTGCAACCAAAACGAACACAGTCGAATAGCTAGTTTCATTTTTTTTTGTGCGCCAAAAACCAGCCATCAAACTCTCGTGCTGTCTTGCTATGGAATGAAATATCATAACATAATTTGCCCAGCATAGATAGAAGACAATGCAAGATATAAATATCTGATATTTAGTTAGAGAGAAATTATCTCCTGTGGAGTCGGGGTGTAAGGTACACATATGCATATATTCGCCAGCTTATATAGCTAGTTTTATTTTGAATTTTTTTTTCAAAGGTTTTTAAATTTTCGTGGGGAATTTGTTCAACCTGGCAACACTATCCTCAAATGTTTACAGCTCATAGATGCTAAGCAGGGAAGGGATTTTGTTAATAGCAAACAAAAGGCATTTATTTCATAAAGCGAAAATTAACCTAAATTTACGTTCAATTATAGTTGCATTGAACTACAAACAGCTTTTTAAAGTTCTCAGGTAACAATACTTTCTACGACTGTTTGACTGTTAAAAGCGCCTTGAAGGAGCCAAAGGACCTATATCTAGTTCAGCAGAAACGAATGGAACCAATTAAAAACCCTATACACCCATTCACTTCAACGTTTTCGGGAAATTTGGATTTGACGTCATCAGTTTTAAGTCCCGTGCATTTACCAAACTAACGTTGATTTTCTTTAAAATTGAGAACACTTATCCAGCGTGATATTCCTTTAAGAAAATAATAGATAGTTTTGTTCCAGAGTTTTTTTGGGCAAAGATTGGCAGTCTATCAAATGTTGATGAAATTCTATCTAAGAAAAGCAAACTATCGAAAAATTGTGCAAATTTGCAAGATTTTTTGTTTATATCTGACATCTGACGTTCATCAACCTGGGATTTAACAGACCAAAGAATTTCTGCTCAAGGAAATTTGTTTGGGTAGAATTTGCCAAGAAGGAGAAATGTTTTAGTGAGCACTCTCTTCTGCCCGAAACAAACCAGTTATTGAAGTGTGGAACAAAAATTTGACAAATTGTAACATTGACTGATTTCGTCAATATTTTGAACTAAGCTAATGTAAATTAATAACAAAAAATACGTACATAGACACTCAAAACTACATTTTCTTGTATTTTAAGATTTTTTTTATCTTGAAAAACAATGAGCTTTGAAGGGAAAAAATGCGAAAAAAAGAAAATAGGCAAAACAATGCACTAACGGGTAAAAAAGGCAAAATGAATATACATAGATATTTTTGGAATCAGGAGGAAATGAAACCTATTTTTATAAAGCCGATACTTTCTATACGATAACACACAAAAGCAGGCAAAGTTAGCAAAATCCTATCCCTGGTGATAACTTATGTCGTTTTCCATTGGATATCCAGAAGAATCGAAAAGTGTCCAGAATGTCTTCTGAAAGCATTCCACTGACACATAAAAACTCCTCTCATACCTAATTATGAGACAATCAATTTGCTTCTCGATTTCAGCACTAACACAGTTAGGGCCAGTTTTTCAGTTAGAGATCATCCTAGTCTCCAGGTTAAACCTGATGAAATCCTAAGTTTACACCTAATTTGGCATAGAAGGGTGATATCCATAGTGTTGTGCATCGATGACAATAGATTTTTGACAAATAAAAGATAAAGTCAATACTCAATTTAAAACTGTTCCTGAGTAAACTTGGGGTTAATTTATTTTGAGGATTAGCTACATAACTCTGATTTAACTCAGAGCGTATTCCCTATTTTAGTTCAGTAAATTTACTCTTACTCCAATGTTTAATTTTTATCAGTTAACAAGCCTTTACAATTCAAAAGTCTCATATCAAAGCAGCAGTTCCTACCCAAGGAGTATTTATTGAACGACGACTAATCAATGAATTGATTATCATTTTCATTCTTTAAAAAATCCTTGGTCTCTTAATGGTCTATATACGAAGGAAATACATTATCATTCTTCACTGAGTTATTTACAACAACATGTGATTGTTATCTTCTTTCGCACAATCAAATATTCATTTGGTACCAATTGTTAGAAGACGTGCATACAGTAGGTAGACATAATCTATCCACAACACAGACCTAAAATACCATTCATCTGTATAATGAACATACATAGATACATGTATAATATATTCCCATAATTCATTGGCAATAATCATCGCAAGTTGGATATTGTTTGGAGTTGGACATGTGATGTCCTTGTCAAAAAACCGAAATGACAAGTGTAATTGGCCACACGTTCATTTGTCTGTTCAACCTGCCAATGTCGGCAAAATTCCCACTCATTCTAATCTATATATCCTTTCACGGATAGGATGTCAGAGGATACATATAAGACCGATTGTGTTCTATGTTCTATGAGCTTTCTCCTCTAATGAACATGAGCAATCTTAAATCAATTTTGCTCAATTTGCATTCATAATTTATATCCACACACTTTGAGGCTCCTGCAACTACTTGTAGTCATCAACATTTCGAACATAAAGAGGATATTGTTTAACCTTTTCTATATACACGAACACAGAGGCCAACTCGAAACGGCCACACCGCCACGCCACCACACCGTCCGCTGCTGCCGACTTGCATGATATGAACACCAATTAATGTTGACACATTGATAGGTGAATTTGCTCACGGACATCGGTGCTTTTAAGTGGGTGGCTCGGCTCAATTTGACATCTGACTGATGTCAAAACTTTAAGGCCCTCAGGTGCTTAATCGAAAATAGTATTTTTCTTTTCATTATATATTTTTACTCAAAATGTGGAGACCACCTGGCACAAAATAATTCATCGCGATACTATACGAACAAATTTCTAGCCAATTAGTTAAGGAAAAATCCTTCCTAGCCCCTTCTATTTCGTGTGGGGAAAATAAACTCGTCAAATGTCGACACCACAACCCAGCACCCTTGCGCCCCTCTTTCAACATTGAGTATTATACGAGTTCAATCAATCGCACCCTCAAATCCCCCAAAACGATCCTTGTGAACAAATTGGCTTAGTCCTTCCTGTGTTAGAAAGTACCGTTTTCGCACCCTCCTCGTTTAACACACACAATCAATCAATCACGTGATTAGCTAGTAAGCAATTTTGTTTCGTCTGTTGACGATGACGACGACGACGACGACAAGAGAAGAACAGGCTGGCGTCAGGTGGGTGGTTTGCATTGTAGATATATCCCACTTCTGACATACAAACAATTACGCTTGGGTATGAGAAAGTATATGTATAGCTATAGAGAGACGAAGACTAATGATGTGACATCCACAGGCACAGGTGAATAGAAGCGCGCATATGAGGCCCGTAAAGAGCATAAAAACCAACCCGGGTGGATGCATAGTTTTACGGTTATTAGAAAAGTACAGAGAAAGTAAAACAATTACGGTCGGGGTTTTTTTTTTTGCAAAGTTTTTTTTTTTGTATGTTGCTCTGTTTGTAAAGCTCTACACCCAGTCTAGGGTTCTTCAGTGGAAAATCCCAAAAATGGAATGGAAGGGTTATTTCAGAGACCACAGATGTTCGATTATAAAAGTGCAGCGCATAAGGGTAGTTTCTCTGGTTATTTCAGTTAAATGGGGGAAGTTCTGCAAATTTCGAAATCCATACCGCAAATTATTGCTTCAGTTGGGTCTTGCAAATTTAAGGACTCAATGTAATGTGGTGGTGTTTTTATGTTTTATTCTGCTAATCGTCCTTACAATAAATGACATTTGAAGAGGAAAAGCGTTAGCATAGTGAAGAATATTGAAAGTGTGTTTTTATCTTTTATGGATTGAAATTAAGAAGCGCAATAAATGTTTAGCGATGAATTTAACTACATATGTATAACGCACATATGGCTTGATTTTCTTTAGAAAATATAGTAGTGATTTTACTGACAGTTAACTGTAATTAATAATGGGCTGTCGATTATTTGTATAGGGTTGGTTAACGAAATCGACGACATATGTAGCTTTCTTGCAAAAAGTTCAAAATATCGTCAAAATCAATAAGTATTCCAATATACTTAAATACTACTGAAGTTTGAGTTTTTGGATCAGAGTGAAAACAGCAAATGGAGACTCTAAAGTGGATCTTTGATTTTGCTGGGGCGAAATTTTACCGTCTTTTTAAAATGCTGATTTTTCAGAATCTCGATTTTCAAAATGTAGACTGATATTGACATTTTATACATGGAAAGTCAGGCAGTGAGTCTTAAACATAGTCTAAAATCTTCAATAGCAACAAATAACTGCTAAGTTTCTATTACGAAGTCAGATAAGGACCAATAGTCTATGAGATACCAGCCACTTTGACTAACCTACTGGACACAAGGCTACAGCTTTGTGTATGCTTGATTTGGAACTAGTTAAGTATGAAAACCACAGTCAGGCAGGTTTGCCGCGGTCGGAAGGTTGCCACCTGATCTTTTCAAAATGCAAAAAAAGGGGTCAACCTACTCGCACAAGGCTGAAATTTATTTCTGATTTAGTTCATACATTCTAATGCATGAAAAAAATTATGTCAGATGGGTTTGGCGGTCAAAAGTGCTTGCCAGATGAGTCTAAAACTTAATGTATGCTTTATTCGTGAACAGATTAATCAAAAAATAAAGATCAGGGAATATTTCCGCAATTCTAGGGTTGCCACCTATTTGTTTTTCAAAATTTAAAAAAAGTGCCAAATGTGACATATGTATCTACTTTTACAATGCTGGTTTTTGAATTTATAATAACTTTTTGTCTTTTTGTACATGAAAAAAAAGATGCCAGACGAGTTTGGTGGGCGAAAATAGCTTGCCAGACGAGTTTTAAAGTTGGTATTAAAAAATGTCATTGATTGATGCCAGAGAAATGTATTAAATATAACACGTTAACTGCGTATAATCCTAAAACATATTCAATAAAGTCAGCAAATTACGATATGGTTCTTTAACTGTAGACCCATACTTGTTCAAAATTTTATAAAATTGACAAAACTGAAACACCTACCTATTCAAATCTAGTTATCGCATATATGTAAGCTTATGCCATCTTGTTTATAAGAAAAAACATACTTGACGAGTTAGACGGTCAAAGGCTCCTGCCAGACGAGCCTTAAGTTTTCAAAATTGGTATTATAAGAAATATCCTTTTTTGTTTATTCTCAAATTTAAAAAATCTGTCAAAACTGCAAACCTAACTTCACAAAGCTGATTTTTACATTTTAGAATTTAAGAAAAAATAAAAAAAAATGATATTTCTTACAATACCAACTTTTAAAACTTTAGGCCGTCTGGCAGGAACTTTCGACCGTCCGATGGCAACCTTTCGACCACGGCAACGTTCCCAGACCGTGGTTCTCATACTTAAATAGTCCCAACTCAAGCATACACAAAGTAGTAACCTTGTGTCTAGTAGGTTAGTCAAAGTGGCTAGTAGCTCTCCGACTATAAGGATTTATAAGTTTATGCTCATTCTGTGTTTAGTTCAAATGACTGATCGAAAATTTGTATATCGACTTGTTAAAATTTCGAGTGGTTTAACTGTAGTTTAATGTCGATAAAAAACGATTTTTGCAAGGCAGTCGACTACATACATATGTATTGTTCAAGTCGAGATATCATAATGTCAGTAAGAATCGTTGTTAAGGTAATTTTTGGCCCTGAGTTAAAATCCGTCATACGTCTGGCAAAAGGCTTGCAAACCTCAAACATTGTTTACAATGAAATATTAAGGGTTTTCATGAAATGATAAGAAATACTGGATAAGTTAACCATTTGGTAAAGTATACGATTTATTTGGTAATTGAAATGTCAATTTATGTATGAGAAATGATCTACAGAAATTGGTTAAGATTATCCAAAGAATTATCTGAAGGAATTGAATCAAATTTGTTTGGTAACTTAGCCATCCCAAACTAACTAACGAACAGTTTTTTCAATTGCACAGCATTTAACCATGATTAAAAGGGTGTTCATGAAAAATTTAGCGTACACTTACCATTTTACACAATTTATTCATAAACTTACGACGTTGCATGAGTCTACCTACAGTTATTATGAATATAATTATTTTTGTGAATATAATTGTTTAAAAAACAAATAAGAGAGATGCGTTATTTTAACAGTATGCAGAAATGTATTATTGTGATCTTTACTGTTACTGTCAGACAAAATGTGTTAATTCAAGGTTTCAAATTTATTCGCGGACGAAGTCGCGGGCATCAGCTAGTATTAAAATAAAAAGCCAAAAATGCTGTTTAATTAGCTAAATACATACACATTGTATCAAGGGATTTCTCAGAGAATACAATAGGTATATTGGAAAGGTTTAAGCTGAATTTGGAAGAAGAGTAGGTTTGTATTTTCAGGAATTGTTACAAATTTTGTTAAAATTAAATCATATGGGGTGGTTACATAACGTTAAAAATAGTGAACAAAAATGTTACGACTAAAATATTTCGGAGAGTAACAAGGATATTGAAAAGATTTTAATCAAAATTCGAGGAAAAAGATTAGTGCTTTTAGGAATCATCACCAACTCAAAAGTGACGAAAAAAGATAATTTTTTTAATTTTATAACGAGAATCTATCGAAAACCTGAACTGATAGCGAAAAATGGAAAACGGATCTGAGTTCAGCGCCCAAATGTATGCTTAGAGATATTCTTCGCTTGTTTTATCAAAAAATCGATAAAAATA